>CM075860.1:67164157-67589157 GCA_037975125.1 Latrodectus hesperus | reverse complement strand
ACTCATTTTTAAAGAATGTATAAAAATACATTTCAGATTTAATTTTAAATGCATCGTATAATACTGTTAGTGTAATATGATGCATTTGAAAATTCTACCAGAAATATATTTTTATACGTTCCTCAAAACTATTTAAAAATGCAATGCTATTTAAAATCTCAACTGATTTGAAAAATGCATGATATTATATGAATATGAAGTTGTTATGAATAACTTATCATAATTCAATGCGTTCCAAATACAATTATTTTTGGAAAACGTATAATGAGAAAAAGTCTATAAAATTAAAATTAAATTTCTCTAAGAAAATTTAGAAAGATATAGAATTATTTACTATAGTCTTTTAAATTATTGTATGTAAAATAATCAAAATGATCATACATAAGTTTAAGTGAGCGTAAACAAGGGATGAGTAATAAATGTTGAGTGAATGATTTCCTATATTCCGTAACTAAAACCGATTTGCTATACATAGTATATTCTGGGTAACTTATCAAATAAATTCAAGGTAACATGATTTGAGTTTGAATCCTGAATGTTTACGATTCTATAGCAATATTTCTATTAATTAAAAGCAATACGTGATATATTAACTAAATATATACCAACAAGATTTATATAAAACAATGACGAAAATATTGATATTGTAGTGACAATATGTGCTGAATAAAATATGTGTACCTAATACTTATTTATTTCTTTAGTTATTTCTTATGACACATGAGAGCCGATTATAAATTTCATGCTTAGAAATATTATTTAATTTTAGATAAAGTTCAATTTTCTTTAGAGATTTTGAAAATTTCAAAAGTTAAAATAGCCTAATATTTTATCTTCATTTCACTGAGTCAATATAATTTTCCGGGTGAATAAAAATGATAACTGTTTGGTTGAATTTTATATTATTTTTAATAAATTGATAAAAATGACTGTCGTATAAAATTGATAAATTTTATTCATTACACTTGCGTTATTATCATGTACTTTAATTATAATTTTTTTAAATTTTGTATCAAAAGATTTTATACCATAAGAATGACTATAAAGCTGACTGCATAAAAATTTCTGATTATTAAAAAGCATAAAAAACAGTTCTGATCAATCATTTGCAGTACATATAAAGAAAACTTTTGTTAAGAATAGAAGGATAAATGAGTTTTAAAGAAAATAAATATAATTGCAAAAAGAATGGAAATTCATCACATATATTCGGAAAATATAGTTACAATATAGCGACTGTAATTCTTCAAAACATGTATCAAGTGAAAGATAAAGTATGCTGTGGTGTGATACTATAAGCTAATTTCTCAATCAAAATTATATATAATACATCTTTTTTGAATGATTATAACAATACGTAAAGCAGTTGTTCAATAGCTTTTTCTATATTCATTTTATAAACTATGTACCTATCTTCAGTTGTTGATGTACGAAAACTCGATGCCATACAATTAAACGTCGTTCCTCTCATTGTTTATTGAATAACTGTAAATTAGTCAAGAATAGGTGAGCTAGCAGCAAAATGGTTAGAATACTTGCTTTCGGTTTCACAGTAAGTGAGTTCGAATTTCAATTTGGCTGTGAATGTTTGTAGGAAATTGGAATCCAATTTAAGCCGTAGGTCCCGGTAAAATAAGCCCTCGTGTGAGAAAAAAAAGACTATTGAGATTGTTAAATTATATCCACTATCACCATCAAATGATAGCGAGGATAAGCATTGTTGTGCTACAGCGTGAATTTTTACATTTAAAGAATTGCAGATGCATGAACAAGTTCAATATAATTGGTTTTCCCATAAAATACTAGTTGTCATGTGTAATAGTGTAAACAAGCGTCTGAAATTAATTTTTCATCTAAAACTACTAAATGAATACACTTTGAACTATTGTTTGTTTAATGAGATAAGAAGCTTTTAAATCTCGGAAAAATAACAACTTATTTTGTTTGCTGACTGAAGTCTTACGTACAAGGATCACATATGAGGAAACAATTCAATTTCACAAAAAGAAAAAAAGTCTATAATTCCATTTATATCCATGTGAAGATACACTAAAAGTATAATCGTTAGCATAAACCTCAAAGGTACATGTCTAGTACATATTTTAAGTTTTTTAAACTGCAATTTTATGGTATTGCTATAAACATGATCACCAATGGAATTTCACATCAGATAATAATTTCTTACATTTCAAAATTTTTTATATTTAATATATAATTGTACTGCTAATTTTGATATTTTAAAGAGCGCTATAATATATTATGGTTTTTCCTTAGCAAGCATTATTTTAAAAGTAAATGGTTTTGTCACTTTGCTATCGGTACCAATTTTACTTAAATTAACTTGATAGATTGATTACTTCTTTTCAATTAAAATGAACAGTAACAATTAAGAGAACAAAATAATTTACTATTTTTTTAACGGAATATGTATTTTTAATCTAACAATGTTAACAAAAACAAATAAAAGAATCGAAATACTTCATATATATTATTATAAAAACTTTATCGACTTTTAAATTAATAAAGTTTATTTTTGTATAAATAAAGCAAATTTTCGTGTAATATATAAAGTAACATATAAGTCGAAAGAATCGAAAACTTAGTGGTAAAATGAAAATTAAGTTTAAATCGGACAAAATCAAGATATTCAATATCACAAGAAAGAAAAGTGAGCAAAAATAAATTAATCTTGTTTCATTTATTTCTCGTGTTCGATTTAGAAAGACATACAATTGGAAATAAAATGTCTAAGAATAATAAGTGAGGCTAAATAATCTAAGGATATAAAGATTGACCAAAGATAAAAAATAAGTATAGATTAAATCAATTCTTATCTCAAAGTCCTAGCTAAGTTTTTACAACATTTTTATTTAAAATATAAATGTATCACATAAATGGTATCATTCAATAAATGTATAACATAAACTGCTTATCCAAAAAGTGTATTTCTGTTTTGTAATAACATATGCGTGTCATGCCAAGAGCAGTCGACATCTAGGTATAAAAAAAACCGATTGTATAGAATAAAATATTAACATAATAACATATTTAATTCCTTGCATTTTTTTCAGAATCAATAAATATGCGATGTTGCGAAATTGATTTCTTTTAAAATAAATATGACTGCATAGCTCAAAAGTTTTTATAACATCCTAAATTTGCAATACGTTAGTACTATTGTATGCATAACTAATTATGTGATAATTTTCCAATTTAGAAAATTTGAAGGAAAATACTTTCTATAACATATAAAAAAACTAATCTTCATATATATAAATAATTTCATGTGTACATAATTGTCTATAATTTTAATTTTTAACGTTCACATTTTAAGATATTTTCGAGAATGTAAAAAATAAGATAAAAATTTTAATTTATCAATCAAGTTAATGATTTTCTTTTTTTACGTTAGCCCTCATTTTGTTTTTCTTTTAGGTAGATTATTTTGTAATATTCAAGGAATAGTATAATTACAAGGAAAATGAATGAAGATATAGCAAATTATACAAACAAAAAATAGGTAAGCTATACTTAATTAAAGCCTTCCTGTGATGCCTTGTCATTAGAAAATAAATAGTGTTATAGATTTATTACATAAAAATTGTAATAATTCAAAATGACTATAAAATATTATATTAAATTGAATTCATAATACTGTACTTAATTAAAACTTTCCTGTGATACCTTGTCATTAGAAAATAAATAGTGTTATAGTTTTATTAAATAAAAATTTTAATAATTCAAAATGACTATAAAATATTATATTAAATTGAATTCATAATATAACTATGGAAGCTATGTAAATAAGTTATATGATTTTTAGGAATTTTTACTTTTTACAAACTGAGTTAAGTACTTTAAAATTAATTACTTAAAAATAAATAATAAAAGAAATACAAAATCAATTTATATAATTTTATTCTATTTTTAAAACTGAAATATAGAGCAAGCCAGTTTTATTTTCTGAAAAGCAATAGATCAACTGCTGACAATTAGTGTTTTAGAAAATAAAAATTGTTTGTGTAACTTTGTATGCATATCAAATCTAATTAAATGATTTGACTTTTAATTTTATATTTAATAAGAATTTTTAATTACTCATCATTTTATTTTTATTACACATATATAGTTATCTATGAAAATATATCTGATAGTTGTATTATGATTTATCCATAAGTATACATTTCGTAAGGATATGTTTATAATTGGTTGAGAAATAATAACTGATAGTATAAATTTTTATTCAACTATGAATATGACTAATCAGCTGAGAAAATACTCATTTATCAAAAAAATTTTAGAATCAAACTAATGTTTTCATAAAATTATTCACTTTTTAATTACATATAAGCATTATTTGGATAAAAAAACAGTTTTAATTAATTTATGTATTGTGATTAAAATTATAAGAATTCACACATATGGAAGTAAAAAATGTTGTATAAAATGAGCTAAGAAATGCAATATAATATGCAAAGTTAATTAGAAAATTCGAATTAACTGCGATGGATTTCAATTTGAGTGATTTATTTGTTGCAGTGGAAGTTGTAGCTGAGGTGCATTTCATTAAATCACGTGAAAAGTAAACATTTTACACTATGTAATAGGTAAACTATGTTTTTCCTTTGTCTTTTTATTTACTTAGCATATCAGCATTTTGATACCTTAAGGTTTCCTTTCAGCGAATTTTTATTTTATTATTCCCATCTTTCTTCTTCTTCTTTCCAATCTCCATGTCTATGAATATACTAGACGAGGTCTACGAGTCCATTTACTATCAGAAAGTCGAAAACGAGCGTAGGAGACCTATATAGGTACTTAAGAAACAACCCCAGGCACTCAAGGATATGTGCCGGTGATGCCGGTTCATTTTGATATTTAGGACAATCGGGTGCACCCTGAAACCTCTCTTGAAGTCCTTTCAGGTGCCCGCTGAAGAATCGGGAAAGTATTCTCTGAACATATCTATCGCAATCAAAAGCAAAGGGTGTTCCAAGACAATCCCCGTGATACCAGGGATGACTCTGGAGAACGAGCCAAACTTGCCTGTCAGCATGTCTTCTAAGGGAATACAGTTCAAGATATGTCAGTGAATCGGTAGCTGGTAATAGTTCTTCAGAACCCTCCTTCGCCAGAACGTCTGCCCATCTCATTCCCCCATCTGTCAACATGCGAAGGAATAAACTGAAGGTGCACTTCATAAAGTGACGAGACCTGCATAAGTTTGCCAAAATTTCAATTCCTTCGCTATCACCAACTCTTCGCCAGTTTGAAAGACATTGGATGGCACTACGCGACTGTCAGTCACACAAAAACCAAACATCCCTAAGGTCTGTAAAAGACAAAACTACGCTTAGCCCTTCTACGATGGCTATAAGCTCATTCTTGAAAACCGAAATGAAGTCACGATTTCTTTTCTTTATTTTGACAATTCCATTTGTGCATTTAAAGATTATCTTGGTGATGCTTATGTTCTTGTTACATTTCGTTTGCTATAGCGTTTAGAAAAAGCTTAATACTTGCAAAATAATGAAAATCGTTATTTAATTAGGAACCATTTGGCATTATTTTAATGATTAGTACATATTAAGAATCATTTTAATGATTGTTCAGAAATTTGATGTTTTTCTTAGCATTGATTGAACTGGCTCAAAAACAACAATTTGAAAACTTAGCAATTATAACATATGAAATAAAGCCTTCGAATTAATTGAAAATAAAAAAAATATTAGAAACAATTCTGCATTTTTTAATTAAATAGTTGAAACTATTTTTATATTCACTTTGTAATAATAATAAATGATGTATTAATAAAATGAGCTCAATAGTATTTTTAGAGCCAGATTAAATAAATAGTGATTTACATAAAATTCAGTATAAATAGTAATAGGGTTTCGTAACGCTATTACTATGATATTCACGCTGATATTTAATGTATGTTATTTTAAAAATATAAAATTATTTGAAAAATATGAAAACTGATTCTGTTGAAGAAACTAAAAGTTGTTATCAACGTAATAGTAATAACACTGAATTAAGGAGACATCTGTAAGAGTGTGTTTAGTGAGAATCAAAATTTAAATCAATCGACATTTTTAACATAACAAGTATATCTTATGTAATATGTAAGTACAATTAGCTTTAGTGGAATGATTTTGCGCACTGATGGCATTTTTGTCAATAGCATAAAATGTCACACCACGCTGACTTTTAAAAGGGCAGAAGTTTAAGACCTCTACTTAATAACATAACTATGAATGATCATCACATAGCTTTGCAAATAGCAGCTTAAAATTGTTTTAATGGATTCTTTTCAACAGACTGTTCTAGATATATTAGCCCCCTTCAAATTTTTTCTTCAGTGTGCTATTTTTCTTAGTCCTTAGCTGTAATCATATGTATTTTTGTACTTTTGTAATCCTACGCATTTTTGTACTTTTGTGATCCTATGTATTTTTGTGATTTTGTAATCCCATGTATTTTTGCACCACATCCCAAAATTGAAGTAATAAGGCTTGGTTAATGAGGGAGTCATTTTCACTATCGGAAGAAAGTGAGTTTGAACCATGGCTTAACCGAAGATCATTTGGGTTCGCAAAAAGATGACATTAAAACTGGGTGTGGTGGTTATATCCTTCAGGTAAGTTGACGCCTTCGAGGGTGGCAAGTCAAGTATTTTGAGTCTCCTACTTGGTACCTATTTCAGATGCATGTGGAATTCAACCGGCAGATTCTATATAACTGATAGAACCCAACTCAGGGCTAGGTACAGGTTAGCATGCTTTTGCAACAACAACAACTTTGAATGATATATCATATCTTTTAGACATATCTAGTGGTACTTAAAAACCTTTAAGTAATTAAAATGGACACTCAATACAGAAAGCCTTTTAGGAAAAGTGGAATAGGAAAAATAGATATTTAGTGAAAATGATAAATAGTTATTTAAATGGACTGTGATGACGAAGAAGAAAAAAAAAGTTGCAAACAATGAGACCGTCAAACTCAATGAGCATCTGGATTCTCTAGTGACAATAATTACAGTTAGAGGCAGCTTTTTTATGGAACATTTAAGGCAGTAGAACACTTCTTTCGCTATTTGCTATGATACTCAATGATAAATGTTTTATGTACTTGACAAAAACGCAAGACCTGGTTGATTGTTAAATAAAAGACGGTTACATGGTTAGAGACACCATCATAAACTCTTGCTTCTACTAATGGATCAAAGAACGTTCGAATAAGATCTGCAAAAGTAATTGAATATGCTTTTATTTTTCCAATTATCAACGGTGGAATTTTAGTTATCATGATCCATGCAGCTGTGGCATACTTTTCTGCATTTATAACAGTAGATCTCTAAGATTTAATAGAAACCGAAGAACACGAAGAAGAAGGGAAACACCTTTGCACGCTCCGACTGTCTTCAATAAAATTTACCAAATATACATCACAATGTCTTCATTAATAATTATGGAATATTCAATTTGGAATAGATATTTTTCACTGGAATTTCTTTTGGAATTTTTATATTTTGCAACTGTAAAATGCAAAGGTACTACGATATTTATCTAAATAATTAACTTGTTTAATTTGATTTCCTAGGGAATTTCATTATATTACAATGCAAAAATGGTCATAAGACCTATTTGTAAGAATTTCCTTATACATTTAGGAAGATTTCATTATTTTGTTAACCACCTGTTTTTAAATTTGACTAGCTTTGTTTTATTATTTTCAACTGGCTTATATTTAATTAAACATTAAAACATGGCATTTAATTTTAAAGCTCAAATTTTAATTCAAGAAGGAGCTTTGTTCTTTCTTTTAAACAGAAAGCATAGATTGTTAATCTATAAGCAAATATGTAAGCAAAATCCTTCAAATATAATCTTTTTTGTTTCTTAGAGCTTTATTTTAAGATATTTATTACCAATTTGACTATACAATCTGTTAATATATTTTTATTATTGAATTTGCATACTTTAAAAATATATAGCTTAAATTACCAATTGCACATTATTTGAATTGTATTTCATTTTCTATATACTTTTAAGAGGAAAAAAATTTTCTTGTTACATTTTTTAAATTTAATAGTTTTTTATTCAGTTAATAGATTAGTATCTAAAGTGTTTTCTAAAATTGACTTTTGAATTCTATTTTGAAATTAAATTAAACTTACTTAAAAAGCAATATCTAATATGAATTTATTTTTAACATATAATATAGTTTACATTCAAGGAACATCAAATGTATATTTTCCTAAAATTCATTTTTAACAAGAAATAGTTTATTGTGGTTATGTTAAAATTTTTAGAAATTTTAACATGTGCCATTCAATAGTTTTTAAATGTAAAATCATTAAATTCATTATACTAGTCTTTGAAATCTATTTTACCCTCTTGTTTACTTTTAACAGAATAGTAAACATTTATACGATAGAAAATTGCAAACGTGACACTATTTGAACACATAACTCTTGTTATAAAGTCCCATTCATGTTTAGACTAAAATTTGAATGTCTTAAGCATTTCAGTCGTTAAACGTATTTTTTCGAAAGAGAATAGGTTTTTATTGCATTAAATCCTTTTGTATTACGTAAAACTATTTGTTCAAAAAGATATAATTTTTTCTGAGATAAATCTATTTGAATAAAACATTGACAGAACCGAAAGCAATTGAGTAAATGGGGAAAAAAGCTTTTTGAAGACATGAAAATAATATGTTAAAATTTTCTTGTTTATAATGTGAGTTTATTTGAGATTTATTTAAAATATTCTCTTTTTATAAATAATTGTAAATTTATTTATATAATAATATACGAATATTCAGTAGAAGTAATTTTTATAAATTATATTTCTTTTGTCAAAATTGTTTTTATTTGATTAAATTTATAAACTTATTAAAATGTGGTTTTGTTTAAAGAAGCTTTGGATAATCTACTCTTTTTAATTTTATATTGTAAGTGTTTACTATTAAATTTAACATTTTCTATAAATTTATAAAATATACCAGAAAAATGATTAAAATCTGACTCAAACTAGATATTAATGTCGAAACTGGAATAATATATTTTTGACTAATTTAGATTTCATAGAATATTCCTAGTCATTTTATGAAATAATTTTTTGGTTTAAGCAAATGTACAAAAAATGAAAAATGTGTATTCGGTTGAGTTTTAATGTTTTATTTAAACTAATTTTATGTAAAATACAATTTTTTACATGTTTTATTTAAACTAATTTTATGTAAAATACAATTTTTTACATGTGATTTATCACTAGGTTAATCTTAAAAAAGTGTTTACTGATTTCATTAATTTTGTTAAATATGTAAAAAGAAATTATTCATTTTTTATAAATTCTACTTCAGCATCATTTTTAAGAAGATTTCTCTGTCTGATCTAAATATTTTAAAATTGTTATTTATTAATAGGAGTATAAAATTTTAAATGCTATGTACATTAAAGGATTTAAATATAGAATTCACAAACATATTTTTAAATGCAATAGTTTCAAACTTATTTATGATAAATATTCACCAAGAAAAATTATTATTATATTTCAAGAAGTGTAAATAATGTGATTTCTTATTAATTTCACAAATATGTGTTTTGGATGTACTCATATAGAGCATGAAATTGCATAGATGTATGCTGATAAACATGTTTTGCCTTAAAATTTAATAAATGTGATGTTTTGTTTTTCTTGGCATTTAAAACCTTCTGTTATTCTTCTTTTGAGAATTTTAGATAACATAATATAAAAACATATTATGTTATCTAAAATTCTCAAAAGAAGGTTGTATCCTATAGTATGGCGATAAACACAATTTTAAGGAAATTTTATGTATCAGATTTTTTGGCAAATATTATACTAATTTTTTGTTAAATTGTTAAATTTGTAATTATAATTAATTGTTATGAAATCGTTAATTTCCTAATTAAATTGTTAATTTTTTATCTTTATATATTCATATATAAACATTTATTTATATAGTTTTTATTACAAATTTCCAACTATACTCTTTTCCATTATAAATTTTCTTAGAAGAAATATTCGGAGTTTTCAAGATACATATTAAAGGAGACAAAAATTTTTAAATATATGAAGTTATGTACCTCAAATATATTTAAGACTTTACAATAATCATGAAATTATGGGTAATTGATAAATAACATTTCTTTCGGAAAATGAAATATTAATCTTTTATCAAAATGCATTTTGACATTTTTCCGCTATGAAGTGTATTTGTAATTTATCTAAAATATTTTGCTTTCATTAGAAATATTATTCATAAAATATAAATAGTCTTTTTTTCCTACATTTTTATAAAATATTTTACAAAATAATAAATACGTACAATATAATGTTGTACAAAATGATAGTAGAATTACATATTTTAACAGATATATAGTGTAAATCTTCTGCTTATTTACTAAATATTATTCTTAATTTAAATATTTTACCTGGATTACCTGTTGTTTTTAGTGAAAAAAGTAGGACTTCATTTAAGAGAAAACTATACTATAGTGGTTATGCATCAGGAGTTTGATTTTTTAAAAACATTGGTTTCAGCAAATTTAAACCATGTACTTCAAAGTGAGTAGTCAGAGAGTGTTGTGTTTAATGCATTTCTTAATATATTATAATTCATTTCCTGCATCAAGTGTATGTGTATGCGCGGCGCGAAAGATCTTTCCACAATTTCTCTTCTTAATGCTAAATAATGAAACTATTTCATAATAAAGTGACTTTTTAGAATATAGTCATGCAAAATAAATCTAAGACAATCGTCTTGTAAACAAGAAATCAGTTCATATATCTCATTAAATGCGTTTCTTATGTAATTTTAAAATCATTTTTGTTATTTCCGGTGTGTCATGCATAATGCTATTTTCAATTTGTATAAATGATGTTACAAAAATGATATCTGATATTCTAAATAAGCTTTTGAATTATAGATTTGAATAGTTTAGTGTATTAATGTTTATTATGAAAACAATAAAATTACAAAAAATCCTGAAATACAGTATAATACAATGCTGACTTTGGACAATAATCATATCGTTTCTTTTAATTTTTAGAATGAACTATTTTCTCAATTCTTAAATAAATTTCACTTTTAAAAAGTTTTAATATAACTGCTTTGATAGATCCTAAAGATAGTAATACCAGTACATTAAATTAATAATAATTATACTAATAGTATATAAATAATATCAATAATATATAAATAAGCGATAATTACTTTAATAATTATTACCAATTGAATTAACTTTTTATCGATCATTTACAATGATACAGCGATTAAAATATCATTTCAAGGAAAGTTAGTTTATAAGGGCTTAATATATATTTTTATTTTGAAACCCGTTAATAATTATAGGGACAAGTGAGGGCTTTTCCAATAACACTATTCAATTTTAATTTTAATAGCATTTGATTAGGCAAATGTTTTTATTTTAATCTAAAACCTGATTTTTCCTTCATTCTTTAAATCACGGCTTATATATGTATACATATATGTGTGTGTGTAGCGAAGAAGGAATCAACAAATGAATGTAAAATTCATTACCAACCATTCTACTACACAGTTATTCTACAAATAGCTACGCCCAAAGTGGAGTCTAAAGAATACTATGCTATACCATGAATTCACTCATACTTTAACACTTAATTTAAATAAATGAGTCAAAAGTTTGCACTTTTAAAACATATTTTATTTTTGATAACGCTGTCAGCAGTTACTATTAAGTCAACTTCTTTCTACCTAATATTAGGCTATAGAAACTTCCAGACGACAAACTGCTTAATGCTTGCTGTGTATGCGACTCACTTAATCAATTATTTTACATGGTAGTAGAATCAAATTTAAATATAACTTTGATTGGATAATAGATATTTAAATATGAATGAACAACGTATTTCTGTTTAAAGGAACTTTAAAATAAGTTTATCGTAAATAACATTGATTGAAAACAATATTAAACTTTGAATTCTTGATATGCAGTGAACTTTTCCCATTATGTACAGCATTTCTACTTAATATACAGAATTCGCATAGATTTTTAAACTGAAGCATTAATTTCACATAGGACTAACAATAAAAAGTTTATTTGAAAAGGATATCTACAAAATATCTGAGAAATTTGTTGAATTTAAAAGTTCATAATAGAAATAATGACTAAAAACTCATGTCATCATTTCATACAACAACTCATGTTTTTTACTTTAATACATCCATATATGATAAAATGTTTCATAGAAATAATTCTTATTTTGCTAATATTATCTATTAATTTTGTTTACAAAAAATCAAGTTTTCTTTTTTTAATACATTTTCTTTATCATTTGATTGACCATTTTTTTGATGTCAGTTTTTTGAGCTCCATATCACATGATATAATACCAGTGCATAATTGTTTGGTTAATTAGTTGGAATAGGTCAAAAAATAAGTTGAAAGTAAATGTCAAATTTTTGTGGGTTTGGAAGTAATGTTTAAAATTACAATAACGGAGTCATTTGAGGGTATTCAGAATTAAGTTGGCTATTGTTTAAATATTCTTCACATGATGAAAAATTTACAGGTAAAAGTTAATTTGGAACTATCATTAGACATTTTGTGAATTTGACTAAATATTAATATTATTAATTTAATTATATATGCAACACTTTATGAGCATTTAAATACATCAAACATTTTTATCGACATAGCTTATAATCATATAATTTTTTTCATAGAATACAACTTTCAAATTCATTCATTTTTTAAGCCAATCCGATTACATAATAACAAAGTTTAATGTCAATCAAATATTAACTATGAAAATTATAATAATTGAAACCCATGTGAACATTCAAAAAGATTTTATTTATGAATAACTTCTAAGGTCATTGAATTAATTAAATAGTTTGTAAAGATATATTTAAAAAAACGCTTTACAAAGTGAGTTCTTCAAATTATTTGTTGAAAACTCTTTGAGTATAACGAACTTTTAATTTCTTTTCTTAAGAATTTTGTGTTCCAGATTTGTAATTAGTTTGTTCGCTTAAGAATATACTTTTTATCAGGATTTTCTAACTACAGTTTTATTATAACTTTATTGAATTTGTTTTATAAGAACATTTCAAAATGTATTTCTACTATTTCTTGATTTAGTGGCCTTTTAAAAGAAATTATTTTGATATTATAGAAGTTTGTTTCATTGAAAACCATTTGATGAAGACATTAAATTCATTTAAATTACATTTTGGCGTTATTTTCAATTGAATTAAAAATAATTTTCAAATTTTTCTCATGTAGCACGAAACATATGAAAGTTAAATAATTTATAAAATATTTTTTTAAGTTTTACTTTAATTAAAAATGTGATTCAAATATAAGATATAAAAACTAATTATTTTCAATTTATTTGATGATTATTTATGAGCAATTCTTGTGATAAGCTGATTAATATTTTATTGAAGTGCACAAACAGACTTAACCTTATAAGCTGGAAGGAAATAAAATGAACAGATTAAAAAAATTAAAACATTTTTTAAAACTACCAATTTTCAAAATATTTTTTTTACAGATTGTTCCTAGTTATTTAATATTAAATCAAAATAATAATATAGAACTTCATTAATTTTATGACTCTAATAAAGTAAGTAAATTTTAATCATTCATAGTGAAATTTCTTACTTAAAGTGTTAGAAATCTCAATTAGAGATTAGTTAACACTATTATTATTAACTTTATATTTTTCTTTTCCATCTAATTTCTATATATAATTAGCTATATTAATGCAAAGAAGCATATAAAGAAGTTCATAAGTACTGCTGTCAGGTAATATAATCAATTAATTTTAGTATTCTTGTTACTTTTTGTAATATTATTTGGGTCATTGTATGATCAGTACATATTTAGTGCTATTTGAGAAATAAATGTCAATAAATACGATATTATATAATCTTAAGCAGTTTGTAGGTTAAAAAAACCAATATAATAATATTGAGAATTCAATTTTAATATTACCTCTTAGTAATCTTTTACATCTTAAATTTGATTATTTTTAGTTTGAATTTTTCTGAGAACACAGAAAGTATTTGATTGAAAATTCTCTTTTTAACACTAAATATTTTTCTACATAGTAAAATTAATAACTTTTAAATGAATTTGAGATGAAATCTTTAATCGATGTTTAAAATGACTAAACAACGCGCATCATTTTATATATGCCTAACAATTTGAGGATATGGAAAATATACTACTAGGTATGCAATTTCAACAATAGCCTAATTTCCTTCTTATTTCAACATATAAAATAACAATTTTATATTCATTTTGTAATTTATTTAATTTTTGTATTTTAAGTAGTTTATTTAGTTTAATATATTTTTATAATTTAGGAATTAGCAATAACTTAATAGATAATACATTGATAATTTGGGTATTTTTATGAATGAATGCAAAATGAACACGTGTAAATATATTACTTAGACATATTAATTTACTTGATAGTATTTATTTATAATAACAAGTGTGTTTTAATATATTTTGATTAATTTAATTGTTATAAATTTTAAGATATGTCATTAAAACTTTATGCAGGAAAGCAATTGCAAAACATTTTCTCTAAACTATGTGAATTAAATACATTATAGAAAAACTATATATATGAAATAATTTTGAAATATTCAGTCCCTTTAAAACTTAAAGCGTTGTCATATTTTTACTATAAAAAGAATATTTAAATGCTTGTAAAATATAACAAAATGTTTTCACAAATAATGAAAATGTTTCTGTAATCATAAGGTCATTTTTCTTTATCATATTTTAAGGATTGTGAAATATTTCATTGTGTTTATACTTATTTTAATTTGCATAATTGCATGTGCTTTAAAGAAAAACATAATAAAATTTAAAAACTAATATTAATGATATATTTTTATTTCAAAACGAGAATATCAAAAAAGTTCTAGTGCATTAAAAGTATAAAAATATAGAAATCATCCTATGGAAAGAATAAATAAAACTTTCCAACACCTGTTGTAAATCATGTTAACCAGGCATAGCAAAATGCATCCATAATTGCGGGTGATTAATTAAATTGATGTACATTAAGTGCGCGAACATGAAGCATGCATCAACAAGGATATTCTTTTATACATAACTACTACATTTTTCTAAGCAATAAGCATTGAAAACTGGCATGAGATCAATTACTCTACTTGAAGAAGGTGCTTATTTTGATTATAGCGACAAACTTTACTGCAAAAGAGGGGAAGAAAAACATGCATAAAAACATTCTTTACTGCAAAAATTGCTTTTTTGGCAAAATAGTCAGGGAACATTATACATTATTTTGATGCATGTTTATTGTTTCTTGTCAATATTAAGAATTTTTTTGAGGATGATATATGCATATATACTTTCTTAAGGATATTTTTCCTAGTGTATTGAAATAGCATAATATGTATGTCCTTGTGTTGGTTTGTTTCTAACTGTACAGATTACTTTCCAAATTTTAAATACATGTTGAAAATAAATACATATCAAAACTGAATTCTTTCTACAGTAAATAATATTGTTTAAAGATAATACATTCTATTTCCTGCAAATAGATCTTTTACTAAAGATTATATTATTATTATTATACATAAAGTTAAATATTCTGCTTTAGACTAAAATTTTTAATTAATTGTTTTTAACAGTTATTGTTTCTCTAGTATTACGTACATAATAAAAGCATTGCATTAGTTATTATGTATTAATAAAATTACAAATAATTGTACTATATATATATATATATATATATATATATATATATATATATATATATAATATATATATATATATATATATATATATATATATATATATATATATATATATATATATATATATATATATATATATATATATATATATATATATATATATATATATATATATATATATATATATATGTATATGTATATTAAATAAATCTGCATTTTATTTTGCAATTTGTAAAAATCTCAATGCAGTTGTTCATTATTCGTAGTTTATCATTTAGTCAATTAGTAGGTTTAAAGTGACAAGAATCTCTCATCTTTTATAATGCATGTACTATAACTAAACAATATGTCTACATTGAAGCATACTTGAAATGTAATTTTAATTGTTTTACTAACATTCAATCTTTATCAATCATTTCTGCAGATTTTTTAACTTTGAAAGAAAAATATATTAATTATAATAAAGTAAATGCTTTATGATGAAATAAAGGATAAATAAATCTTATTAATTTTTTTGTTAAATGTTATTTTAATTTTGATTTTAAATAAGAAAAATTTAAAAAGGACTTTGGAAAAATATTTACCGTCTTCCTAGACCCTCCTGCTTCTTAATGTCTAATAAGTATTATAAGAGACACTTATTAATATTTGTAGTGGCATATAATTACCAAATTCAATGTTGATAGCTTTTGATGATATCAGAAAACAAAACATAAATATAGATTTTGGTACATGTATAGAGTTTTCCCAATGTAATTCTCATCCATATAAATAAAAATTTAAAATTTATAATCTTATACATTTTTTACTTATATTTTATGTATCTTTACAAGTTTTCAACATTTTTCAATTTTATAAAAAGCGTATTATAACTGTTTGAAAGTTTAAAAAATTATATATCCGAAATGTATTTTTATAATTATTTATGACAACAAATATATTGTAAATTAAACTTAATTTAAAAAGGTAAGAGAATATTATACAGCTTTTAAGAAATATATTTTCAATAAAAACAAATTTGCAATATATAAACAACTACTTCAATTTTATTTTGCTTATATACAATGCAATGCTTATATGCTAAAATATAATTGAAATATTGTTAAAATGTTTGCATGGTAATATTACTGCGTAAATTTAATCAATAATAAATTCAATAAAGTACAAGAATTCCATTCTATAATTATTAAAATTGATCAAATTATAATGCTGTTGGCTATCTGAAGATAATTTTAATATTGTATCTAGTTAAAGTTATTCTTATCAAATTATTGATTTCGTCTTTGAAGCAATTATAATTATTCTTTTATATCAATTTAGTGGTATTAACATGAGTGTTATAACAGTATATTACTTTTTGTGTTTATCTTGTTTGAACTAATTTACTTTAATTTTATTGTTGTTATTTTGATGTTTGCTTTTACATTTATACACACTTTTCTTGTTAAAGATGATTGATGATTTTATTTTCATAAACAATAAATGTTCAATAGATTTATCTTTCGCAATTCTGGATATTCCTGTCAGGTTTATGAACGTGCTTTTCTTAAAAACGTCATTTAGGAGGGTTTTTGAAAATATGTTTTCGAAATATCTACGAATTTCCGTGCAGAAGAATCACTATAAAAATAAAAGTTTTGGTGTAGCATACAAATACTATCATATTATAACGATAAGAAACAAAATTTTATTTAAGAATGGATTACACTAATTTTTATTCGCTCTTATCGAACAACTGATAAATTACTTATTATTCACATGAAGCAATCAATTTCTTGCCTGATTTTTCTTAAAATTACCGTAAGAATTCGTTGTAATATTCCTATCAAGATTTTTTTGTGGTAGACTTCCTAATTTAATCTCATTTCAACAATTATTGTTTTTAAATTTTGTAAAAATAATATATACATAAATTTTATTTAATAAAACTTTGTGAAAAGATGTTAAAGCAAGTAAATGTTAAATTTTATAAGCAATATTGAGAAAAAATAATGAAATATTTAAATAAATTATGGGTGTGTAACCAAATTTTATCAATCCTATAACAAATTCATTGCTTTTTAAGAAACATTATTTGTTGCATGTTTGAATCCATATTTGAAAACATATTATCCTTAATACAATTTTATTAAAAAACTGAATTATTCTTTCAAGATTTAAATTTGATTTTATTAAATGATATCTGTACACATGTAACGAATTAACAAATTTAATGTTTACATATTTCAGTTTCTTCACATTGTATTAATGTTGCATTCATCCTTGATATATTTGTTTTTCTCAAGTAAATTATATATTAAAAGCAACATTTATAAGATATATATTCACATAAATTCATACGCTTCTCCTTTATTCTTTCGCACCAAATAAAAGAAAAACAATTCGCTCAAATAAAATGGAATTAAATAAAAACTTAAAAACATTCACAGGACTTTTCTGACAGCTTGATTTGACGTCTTCGATAAAAGCATGGAAAAGTAACGGCATAATCTTGAGACAAATAAAAGAGAAAACACATTTATTTACTTTCACTTTAGAAAACTCCTTTCTCGACACAAAATCAGTCAAAGTTTCATGCTTGGTTTTCACATTGTTAGACACATCGATTTAGTTTGCTTCAATAATTTGAAAATTATTTCTTTTACATTATACTATTACCACAGAAGATTGTTTTATTAAATTTAATTTAAAAAGATATATGAAATAAATTTGTTAATAAATTCTGTGCAATATTTTATCGTCAAAATGTTTTTGCATATATTAACTAAGAAATTATAATTGTATTAGTTTTTAGCTTACTGATTTTTTTCTAAAAATATTTTATTTGAAAAAACAAGTATGAATTTTGCATATTTATACAATAAAGATTCAGTAATATCAATATATATTTAATGTGAACATTTATTTACTAGTAGTGAGTCAATTGAATAGAAAAAGATGTTCAATCCATTTGACAATAAAAATTACTATATAAGATTAATTAAAATAACTTTTAAAAATATAATTGCAAATTTATTGCATACGTAATATTTATAAGAATGAGTTATTGGTATTGTAATATTATGAAATAAAATATTTGAGAAATGTTGCAAAATTTAATACAATTGTTTATTGCATGTGAATTTTCACATAAAAGGTGTTGAAACTAAGTTTTAATTGTAAATGTGTCTGAAGGAGAAGACAATTTTTAATTGTAAATAGTCCGTCAGTCAATTTCAATTATTAAATGACTGAAAATAAAAATAAAGGAGCCAGTAATATAATTATTGAGGAATCATGATAATAAATTTATATCCTGTGATAAGTTAAAAGTTCATAAAATACTAGGAATAAGCTTGAACTAAGTTTATTTTAGAAACATTATTTTTTCAGCCATTCTTCATATTTAACCCTCCGTCGGGCGTAATATTGGAACGAACCACTTCGGGCGCAATGTGCCTGAGAGGCGCAAGTAAAACAAATACTAATTTATACATGTTTAAAGTTGCAAGAGCAGTAGTATTTTTAAGAAATTCATATTTAAAAAGAAAATGCACACAAAAATCACAATTTAAAATATACTTTCAAATAAAAAGCTCATTTGTTTGGTGATATATTTTAAAAACATGTTCTTAAATAGCATACGAAAATTCATTACTTTACAAGATTTTAGGTATTTTCTTACGGATATCCCTAAACTTCAAGTTGAGTATTCTAAAAGTAACCACTTACCTCCATACTGATGTTTGTATAAAAATAAAACGAATTCTTTTCAAAAGAGGAAAAAAATGCATTTATTGTATAGAAAATACTTTCAAAATTTTCTGATCTAGCTTGAATTAGCATTATATTAACTTGAATTTAAAGGATATTTTTTTTAATGTGACACTGTAGTGTAGAGTTCAGAAGGCAAGACTCACTCGGAGTCTGAGTCATTCTGCCGATGTTCAGCGGAAGAGGGACACTGGCACGCAGCACAGCACGTTCGGCAGATCATATTTGCGTGAGTTAGGCAGAGTGCATTGTGACATTTTTTACACTCATAATTTGTCAGCCTTCTTATACCAGTTTCCCAGGTGCAGGTTGAACACCTACGTCTTTTGCGAGATGGAGGGTCTGGCTTTTCTGACACATCTTTGACAGGACGATACTCTTTCAGCCGTATTTGGAGGTTGGTAGTTATTCCAGTAGTCTTTAGACTTCTTTTGAGTAGCTCTCCAAGTACCAGTTGGTGTGCCAACATTTTCAAGAAAGATCTTCTGCGGCATGGCTCCAATTTATTTCCTAGGTAAATCACTTGAGAGTTGATTCCACTCACATTCAGCATTGTGAAAAATATTACCATTGGCCATCGTTTGACATTTCGGCTCACGCTGTAAGTAGCGCACATTTGGTCTGCGTTATCGACACCGCTTTTGGTGGAATTGTAGAACGCGATTATCTCTGGTTTCTTTTGCTCACCAGAATCAGGATCTATGGCATTGTCATCATGAAGCGAAGACACCAGAATAACGTTCTTGTTCGCTTTCGGCACATAGGAAACCAAGGTCTTCCCACCACTAAAGCCAAAAGCGCTGGTGTATTGTTTCTTTCCTTTAACAGAAAGAAAATGCTGGGGCAACTCTCTTTATTTTTCCGCACAGTTCCGACGTAGGACAGTTTTTTCTCTTTCAGGTCATCGATCAGATGAATATCAGTGAACCAATTATCAGCAGTGATATTACGACCAGATCCAAATAAAGGCTTGGCCAGTCTTTTCACCACTTCAGTTGGCGAATTGCTGAAACAGAAAGGACCTTCAGGCTGTTTTCCAGCATAAATTTCCATGTTCAATATATAAAACATTTTGGTATCAACTAGGGAAAAGCATTTTATGCCGTACTTGCTTGGTTTAGATGGCATATACTGCCGAAATTGACACCTTCCTCGGAAACCTGGAAGCATTTCGTCGATTGTGACATTTTCCCCAATGCTATAACTCTTCTGACAGTTCGCCAGAAAATTTTCAAATACTTCACGAATTGGAGCAAGACGGTCAAATTTTTTCGTTCTGCTCTGGTAGTGCGGTCATCAAAACGAAGGCAACGTATCAAAGTCTTGAACCGTTTAAGATTCATAACAAGTCTAAATTTCTCAACTCCATCACCATCTTTTCCCCAAAGTTCTTCCAAGCTCTGACGATTGCCTCTGAGAGCTCCTGCTAGGTACAACAAACCAATGAAAGCCCTAAGTTCAATAGCATCCGTAGATGCGATGTCCCTTTCTCTAGAAAATTTTAGCTTGATAGCTTCCATGTATTGGTTTGTACATCTAACGATCGTATTCAAGATATCATCAGTGAACAAATTATTCCAACAGTCAGCTGCACATTGGGCATTTTTAGCGTTTCCTATGACTCCAGGAAGATGAGTTATAACATTGTGAGCTCCCCTACGAACCCTTCTCGTGGACGGATTTTTGGCCCACTTGGTAATTTTGTCCTTTCCCCAAAAATATTTTGATTCTAAATCTGGTTCATTTTCGTCGTCGGTTTCTTCACCATCCTGCTCCGTGTATGAATCGTCTGTAACTTCTTCCACCTCATCATGCAAATCAATGTCATTCTCTTCCCCCAAGTCCTCGTTCACTGCGGGGTCATCCTCAGAGACATCTTCCTCCAACAAACGCATAACTTCTTCAAGATCACTCGGGTTAGACAGATCGAAGAATTTTCGGGCCATATTAGCTGAATATCTAGTTCATATCAGAGAAATAAAAAATAAGTTCATGTTCGGACGCAATGAGCTTGGGATGCCAGGCTAAAAAATATGCATGTTTATAAAAAGTAATGAGAAATCGTGCATGTTACAGTTACGAAATGAGTAAAATAAATAATTGTGATAAATAAAAACTGATATTACGAACCTTCAAATATGTGACGAATTCGGGCGCAATGTGCCTGTGAGATCCAAATGTTGATAACTGCTCTCGTCGAAGCGTGGGAGAAAACTGAGTAGATTGGCTCCAAACATCCGGTAAAGATAAGAGACTACTAGGACAGGCAGACTTTTACCCTCCTCAGAGTGGAGGAACGAAAATGTCCGAGCTGTGCCTGTCAGATCAATTGCGCCCGACGAAGGGTTAAATATTTTAAATATGAACCAATAAAGAAATTATATCATAGTAACAGTAACTGTATTAGTTATAAAAGAAGTTTAAAGAATTTAACATTTAATAATTCATTATTTTACAAAATTATTTTTTTGTTTGCAACATAACTCTGAATTTATTTCCTTCGTATTGTCTAGTAATTTCCAAACTAAAATTTTGACTACAATATTCTTTCGAACAGTGTATCATAGGCATAAAAGGCAGTAACTGCTATATTGACTTTAACTCTTTCTTTGATTGGACGTGTTAAATTTAAAATTATTTCATTTTCATTTCTCTATAGAAGTTACATTTGCAAATTCGATTCTGATTCTAAAATTATTACGAATTTTTTCCTTGTTTGTAGAAACTATTATCAGGAAAGAAAAGTTTTTCGAAAAAGTTGAAAAAAATGACCATAACACGTAATTTTTCCAAACTTAATTATGATGAAAACATTCACACTGTGCGAAACAATGCACATAAATTATTTTAAAACTTTAATTACTTATATTTTTCTTGATATTATTATTCTTCTTCGAAAACTTTTAATTGTCTTTATATCTTTTTAGATACAATGTCATATTTTCTGGTGGGCTAGGAGATACACATTGTACTTTCAAATAAAAATATTACATTTATCAAATTTCATTATTTACTTTTTAATCGAAACGTAAGAAATTAAGAAAATAATTTATATATCATATGAATTTATATATATATATATATATATATATATATATATATATATATATATATATATATATATATATATATATATATATATATATATATATATATATATATATATATATATACTAACGAACAATAGTTCTTTTAATATAAGTAAAGCTTCGGGGATTAAGGGGAAAATGATAAATAAATTACTTATAGCAATTTTTTAAAAATAATATTTATTTAACTTGTTCGAAACAATGCTTTGGACAGTAAGTTTTTACATTGGATCTAAAAAAAAAACTGAATGACCTATGGGATTTTTATATAAAAATTTTCTTATGTTATGAAATTATTAAATTTTGATGTCTTGAACAATTTCACTCGTGGTCTAATGCATTTCTGGTAATCAGGACATTTAGTAAATCAAGATGTTTAGGGCAAAGACAATGATTTCGTAAAAATTGAAACGATAATAAATAGCGTTACTAATTAAGCAAAGTTATGCGCCAATATACAAAAAAAGGATTAAAAAGTCTACAATTGTTTTTTATTCTTCTATAGTTACACAAAGATGACCATTTTAAAAGGAGAGAATAAACTAAAGGTTTCCTTTCTTGAATTGAACAAAAAATTCCAGCTAAAGAAAAAAATGCTGATGCAAAAGGTAACAACTAGTAATGTAATCATTGACTTGATGTTTTTGTATATTAATTAAATTACCCCATTTTGTTTTGACTGCAATTGTTTTTATACTTCGCTCTTCCATATGACTGCATTTCTTATTATTCTCACATGGTCAGGACTCGTGTAAACATGGTCTAGAGAGCGGGGGAAGAAGATGGAAGATACTCGCAAACTCTAGACAAAAGAGGAGCTAAGTCCGTGATGCCTAGTGGTTAGGGTATCGGCATTACATCCAAAAAGACTGTGTTCAATTCACTATGCTACAAAAGACCCACCGAGTACATGCGATATATAGGTTCGTTAAGTCTGTGGAATCGAAAGTCCTGTAGTTGGTCATTGAGCAGTTACAATGGCTGTAAAGACACTGATCAAAGTCAAAATCTAGGGAGAGGAACCTCTTGTAGTGCCAACTATCGGAGATGTTTTAGAGCAAAGCGTATTTTCATCTTCGAGGTGCTCTGGTTAGACGAAAGACGCACCCTTCTGACTTAATTTCACATAGTCGTCGGCTAGTAAGCTTGGCTTCTCCAAGTGTCACAAATAACAGCAACATAAGTGGATGTTACAAAATGCAGAGCTGAGTGTCTGAAAAGAAATGTTAATAAGGGATTCCAAGAATTAAATGTGAAAGATACTGCAAGTTTGAATTATTCTATTAAATCTTCGATACTTCTAAATCACAGTTTTGAATAATATAATTCAATGAGCTCCTAACGGAAAATATGGAACATAATTTTATAATATGGATCTGGATTGTAAATAAATGACTCCAAAGGAAAATGCAAAACGTTCTATCAAAGTTATATTATAGTTATCTAAAAATTATATTTCTCGTTCGTAAATCAACATATTTTTATATAAACTATTTTGCCAGTCAAAACTGTTTTTATAAGTAGTATCACTCATTTTGTTACTTTAATTTATTTGCAAAGTATAAATACAATGCGGGTATTTAATCATGTTGTAAATATATATTTGAAACAACATATGTAAATAAATTTTGTAGGTATGTAAGTGGTTTGGTAGTTTCATGATTAAATCAAAAGAAAGTCACTAAGTCATCCCGTTTCTAGATCCAATTTCAGAAACGAATCTGAGAAGAAAACAAATATACAACGCAATATAAAAATAGAAAATTAATTAAACTCAAAAACTTATTTGTAACACTATATGATTAAGATATTTAACAACACAACAAAAATGGGTGGTCTATTCAAAAGAATGAATTCTCATAAGGGAATGAGGTGTTTCTTAAATTTATAATAATTCGTTATACAACTAAAGCCTGTAGCGTTTATTTCGCTTAAAAGTTCGTGTTTAACGTAATTTTTAACTGTGGATAGTAATGAGTCCAATCTATATTGCTTGAATTGCATACTACTTTAACTAAGAACGCATTTATATGAAAAATTTTGGTTTTAAGAAAAATATCTTTGTGTTAATTCTGAAAATAACTTAGAATTCATTGTTAAGCGAGGAATAGCAGTTGCCATAGAATAACTAATTAAATCTAATGCGAGGGCAATGCTTATGAACCTGTATGTTTATATAAATATCATTTTTGATTTAATCCTAAATCACCAATCTTGTTACATACATACACTTTTTTACATATGTTATTTCAAATACTTATTAATTAACAACATAATTAAGTACCCATGTGATATGCTTACTTTACCGATTAATTAAGGCAGTTAAATTAGTTGTAGCACTTATAAAAAACACTGGTATATTTGTTAAACTATATTGGTAAAATACATTAGTAAAATACTTTTAATGGCTGAAAAAATAATTAATATAAAAAAGTCGACTAATGAAAGGTAATTATAAACCTAGGCCGGCCTGATTTAATGACTTTGATTGCACATTCTGCTTATTCCTCCGGAGTCATTAATTCACAATCCATGTTCGTAATATAAAAGTCATGTTGCATCTATTTCTTTAAGAGCTCATAGGATTTGATAGTTTCAAATTGTGATTTCAAAGGTCAAGGATTTAATAGAGCAAGTAAGCCTTGCAGTATATTTCATATTATTTCTTGAAATAATTAATTAACGTTTCCTTTTAGGCTCTCATTTCTGCATTTTTTAAGTGTCCATTTCTATCTCAAACTTGAGGCTGTCTTTAACCTTCTTCTTCCGCTCTTTAGAACATGTTTCCATAAGAACTGCGCTATTATCGTCCACATTGTAGAAATAAAGAGGGGAGAATAATAAGTAAAACAATCTTATTTTAGAATGAAATATAAAAGGAATTCCAAATAGATAATTAATTTATAATTTAGTTGGTTCTCGAAAAATATCAAGCCCTTGAATATAACAAGAATAGTATGTTATGGGCACTCTTAACGGTGCATATTTGAGTCTTCCTTTTTATATCAAATGCCAAACATTGATGACTGACATATACATAGTCATTACTTATGAGCTAGATTATGGCAAAATATTGAAATATTTTATGTAGGTGTATTTTTATATAGAGTGTATAGAAATATTTTATTATATCAACAATTTCAGCAAATATTTTCATTTGCTTTCAGATATATCTGAATCGTGCAAAATGTGGTTCTATCACAATAAGGATGCAAGACTCATACTCAAAATGAACAAGAAAGACTATATTCGGTAGTATAAAATTATTTGATAGTGAAAGATTGTATTAAATAGAGATAAATGTCATTTACTTGAGAAAAGATGTAGATGTGTCTGTTGTAGAAGTGAAATTATGAAAATTATGATGAACTGATTTTAAAGTATTCGCCTATTCATTGCTTAGGATCCAATTCTATTAAATTACTAAGATGTCATTTAAGTTTTTCTTGAGCAAAAATAAAGCAAATATCTCTGAGTATTTTAGAATGAAGAATTATAAAATGTATTCATATTTTAAAAGAACCTAACAATGTTGGCTTCATAGTTGCTCTTCAACCATTCAGATATGTCATTAAATTTTTCAATAAAAATGCCATTGCCCCTTCTTCCTCAAACTTCTTACTTTTTTTATTTTTTCATAGACTTATCATTAACTCTTGTCCTTCTTATTTCTTCCATTATCTCCTTCTACTACCTCTCTTTATTACAACAAACATATTCTGATATTTCCAGTCCAAACTAAGTTAAGAGTCTACTCTATCCTATGAATTGGATGATCTTCCAATTCAAATTTGTCCATTTCGAAAAAATTCTCCTTAATAATACCTTTCCTTAGCATTATTGTTAATTCTTAATTACTAACTCAAATTAAAAGATCCCAATAAACTTTTTGATAATTTTGAGGATTCTTTAATCTTTTAATCATTAATATTTTTCATTTGAATCATTAGATGCTTAGCAGAAGTAAACCAAAGACCCTTTGATTTTGAAGGAGAATCCGAATTAGCTTCAAGATTTGAGGTAAAATTCATAGGAGGATAATTCACATTAGTTTTTTTAGAAGAATGTTTAAATATAATTACTTTCAGATACTTCTCAACTATCTTATTTTTCCAAGTCAACATAAATACTTCTCTATTAATATTAATTATAATTTCTTGCCTCCTAATATGAGTATGAAACACTTGCTCCCGATATCGGTATGATATATTAATACATTTAAGATGAAGAATTTTCCTCCCAACAACCTTATTTGTCTCACTCCCATTTTCCTTCTTTAAATCGCTTTATCTGTATCTTAAGCTTACAAAATTTATGTTTTCATAAACTACTAACTCTTACTTACTTAAATTAATAATTAATTTATAAAATTCTATCCTGAAACTCATAAATCAAACAAAACATAAAATACATAAAAAAAGGAATAAATATATCAACAATACCAATCTGTATGTATGAGTAATCATCCTCACAAACCTTAGTTCAAGTCAAAACAATTCAATTTGTTTTAAACAACTACAAAGCATAGTCTTCTTAAAAGGATAATAGTAAGATCTTCGAAAATAATAATTTAAGTATGTAGACAATGCATACAAAATCATTACCAATAATAATAAGGATAAAATAAAATGAATTATTCTGTCAATCTGATAAGTTATTGACAGCACAATTCAAAATTTCTTAAAATAATGCATCTATAGGTCAAATATTTAGTTTTAAACTAAGAATTTTTTTTCTAATTATACTTTTTAAAAAATCTATATGTTTAAAAAGAAACGATTTAGTTATTTTGATATTTGAAAAATAAAAGTTATTGAGTATTAAAATTTATGGTAATATTGACGTTTATGAAATAATTCGTTTCATTCTTCCAAAGAACTAGAAATTTCAATTTAATTTGTCTAACAAATCAATAGTTTCTAATAAATACTATAGTTTTCATCCTATAAAGTAAAAATTTGTTCATCTAATAGATCATGAAAAATCTCTAATATTAGGCAGTTTACTTTAGATTTCTAGGGATTATTGTAACAAATATATAAAATATTTTATCATGGACATATGTGCTTACATCAAAGATAGTATATTTTATTATGTGTAATTTTATTACAAAAATAATATAACAAAAATTTTACAAATTAATTAAGATTTTCAAAATTTCAACTTTTTGTACAGTGTATTAAATATAGCAATTGCACTGAAGATTATTGATCAATTTAATTTAAAAATTTTAAAAATGGGATTTAATATAAAAATGATAAAAATATAATAAATATTTTATGATAAAAATGCTATGCATTTATTATCAGTCTTTCAAAGATGAATTTAAGAAGATGCTTAAAATCTAAATGATCATTTGTTACAACATTTAAGCTGTAGTTTTTGATGCTATATCCGCATTAAATGTCAATGTTTTCAATCAGTCGGAAATTGAATTTTGCAAAAGTGTGCCATTTCTTCTCTAAAACCTTCAACGAAAATCTGAAATGTGAAAGGAAGTTGATTTTATATCGTAGATTATAACCTATTTTAAAAGAAAATAAGGGAAAGGATAAACACTAGTGAAATTTGTGACTTGAACATTTTGTTTCTAGTTTAAAACGAAAGAGTTTTTATATATTTTATAAAATGTTTTGCGTTTCTTTCCATTTGATAGGAAAAATTAGCTTATGGGTAGAACATTATTATTTTGAAGCTTCTTAAAAATTACTTTTAAGCTACAATTTCTTAATATCAAAGTATTGTTCACAATTTGTTGTTCATAATTGACAGTAATATATTAAAGAAACAATATTACTTTTATAAGCAAATTTTGATTTTTAATAAAAATAAATTATCATTAAATTTTTCAAATACACATAGAGAATTACATTTTCAAAAATGTAATTATTTTGAAATATGTTTAGGGAAGAGAATGCCAGTTCAAGTGACTAACACACCGTAAATATGATAAACTTAATTAGCATAAATTGAATTTGTTAATTTCCAATTGATTGCAATAGTATAATTAATATGCGAATGAATATTGCAATCTAAATTTTAAGTATCATTAAATACTCATTTATATATTTTTACTGCTCATAATTATAATTTGTTCTCTACATATTTTTACTAAATGTAATATATAACCTGATGTTTAAATTGAAATTATTTTCATCAAGCCGTTATATAGCTTCACTAACATATGCTTCAGATAGTTCTTAATAGTTAGTTGAATTAAATACTAATGCACAAGCTAAGAAGGGCATATCATAGGTAATTATTTGTTTTTAAGTTAAATACTATTGAGATTGAAATCCTTATTTGAAATGTAGGGAATGAATATGCTAACTATGCTTTTCAGAGGTAATTGTTCATTTTTAGGTTCAAAATCACTAATTGCTTATACGGGGTGATTAATAATCAAATAAAAGATTATCCTGTTTATTAAGTAAAAATGTTTAAAAAATATCATTCTTAACTTGTTGCCACTATAGTTAAAAAATAATATTTTTCAAAACGTTTTTTACTTTCTATAAGAAAAATCAAATGTTTAATGTTCATTTTCTAAAAAATAACAAATTTTTAAGAACTTTTGATGAAATTTCTTCAATTAAATTATTGCAAAACTTACGCAATTTAATTTCTAAAATATAAATTATTTTTGATTCAATAAATGTAAATTAAATAATTAAAATATTCATTTTAATGTAGCTAAAATGAATATTATTTATTCATTTTAACTACATTAAAATGAATTCAGTTTGAGTTTAAAATTCTAAATTTTACAAAAATTCTGAATAATCTGAAGGGATGCTATGAGGTTGTTTATCCAACTGATTGTAAACTAAAGTATCTGGGCTTTCTTATTTCATAAATAAGTTTACAAAATATTCCATATCTTCTCAAAATTTAAATTAACAGTTTAAAAAATAAAAAAATGTTGAAAATTTAATAAAAATTTGAAAAAGTAAAAAGAAAATTTATAAATATTTTATTCTGCTAAACCTTAGTGAAAAGCTCAAAATCGTATTTTATACATCTTAAGTGTTACAATAAAAATGATAATTTAAATATTTATAATTTTATAGATATAATAAAACATTTGCTTCACGAGACCAACATGGTTTCCAAATTAGTTGGCACTCTTTCTTTCTGTTTAACAGATCGTGGGTTTGAATCCCCCTTGCATAAATGTAGTAATGCTTCTGAATCCCCTTTAACCTGTAGGCTCCCATCTAATTAGAATTGCGAAAAATGACGAACAAATCAACTTTCTTTATAAAATCATTACTGAATTCAAAGTTATACTGAAAGTTATGTATAATAATATCTGATTAATTTAAGTAACATTTCAGTTTTAAGTTTTAATAGGATTTAAAATAGTATAATTACAAATGCTTTGGAATGTATAATAAGAATGTCAATGTTAAGATCTTAAAAACTAAATGAAATATAAAAATCAATGTAATTAATTAATAAAAATTTTATGAAATACTATTATTAGCTATGATGGGAAAATTAAAACACACATTTTACAAATTCTGCCAATAATTTTTTTTTTATTTGTAATTAAATTTTGATATATTTTAGTCTGATAATTTTGAATATATTAAAGTAAATGTTTTCAGTGTTGTAAGATGTTTTCATATTAGTCAGTATACAGGAATATTTTTGAAATAAAACTAGGTAAGAATAAGAAATTAATATAGAGATAGAGAACTTTCCTCTTAATAATAATCTATAAATAACTCTAAATATCAATCTCTTATAACTGTTCGAAATAAATTTAAATATTAGTTATTTTGAAAGATATTAGTAGATGAAAATTTCATTATAGCTTCCTATTTTCTTATCTAAAACATACCAGTCTAGACATCTAAGCAAAGTGTTAGTCACATGAATAATGACTGAAAATTTCTTCGTATGTGTGTTTATATAATTCTTAAAATATTCCTAAATATAAGAGATAATAGCGTAACGAATTTTTATTTTATTTATCATAATAAGTTTCATGTCTTTATAATAATGTTTTTCACTTTATATTGTTTTCAAAAAACAGTGGATTGCTTTTAATTAAAAAGATAAATTAGTTAAATTTGAAGAGCTTCAGAAACATTCAAATAATTTAAATTATCATTTTACAGTTTCTAAACTAGTCTAGTTACTCCAGAAAATAGGCCGTTTGTATGAAAAGTTCATCAAAACCTGTTTGTGTCTCTTTAGACAATTTCTACTTCTGACACAAGTTTTATAATATTCCAATTGCAAATATTATTGAGAAGAACATTTTGGAAATTAATAGCGTACATTAGAAAAATATCATCTTCGTAAATGAAGCGTTTGATGTTTGGGGGAAGGATATCATAGAGTTTTGCCATAAACACAGAGAATAAGAAAGCTGATGTGAGCAGTGGAATTTCCTAAAGAAGTGGCTGAGGAAGAGAATTTATTCCTCAACTTCTATTTGATTTGTGGCCAAAATACTCAAATTACATTATTATTGTATACATTTTACTGTAGACAGAGAGAGACGGCAGGATCAAAATTATGATTGAAAACTGGGGTTCGAATAATGAATGGCTGAGAAATGCTGTATTAAGCCACTTTTATTTAGTTTTACAACTTATCCATTTGAAACAAAATGGGCCTTTTTAATCAAATATTTGAAAACTAAACTACATATATATATATATATATATATATATATATATATATATATATATATATACATATATATATATATATATATATATATATATATATATATATATATATATATATATATATATATATATATATATATATATATATTTTATCCTATGCAAACTGGCATTTAATTAGTTTTAATTTAAAGTAATTGGTAAAAGTTTACAGAGCTGTACAGGTTTGGCGCGATTTCAAATTTTCTCTCGCCAAGCGCTCTACAGCTCTGTCGCCATCCTTAATTACGCCACTACGCGCGATATCCATCTACCAATACCGATGTCGTTCAAACTTCAGCTTGAAATCACGCGTTTTTCCGAATTCATAATATTAAAATTTTGAATATATTTCATTATAATTAAGTTCTATAGAAGTTTTGAAATTCTAATAACTAAAAATGAAATTTTTAAAACTCGAATTTTTAATATACCATGCAATTGCACTCACCTAAAAAAAGTACCGCTACGTACTACAGTGACAATCGATATTAAAGCTAAATTTCTAACATTAAGAAATTTCATTTTTTATTTAAATTCGATTTTTAATGTACCGAGCAATGGCGCTCACCTTAAAAAACATCAGTGTAGCGCTACCTACTACAGTGCCAACCGGGCAGTAAAGCTAAATTTCTAACGTTAACAAATTTCATTTTTTATTTAAACTCGAATTTTAATATATCGAGCAGTTACGCCGACATTAAAGAAATTTCAGTACGTTGCACATTCTAACACTAACATGAAAAACGCAATACACACAACTTAAACATTCATTTACTTATGGAAACATTTATTTTTATAAAAACTTTAGCTTCTAAATATGAATAAAATTGTAATAAAAAACAAAATAACTCAACTAATCTTCATCGCTCTCTGAATAGTTACTTTTCGGCAAATATACCGTTTTTATCGCATCTAAAAAATCTTCTATTACGTTTTTTTTTAATTTAGAGCTTGATGGTAATAAGAAAATTGCTGAATGGTGCATAAAGCAATCAAACCTACTTTCATGCCCTATTCAACAACTTTCTTACTACCATCACACTCTAAATTTAAAAAAAAAAAAAAACGCAAATTCAATACATGCTTATCCATACTTATTAATTTTCGCAAGCAACACACAAACTTCAAAAATCGAATATAGAAACTCAATGCTTCAAGATTATTCTTTAATAGTTTCAAGAGTTACATACAAAACACGCATGTCACGCGATCGCGTTACCTCATAAACGAAAAGCACGTCATACATACGTAATCCGAACCGTTAAGCCAGTTTGGCAAACTTATCGCACCACTTTATCGCCTGCTTGGCGCATTTTAACCTCTGTGAAGTTCTCACTCTTTAGCGCAGTAATTGTTTGTATGATTGCTGAAAATAAATTTTAAAGCTTTAGTTGCTCTTAACCAAATTGTGAGAAGAAAGTTCCATTATAATTTGATGCCAAGACAATTTCTGCTTGTTAAAAATTTATCTTAGTGCTATAGAAAATATCAGAATAATTCTGCAAATTAAACAGTATATTTTTAATGACTTTAGACAAAGTTTACTGTTAAATTCATTTTTTAATAATATTTTTATTAAATTTAAAGTGTCGATAACCCATATCTAAATCTAAAGTGAAAAATATTTGTGTTGACTTGAAGTACCTCTAAATGAATGTATTCTTGAAATATGCTTAAGATTTGATAAAGTGATTTGATTTAATCTACTAAAATGCATTAATAATCTACATTTAAAGGTTTTCTATTAACATGTTAAATTTTACAGATGCAAATGAATTTTAAAATTGTTTCTTAAATTTGGCTTTTAAAATATCATAAATTTGCTTCTTTACTAAATTAAATAAAAACTATTCAAGTTCTTATTTAGATAGGTATTTTAGATGTTAGCATCAAATTTCGGTTTTCAAAATTTATATAACTTACTTCGCACTTATTCGAAAAGTATTTATAATTATAATTTTGTAATAAATTCTCGACATTTTTTTTCGATTGCAAAGTTTATATTTATAATTGAATTAAATCACGATCCTTATCATCATAACAAATCAATTAAATTAAAAATTAATTATCAACTGTAACAACATGATAACTTTACGTAATTTGTAATCTAGTATTCTTTAGAAATTTAGAAATTCAATGAATTTTCTGGATAATGTTCTATGATTTCAATTTCAAATATTAATAAATTCAAGAATTAAAATTTAACTAAGAGAAAGACAATGCTTGACTTTTTGAGGTAAATTTTTACTGAATAAGAATAAATTATTTGCTATAAAAGTTTTTTAATTCAGTATTTTGAACATTGATATTCAGAATATCCTTTTTTCATTTCAAAGTAACACTTTCTTCCAATATTGAGACATTGGAAATTTATGCAAGGAAGTTTCAAATAAAATTCGAAAACTATTCAAAAGATACGATCATGGTAAATATTTTTCACGTAGGTTTGGCTTTATTTTAGTATTCTATTCTCACCAACAGAGAAGTGCATTCTTTACTTATAGTAAAACTTCAAAAATCAAAACATATTTTCGATCAGTACTGGAAGAAATACTTGACTGGAAAAGTAAAATATACTTCTTTTGAGAAATCCAAACAAAATGATAGAAGTTTTTATAGAAAAAATGAAATTGAGACATTTAGAATAGTTTGCAGGACTTCTGAGCTTATAGATAAATAAGCCATTTTATGAAATTCTATTTTTCAAGTTATTACATTTATATGGTTTTGTAAAGAATCTAAAACTTCGAGTTTTCTTACTTTAAGAATTTTTCCATTTAATCTATTTGATGCTCTTTTGCAGTCTTAAACTATTAATTTTGCATCATAAAATAATACTTTGATGTGCAGTAATATTTTTATGATAGTGTTGAATTTTTGTAATTCAAAATGTGAGCTAAGATAAAACGGGATAAAGCACTTAAGCTAAATCAAATAATGGAATTTTTATGTGTTTTTTAATGGTTGTAAACATGTACATCTTTTCTTTTGAGCTCATAAATATTAAGTAAATTTAAAATGATTCAATTGAGTAAAAAGTTAAAATGATTTTTACAAAGAATGTAGTTATAATTTATTTACAAGCAACATTGTTTAATATTTACAAGTGGTTATTACCAATAAAAGTGTAAACTTTTCTGCAGAAAACTAGATATATTTTGCTTAACTTATTAGGAATCTCAATTATTGAGAAATTAACATAGCTAAATTTAAAGTAGTATTCAAATAATGTTTTTGATAAATAAATTAGTTATATAAAAAATTTGAAACCTGAATATTTAAGTATCTTTGTAAAACTTTAATTTTTGTTCCCAACAATATTTAATTGCATGAAATTAAATTTAAAATTTTATTTAAAAATTACAATGAAAATAAAAATGAAGATAAATTTTTTGTAATAATTATTTTGCTTCGTTCAGTATAATATCAATATGAATTATCAAATTAATATATCCCTTTATCAACATATTTTTTTAACTTGTTATTTAATGTTTTTCTAAATTTTAAGTAGTATGAAAAGCTAAAATATAATACTTTTGATTTTAATATTTCTATCTTCAATTTTATAGTCTGGGGGAAATAATTTATACATTATTATATACTTTGCTTCAGCAATTATTTACACGTAAGAAATTATGCCATTATGATGAAATATAAAGTAGGGTTTTTCAAATTTATCTAAGAGAATAAAATATTTACGGCAAAGAGATTTAAAATTTCTTTATTGTACCATCGTCTGAAATACCACAATTTGATATTGTGAATATAAATCTCTGACTTATTTTTACTCACAGATTACGCGTAATACATGCACACATATTTATACGAGTATGAAATATAAATTAAGGAAGTGGTAAGAACACAAAGTAAATTACAGTTCATCTTTTAAATTTATGCAAGTATTTTAATATCTTATTGGAATATATGTTAATGAAATTTAATTAAAATGAAACCTTACCAAAATTATATGGATTTACATTTATTTTAATTACTTGTGTAATAAATGGGTTTGATCTTTGCCGCACAATTGCTAAAATTGTGGCGTAAGTTTTATAAAACCTTTATCATTTGCCTTATGACATTAATATTAGATGGTATTTTCTTTTTAAAATAACACAATAGCTGAAAATCTAACTTCATATTAATATGGAATTGGAAACGATGTTTCGTTTTTGCCTGAAAGTGTAATATCAAAATTTATAAATATCCCAAACCCTGTCAAATTAAAGCAGGCGAATTTTACCTCAAAATTATGGCAATTGATAACTAAAACAGTTTTCGTTCTTCTTTAGAAATGAATTCATTTGGAGATTCAACAGAAAATTGGTCTTAGATCTATGAAAAATTCTTGGTTTGGTCTACTGGGAAATACTTTGCAAACCAGAATGTTAGTTCTGACAGGTGCTTTGTGAAAAGGATAGCATAATATGTAAAACCTAATCACCATACTATGGACTATATACCTGTACAATAAAGGAAAACGATTTTCCCTCATTATCATTTGTTTTTATTTTCTATGTCCATAGTTTTTTTATGCTTCAGTACAGGAATATAAAACCTAAGTAAAAATATTTTTCAAAACACATTTATTACGATCAAATATTAAAAAACTCCAAAACTAAATCCATTAAAACATATTTCTATTCAGTCCTAAATACATAAAAAGTAAATTCTTCTAGTATAATTTCTCCAACTAAAAGAACAGAATATATATAGAAAGTTATGAAATAAAAATGAATTAGTTAAAAATAATTTAAAATCACTGAACAAAATTGCGAAATGTTATTTCCAATGATTCAAATTTTTTGACTAAAAATAAGTTTAATGTCTAATAATATTTGCTTTCTTAAAAATCAATAAGATACATACATTATCCTCTATGTATTTGATATCTTCATTTATATGTTTCAATATTTTTCTCTAAAAAGTGTTAATTATGTTATGAAGTATACAATTGTTAAAGAAGAATTTTGATATTAAAAATTGAAGAGAAGAATGACAAAAATTGTGAGTAACTTGAAGTGATTTAGATTTAATATCATCCTTTGTGAAAGATGCATGGTAATATTATAAAAAATCTTAATCTAATCACTAAAAAATAACATTTAACAGAACATACAAAAATGTACAATTTATAAAAAACAATACATATTGTTTTTGTAAAAATCATTTGAATGCTATCCAAGAAAATAGGGAGTCACAAAAATCTTATCCTACATTTCATAATAAATTTAGAATTAGATGAATAGCTCCACTGAATTTTTAGGAATAAAAGGTTAAAACATAAGGCTTAGAAATCACATTTTTACATCAAATTTATAAATTTAATTTTACACTTTTATTTTGAAAAAAATATATTTTATTAATTGCTTAGTTAAATTATTTTGAAAAACACATGACTATTGTAAACTGCTTAACGTGAATGAAATAATAAACAAAAATTTTATTAGTAGTAGCATAAAAATTAAGCAAATAATTTGATTAATTCGAGGATTGGTTTGAATAATTTTGGAGGAAAATATTATACAATATAATTCTTGTAATGTGAAATATAATGCATAATTTGTGTGTGTGTTTTTCAATTACAAAAATAAAAAAAAATCACTTAAAATATAAGTTATTTCTAAAAATAAGAAGAGAAAAAAATATTTATATTACGTATTTGGGGTCAATAAATATCAAAACTGCATTATTCTGTTATTAATAAACTAGCATTTGAAGTTCTTAATATTTTAAAGTAATGTTTATTATTTTAAAATACCGTTAAATATTTCTTGTGTTATATTTAACGAGACGATATTTATGTTAGAAGAAATACATCTCTTGTTTAAATTTTATTTATTTTAATTATATAAAAAGTATATGGAAAAATAATCAGTTATTATAAATGTTTAAAAGCTTTGCTTACATAACTGGATAGGTAAGTTAATGGATTAGAGAATCATCATGACCCAAACGCGATAAATTTAACATTTAAGAACCGGACTGAGATACAAATTTATCTTAGCATTGACAAGATATGCTTGGTTAATTTATTTCGGGAAAACGGGATAATCCATACGTTGAGTAAAATGATAGCAGAAGTATCATCAGATTATATTAGTAGAAAACTAAGTTTTGTATTTTGGAATTAAGTATACTCTCATTAAATATAATGAATGATAATGACATAAAAACATTACAATCATTTAAAATTATAAATTAATTAAGGTACAAGAATATTCATTAGGGCATCAGAAAAGCTAAAAATATATTTGTAAAAAAGTTTCCAAATCTATTGACATTCAAGCTTACTTTAATTCGATTTAATAATTTCTTTTTTATTTAAATTTATAGTAGATCAAATAGTAGCCGAAATTCTGCTCAAAATAATGCCAATAAAAGGAGTTTTTATAACTATCAATCCATTGAAAAGCTATTTTTAATTCACTCATGTGCAAAAATTAAGGATAATTCAGAATCACACAGAATTGAGCTCTAAACAAATAATTTCACTGATAGAATTATCACACATATCTTGAAGAATAATATGCAAATAACAAGAAACCACCAGATAGCGCCGATAGTACGTCAGAATGACGAGAGTGTAAGAGAAGGGTATTGGTTGCAAAGAAGTAAAATTGCTTACATGCGCTTTAAAAGCCTTTTAGTGCAATAACCGCATAGTTATGACACAAAGGAAACATTTGGATGATGTTTTACGTGGTAGAATTATCTGCCGTCTGGAAAGTGGACGCATATAGCTGGAAGTATTCGAGGAACTTGGAATCACCCAGAGTGTCATCTCCAAGCTTTGGCAACGGTTCCAGGATGATGGTTATGTAAGTAGACGTTACAACACAGGTCGCCCCTGAGTTATGACGCCGAATGAGGACTGGTATTTGGCAGTTACTGCCAAAAGAAACAGACGGAGCGCAGCATCAGACCCGTCTTGTCAGTTCTCTTCAGCTACCGGTACGACAGTTTCAAGGCAGACCGCGTACATACTCTTAGGGTACATTGGTCTATATGCTCGTAAGCTTGTCACATGTGTTACACTTACCACAACTCACTGTCACCTGCGGTTATCCTGGAGTACAGAGCATGCATTGTGGACAACGCCACAGTGGTCTTATGTAATGTTTTCCGAAGAGTCCAGGTTTAGCTTTAAGTCTGATTATCGCCGGATCATATGGAGAGGGCCACGTACCCGTTACCACAAAGAGAACACCATTGAATGGCACTTTTACGTTTGCGGAGGAATTATTCTGGGTTCCAGAACTAATCTGCATGTTCAGAATGTAACCATGACAGGTCACATGTATCAGGATGTAATTCTGGAACAATATGTACATTTGTTTTGGGGTGCAATGGGTGCAGAATTTCTGTTTATGGATGACTCACCATCCTCACCGTGCAAACACTGTAGATGAATGCCTCCAATTGGAGGATATCACCCGTATGAACTAGCTAGCATACTCACCGGACATGATTCCAATAGAGCATGTGTGGGATAAGCTTAGCCGACGAATTACAACCCGTCAACCCCCTCCCACATGTCTACCGGGACTTTGGAGAGCATTGCTTGTTGTGAGTAGTGTAATATTCCCCAAGATCAGATCGATAATTTGATACTCAGCATGCCTAGGCGTTGTATTGCATCGTCTGAGGGGCATACTATGTATTAACTATCATACCAACCGTGTTATATTGGTTTTTATAAATAGGTTCATTTTTGAAATTTGCTTGAGGGAGTAAAAATCGCAATTTTTATTAATGATGTCAAACATATAACATCTTTTTTGCTCTTTACCTTTTGTTAATTAAATAGACTTTAAAAATAAGTCACATTTTTTTGCTTCTGTCACTTTCTTTGCCTGAAATTGCATCATCCTTAATTTATGGACACGAGTGTACTTCATATCAGGAAATAAAGGAATTCTGTTAGCATAATGTAAAGATTAGGTTCTTGAAATAATTTGTGTGGTGGAATAGTTGATATTTTCCTTCTTATAACAGAAATTATCCATGTAAAAGGAATATCTATCTCAATTTTGACTATATTAGGTTGTAATTAACAGTGATTTAGGAAAAGAAAATAGTGTGTGTACTCTTAATTCGATATCAGCTTTCTACAACTGAACTAATATAGAACCATAGACAACTACCTACAGCTGATTATGACTGATCACCATATTTTCTGTCAATAATAATTTGCTTTAAGTAAATATATTATGGTATTATTATATAATGCATGCATACCATAAGACATTTTATGTACAAATATTATGCAATACAACTGAAAATGTTGCCTTTTTTATAGCTATCTTGAAATTATTTAACATTCTATTATTTTAGAATAGCGATGTCATCATAGAATTATATAGAATTATTAAATCAGAATGTCTTAATTTTTATATCTTTAAATTGAATTCAAAATTTTAATTTCTTCAAATCCATATGTATTAATGACAAAATGAAAATAATTATTAAAAAATTATATTTTGTACTGGATAATTGTATTTATCAATTTTGCTCTTGTAATTATTGATAAAAACAAAAGAAAAGGATTTTTTTGACAAAACCAAACATGAAAGCCAAGTAAAAGGTAATTGATTTTGCCAGTAGTTTATTAGGAAGAAGTACCCCTTTGGTGAATATTAAAATTCACAAAAAGCTCTGCTTACATTCAGTGACAAACAATTAAATATATTGAGTTCATTTAATCATTATTTAACACTTTCTCTGACAACGTTTTGAATAAAGGAAGTATTTAAAACATGCCTTTGAGTGGATGTAATTTTTTCTTAATAGCCTTACACAAAAAATGGAGTTTAAAGTTCTCACATTAAAAATCTTTTTTAAAGTTCTATTCATAAATTTATCTAGTTTTATTTATCTAAAAGTAAGATTTTTGGTTAACTATAAAGCAAAAGTCTAAGATGCTCTTTACAAGAAAACAAAGTTTTAATTCATACTTTGAAAATTGTTTTGAAAGGATGCAAAACATTTTATTCACAATATAAAAATATTAAATATTTTCAAATTAATTGAAATTTGATTCACCATACCGTTAATGCGTTTTAGACCAATAATACTCCATTCTAATATTTTAAAACATAATATTTCTTTTTTTAGTATTATAATATTTTTCATTTACAAAAAACATAGTATTAGCTCATACTTTGAATGAATTTTGCTTAGAAAGGATGCAAAACATTTTACTCACAATATAAAAATACTAAATACTTTCAAATTAACTGAAATTTGATTCACCATATGATGTATGAGTATTAGGCCAATGGTACACTATTCTAATATTTAAAAAAATATTTTTTCAAAAATTCATTTCTAAATAAAAAAAATTATATGTTACATTACAAAATAGTGCTATTATTCATTATTTACTAACAAATGATCTTGAACTATAGTTTTGCACAAGCAATTTAATTAAATTTCTTCTTCCTTCAAAAAGTTAATAGAAGGGTTTTACATCGTACTTTACTCGCATACTAATGGCGAGATCTGGCGGGAATCTCCTGACTTAAAGTATTGCTATCGTAAAACGAAAATGATTGATTATAGTCATTTAATTTTAGGCATTTTTTTAAAAATATGTGATATGTTAGTTCTTCAAAATGATTTATGACTCATGGTATAAGAAACATTCCCGAAGTAAATAAAGTTGCATGAAGGTATATTAAAAAATGCAAATTGTGTGTGTTATAATTTAAAATTTACATATGTATGAAAAGATTATGAGAAGTTTTTTTGTAAGTTTAAATTTGGGTAATAATTGTTATCATTAGAATTGTAGCACACATATTCTATAATAGTAATTAAATGCATTTTAGTATCTTTTTATTAAGATATATGAACTGTTATATAAGCATGAAATATTTAAGAATAAAATATTTTTTGTGAATTTTTATGCTTCTAATATTTAAATTGTAAAATTATATATATATATATATATATATATATATATATATATATATATATATATATATATATATATATATATATATATATATATATATATATATATATATATATATATATATATATATATATATATATATATATATATATAATGTCGTCGTAGTAGTTAATTTAATTTACCGAATAAATTAAAACTTATTTTCATGCAATCATTCTTGTTAAAAATTTCAAGAATATTGTTTAAAGTCACACATTCTTTGCTACATTCTTATAAAAAGCGCAAAACAAGAGCTATATGTTTCCACTATATATATTTTTTTATTCCAACTTCAGTTCGTATGAAATCCTCAAAATACATTACATGTTTATGCCAATACGAAATCCTTTCGCGTTGCAGTTTATAATATTAGAGAGAATAAAATTCACTATTCTTTTAAGAACTGTTCAGGTTACGTGTTTCATAAATAATTTCAATTCAGAAATGAGGATGAGAAAGATTAACTTGTATCAATAATTAAAATTTAGCAATGTGTGTATGTGTATTTATTGCATATTTTTCTTCTCTGATAGAGATGATCTAAGTTACGTTAAAGATGATCGTGAGAAGTTAATCAGATATTATTGTATTTTATACAATTTGCATTTTCAGTGCTCGCATTAGATATTTTACGTTATAGTGAAATTATATAAATTAGTTATTATCTGTGAAAGATTTTTATCTGCAGCAAAAATACTGTTAAGTACAAATTATCATTAAAGTAATTAGTTAATTTATTATATAAATTTCGTGAAGGGGATTTTGCTTAGATAATTTAATTTACTAATTGGTATTAAAAACACATCAATTACCCAGTATTTAACTATAAAACGTGTGAGTACATTTTAATTTAGTTCATTAAAGTATAGGATTACAAACTATAAATACCTTTAAACTCACTTTCAAAATCTGAACAAGTAGAAAAAATTTCTATTATTAGAAGCATTGTGAATTGGGAAGCTGTAACTTACAATGGTGGCGAATAAAAGTATTCAAAATTGTTACTTAACAGTCAAATTCAATTTTGTGTTACAAAAACTGAAGGTTGTAAGTATCTAATATTATGCATGATAGAAAGTTTAATTAAAAATATTTTTATTATAGAAATACTTTTAAGTATTTTTAGAATTATTAAAGCATTTTTAGACATTTAATATAATTTTTAATTAAAAATGAATATGTTTCTGTGCTTTTTAGATTAAGAATTTGAGATTTTAAATGTTGGCCTGCGGTTAAATTAATAGATTTTATTTATATTTATTCTTTGAATTACTTATATATTGTTTGATACTTCTGTGTTAATCCTTCTGGAATTTCTCTATCATGTAACTCTAAATCAACTAAGCATTTTCTATAAAATTTGGACTAATCATTATGGGCTACGAATTCTCATGAATAATCTATATATACACGTTAGAGTTAAATTAAAATCAGAAGCTGATTCCACATGTACACCCCTCAGTTGAAATGGATATTGTAAAATGATTTACATGTTATTGCTGTATGTAGCAGGCTATTTAACTATAGATAGTATTTCTGGATATAATGAGTTCAGTTTCTTAAAGAAAAAATTTGTTAACAATTCAAAATAAATTATGGCACAAATGTCGTATAATCCAGTATGCTAAATTCGGAGTTTGGTGATATTTGATCGATTTTCTTATGTATGTGGGAACCTGGTTTTTATTACGTCATATATATGAAGACTTATAAGAAATTGGCAGAAAAATCTATTTTGGCAACCCTTTATATTTACGTCATTGCGCACGTTACAATGCGTCCTTTTGGCAACGTTTCTTTATCACCAAAACAATTCAGAATTCAGCATCTTGGATTATACGGCATCTGTGCCAAAATTATTATTAAAATTATATCAACCAAGCGTAAATATGATTTATTATATTACTGATAAAACTTAAAAGTGAAGTAACGTTATAAATTATGAAATTAAATACACTTTTCTGTTTATAATTCTTTGTGTCAGAGAGAAAAATAAATTATTTGCTTTTCTTTGCTCTACTTACAATTATTATGAGTAATGAGGAATTGCTCTCATTTTACTAATCCCCAATATTTACTAGATATCAATGCAAAGTTTTCATTTTTTAGTGAATGCTGGTCTAATCAAAACTTTGTAAAATGTAATGCACCTAATCACTAATGAAAATTGACTTTTCAAATTGTGGTCTTTTATATTATACCCTTGAAGAGCATATCATACATGATATAATGAAAAATTTAGTCTTATTAGGATTGTTGGAAAGGGAAACGTAACTGTGTAAAAACTTTAGAATGAAGGATGGATTGTTTTGTGACTTTGTTTAAATTAATAAAATATAAAAAATATATCATATTAACTATTCTTAAGAACTTATATATCTCAGCAGATATAAATGACTGGAATTAATCATGAATTCCACTAAATACAGTGCAAATCGGGATATTTTGTAAATAATAGCTTGATTTCTCGTTCTACGGTGGTTTTTTTTTGCATACGAGAGCTAATTAAATCAGAAATTACATTTATAAGTGGATTCAGAATCACTCACAGCATTTGCGCACCGGATGGAATTCTAACCCATGAACTGTTGAACTGAAGTTTAGAGCACTAACCATTATGCTTCAAGTTTGTTTGTAATAAACAGCCTTACAATAAGAAAATATAAACAGAATCATTAAACGTATGTCAAAATCTTATTAGTTATTTTATTAAGTGCTCTTCATAAGATACTTAGGTTTGCATAAAGAAGTTTTGCTAATAATAACGAGAATTTTCTTATTTCAAAAATATATTTTTTTAGTTTGATCTGTTAAATATACCAGTCTTTTATTTTAAAAATATAAAGGCATACATGTTACATGTTTTTCCTACATACATCAAGGTTCTGTGATCATTTTAGGTAGGATGTGATGAGAGTATTTCCTAATATTTCTCATTATATTTATACCATATTCAAAAATTTATTGAAATAATTATGAAATGATTTTAAAGTCAAACCTTATACATTTAACAATTTTTTTCTTCCAGCATTCTTTTAAATTCATAAAACAAATTTTATGCTGAAACCAAAAAAGGATAATTTAAAATTTCTAATGATTGCATACTTCAAGTTCTCATACAAATTACTGAAATAAATTTTATATTCTGCTTTGAGTTATGTTTTATTTCTGGAGCTAGGAGTTAATTTATCACGTTGAAAAAAGAAAATAAGAAAATTACTTATTTGAATGCATATATAGATTGAATGTATATATGTATATATATATATATATATATATATATATATATATATATATATATATATATATATATATATATATATATATATATATATATATATATATATATATATATATATATATATATATATATATATATATATATATATATATATATATATTGATGTATATATAATTCCTTATTTTAAAAGCTTATGTTTAACAACTGTTATTTAGGCAAATACTTATCCTTACATATGAATATAATAAATAATTATCATTTCGAACTAAAACTATTAAATTTGTTAATCAGAAAAAAATTCGTTTATCTAGTTTTCAATGACAACTTACAAGTGACTGAACTTGTAATCGATTATTATTAATAAGCACTATAAAAAAGATTACAAATATTGTTTTTCAAAATGTTTGCATTCATAAATATATGCTTATGTTTATTGAAATATATAATTGAGAAATTAAGTTGATTTTATAACTGATTATTAGAAATGTAATTGCAGAGGAAAATATTTTAAAGTTTAACGTGATGGATTAATTAAATTAAGATAGAAAAATGCATAGTATATACTTTTAGTGTGAGGTTTTATGTGAGTAAAAGTGAAAGTTACTTAGTGTAATTTTCTCCTGGTATTCATTATTATTATATTATTAAATGAAATTATAAAAGTGGATATTCTTAAAGGATAAAGGTATTTATACAAACACATGTATATACATACATACATACATATATATATATATATATATATATATATATATATATATATATATATATATATATATATATATATATATATATATATATATATATATATATATATATATATATATATATTTATTTATATATATATATATATATATATATATATATATATATATATATATATATATATATATATATAATTGTGATACAGAGAAATATGTTCCTAAGCCGCTTGATCAGTCTCAGTTTGATAATGTTTTGTCGGATGCCAGTGAAAATAATGGCGAATATTCATCTCAACCGGGCTCCTTTATGCAGGCCCAAAACTTTAATTGGATAACTTAAAAGATTGTACGGAAATATTTTTTTGGTGTAGAGTAGCAGGTCTTGTGGTGCACCCTGGAGCACGCTAAATCTGCTACACAGCTGTGTTGTGTTTTTCCTTCATATGCAAAATCATTTGCTCGCGTATACGTGCTTCACTGCAATGCTCGCTTTTTACGACCCTTTAGGCGCAGTGTTACATGTGATGGAACACCCACAAAATTGAAATGGTAAGTGAAATCTTTACAAAATTTTCACTCTATACTCTTTAAGGCCTAAATAGACAACCGACAAATGTTTTTGTTATATATTTCAATTTTAAAGGGTAGTGTGATTGAAAGGGTTAAAACTGAAAAACTATCGCTAAGTTTCAGTTTAGCGATAAATTTTCAGTTTTAACCTTAGCGATAGTAACCAGTTTTATAAAACTATCGCTAAGTTTCAGTTAATATAATATAGAATTTATTTGTAAGTATTTTTTCTAATTTGTTTATGTTTGTTATGTTTTAAACTTTTTATACTTAATAGAAAGTTTTCATTAAATATAGCATGTAAGATTATTATTACTAGTTAAATATTAATATAAAAGTAAAGTAAGATTAATATAAAAAGTAAACGTTGTTTAGAATGTAATCATTTTCTTTTTAATTTTATATGTTTTATCTCTAATCGTGTGTTACTCTTAGTTACAATGTTCATCTTCATTTTAAACCACACTATTCATAATTTAAATATTTCGTTTACATGACTGAGTAAAATTATTTTAACACAATGTATGTAGTTTTAATCATCCATATTTTTGCACTAATTAAAGTATTTTTAAGTGTCCCATTTATATAAAATAAAATAAAATAAATTATCATACGTGATTTGATTTAAAAAGAAGTGCTTAGAAAAATTTAACTTTATATATTTAATTTCACGTAGATAAATTTTAGATTAAAAAATTTAATAGAAGAATTTAACGTCATATATTTCAAAATAATTTTATATCATAGCATAAATTCATACAACTAAATATTTTATAAAACATAAGCAGAAGTTTAATTTGAGCATAAAAGTTGTAAAACAAATTGTATTTCACAATTTATTCACGAAAAAAAATAATGGTTACAAATTTTTTGCAAAATATTTTAAATAAATTATGTATTTGAAGACTAGATACATGTAAATCTTTTTTTAATATATGCATATTTTATTTATATTTTTGTATTTGTGTAGTTTTTCATTGAAAATACATATTCACAGAATGTAAACAACATCGTATTAGATCTAATATTTTTTATGCGCGACTATCTTGAATAAATCTATATACGTTGTTTAAAGTCCAGTAACAAGAAAAATTCAATTTGTTGTATTAAAAGGAATTTTAAAGTACGTGAAATCTGAAAGCAGATAGTTTTTAAGTTGTTTACATTTTGCGAAAGATAATTTTGATTTGAAATACTCAAATAGATGAATTTTATTAGACATAATGATTTGTAAAATCATGATTTACTTTGTAGAAGTGTATGAACAACTTTGGCTAAGAATTCAATGTTAAAGAAAATAGAAATGCTTTATTTACAAGTCTTAACTAAGAAACACGACAAAAATAAAATACAATCAGTACTCTGGTTCCAAAAATTTCTATGATTAGATTAATATAATAATTTTTATTTACAGAAAAATTCTTTAATGTGAATAAATTGATGAAAAAATAAATTAGTTTTACTTTAAATGATATATTAATTGCTGTATTTTATTTATAAATAATTCTGATAAAAGTGCATCCTGATAAATATGGAATGATATTACGTTCTTTTTATAAGTAATTTAGTTCTGAAACATACAGTGGTAATACTAATTTCTTTATTTCTAGTATTTCAACTACATAATTTAAGCATTTTTGCAAAAAATAATATATACTTTGCATAAAGTATAATAAATATCTTGCATAAAGTATTTATTGCTATGAAATTATTTGTTATACATAAAGTATTAGGAAACATATACGTAATTAATTAACTTAATTAATTTATTTTTTTATAAATTAAGGTAACTATGTGATAAATTAAAGCTTGATGGCATAGAGGTAGTGTTCCCAAGTCACAGGGCAGAGGTTTTGTCTTCTGGTTTCCCAAAGTCGATTCAGTCTTCATCCCTTCTGTGTGTTGATAAGACTTGAGTAAAAAGTATGCTTGAGAGCTAAACACTGGGGGTTTAATGTTAAACAGACCATCTAACCGGTACAATCCTTTTCACCCCAGGATCCCATGTCACGAAATCAGATAACCATTTCCTGAAAACATTTTATGTATTTAATACCATTGATACAATCATCTAAAAATTTTTATTAATATAATTAACATTTTTTTCATTTTTTCATATTCTCATTTTTATAAAATTATTTACTGTATAATTTATGTTTCAATTAGAACTAACTTTCAAACACACAACTCTGGCTTTATAATTATTTTTCCTTCAGAAAATAAGTTAAAATAAGAACAAGGGGAAATGTATCACTATGCGAAGGCGATTAAGTAATTCATTGTTAACAAATAAATCACTCGGTGCATAGTCTCCTTGTATTAGTGGAAAGCCAACATAAATATATATAGCGAGGTTTTCTTTTGGTTTCTCGAGGGAGCTATTTACGACCCCATACGCTCTATTGCCACTCGTCCTTTGTCTTGTTATCTAATACCTTTGGGATACTTTTCCATATGATGCCAATATATCAGTACAGCATTTATGTAAAGTCTATTCCTACCAGGAATTTAAAGTAAGTTTAAGAGATTTAAAATTACATCAACTTGTTGGCATCTTCTCCAAACTGAGAGGTGACATGATAAAACTTGAAAGCGAGAAATCTTTGTTTAAGTAAATATATTTACTATAAATAAATCTAAATTATTTAATTATAGATAATTTTAGTTTAATATTTAATCTTTACTATAATTTAATGACTAATATAAAATAGAATAATCAATTAATAATCATGTGTTAGTAAGTTTGAGGAAAATAGAATCACGTAATGTTTTCTTAACATTGTTTTATAATATATTTTATACATCATTTTGAAATAAATAATTAAAAAAAGAAACAACTTTAATAACGTATATACTACGTTTGTTTAATACATCACATTTACTGTTCTGTCTAAATTTTGAGAAATAGTGATTATTTTATACAGCTTCATTGAATATCTCATGTATATTTAATAACTTTTAAATATAATTTTTTTAAATAATTATAAATGTTTCATTTGTTTTCATAAGATTTGTATTGGAAATCACAAAAAATACCCATTATTTTTCATTAAATTTCGTGTAAATTGAACTCAAGTACATAATTTAAATAAAAAATTGTAATATTTAAATCTAAATGTAATAAAAATACATCATTTATTTATTTATTAAAAGTTTTACTAAAAAACGAAACGAAACACAATTTGTTTCCTTTTTATTTTTCAAAATGTAAATCATCTGATGCCTAAATAAATTTTGATGAGGAAATTTAATTAATTTTTTTCGTAGTTTGTCAAAAGCAAAATACAAGATTTTCTCACAAATGTCTTCATAAAAGTCTATGCATACAAAATATTAAAATCTTTTGTATTTAGCTCTCAAAATTTTGTTAGCATGTAAAGGGCATTAACTTAAGTTTGAAATGCATAATTAACAATATTTGTAGATTTCAATGTTATAATATATAGCATAAAAATTAAAACAATTGTTAATAAATATGCTACCTAAATTGCATCAACCCCACTACCTCTAGTACAACCGATGATAATTCACATCTTTAATAAAGAAAAATTTAAGTAAATAATACTGAAACAAAGGATATATGTTTTTCTGAAAATGTGTTAAATCTTTTGACTGGAGAACGTTTACTGTAATTTAGTTTTTGTATTATACTTTATATTTGCGCTTAGTAAAATGATCTTGGGATTATTTATTTTCAAATGTATTTCGTGGTATTAACAGCAACGAGACCTTCTAAATATAGACCCAGTTTTCAGTTTTCTATTTTCTTAGTTGTCATTATCATTTTATTTTCGAACTTTTTCATTTATAAGTTTTGGTAATTGGTTTTATGAGAGGCCTAATACTTCTTAATTTCCTGTATTAATATTTTATAAAAATGGCTTAAAAATTAAAAAAGTTTTTCTAAGTGAATCAATATCAGAAAATCAAATTACATTAAAAAATACTGTTTTTTAAATGTTGGCTGGGAAAGCTATTTATTTCTGTATGAAATATCAGAAAAAAATTTCTTACACCGGAATTCAGAATGTATTAGTGTGATACATTATGTATCATTTATCTCACCATAAACACTTTTTAGAATAAATGCTTTTGATCATTTATTTCTATTGTGTTTATTTTATATATTATCCTATTTATAGTTTATATATAACTATAGTATTTTAAGTATACATTATTTGTTTAGAGACTAGCCTATTTATTAAATCTTAGTTATTGTGTATATATATATATATATATATATATAGCTTGAAACTCTATATGAATTGAAATTTGCTGGTATTTGAACTATTGGATGAAAAAGTGAGCTGTGTTTCTTGAACTTTGAATGTTATATACAGTAAGAAAAGTGCTTATATATTTAAATATTTAGAATGTGGTATACGGAGTTATTTTAATTGCAAATCAAATTTATTATTCAAATTTAGTATAAAATTAAAAATATTTTTTATAATTTTTTCTCAGGTACCTTTATATCTATCTACTATCTGTTTATTTTTATATAGTGAAGAAAGAATGGTAGCACATGACTTTAAAAGAATTGCTCTGATACTTCCGTCGATTAGGAATATCAAAATTGTTTAACTCATATTGAAGAGAACAAGCTAAAAGCTAAAAAAGTGAAATACATTGTATACCTAATATGAGTTAAATGCAATAGGTTAAATTTAAGAATGGATATTCTAATTTCTGAAAATTTAATGTTTTTCAGGACTCTAGTATCTTAATGCTACAATATTTTAGCAATATAAAATGATTTCTAAAAGATTGATCTATAATTTCGTTCCAAGCACGAAGGACAGATATACGATACTCTATGATCTGAGCTACCATATAGTTTATGAGATATTTTATATAATTTAATAGCTTCATATACACACATTGCAATATTAATTGTTATTTATATATAACTGAAATAAACTCCTAATTCTTATTTTTGAGTTAAATATATGCAACATATTAATTTATGTTTTTTTTTATAAGTATGCTGTGTGCTATGGACACAAAAATTTAATTTGTAAGTACTTTATGTTTTATAAAAGAGCATAATTAGTAGAAACAGTTTTTACACCTGGCAGCTAAAATGGTCTTTCCCTGTTAAGAGTATAGGAAATCTGTATTTGTATGAATGACAATAACGAGTAACTTATTTCCTGCTGTTTTAAGACGATGCCAAATTTTATTATCCTTAATATCTGGAAGGAGATGGACATTCAGTCTTTAAGCAACCTATGACCACATGCTATTAGTTGGTGAGAATTCGGGAAATAGCTTATGCCTGGATGATAATCAAAAACCTTCGGTTTCAGGAAGGCCAGGAATCAAAGTGCGTCGTGTTTTATATCATTATCTTGTAGAAGGATGTCGTTTCTCAGAATTCTTAGACAAAGTACAACTACTAGACTTAAGATGTCAGAAATGAACCTATTCCCCTACAAATTATCATTAATTTGAATTGGAAACATATGGGTTGTGCCCCAGGGGTTGCTTTTACCATGAAACCAAATAAAGATTCCCTAAGACAGCAGCTAATGAATCTCACGACTAGAGTTATTTCGGAGTCTCCAGACATGTAAAGTCCATTAGAATGCTGCATGAATGCAAATACGATATTTCCTCTCTTGAATCAATACTATCGTTGCAAGCATCACATTAGCCATCTGTATCTGTTCATCATTGTCAAACAATATCCAAGTAGCGGTCATGAAGCTCAAAATCATTAAGACTGTGTTTCTTGGAACGAACTGTCATTGATTAAATCTCAGCCATTTTTGAACAAAGGGAGTTTGATATTGCGTTTCTGCCATTCTCATGCTCATCTGTCAGAATATTTGCTCGACAATTATCCCGGTTTCTATTAATTTGACACGTGAATATGTTGAATGAAAGTCCGTTAAGAAGCAATTTAATTAGTTGGTAACAAAATGATTTACAGTATCCTTAAACTCTAGGCTGTATACGTGATGGGATTCCGGACGATGATGGGTAAAGGACTCAAAATAAGTCTACTTCATAATGTATTTTTTCTCTCATGGCAAAAATTTAAAATCTGGATATTTTTAGTATGAAAAATTCAAATATTTATCAATATATATATATTCGCATGCCACTAGTTGCTTCTTGACCAAGGAGAGAAGCATTATAATAAAATGATAATTCATAGTCTTTATGGGAAACGATACTCCCCCATCGAATTCTATCATTTTTTGAGTAACATTTTCAATTCTTATTCGAAGCAAAACAAAATATTTTGGGAAATTCTGAATTAAATTCTGACAGCAATTTCAGAGAGAAAAAATTATGTTTCCGATATCAGTTGTTTAAATTTAGTTATCCACAAATGCAGTAAAATATTAATTATTTTAAAATCCAAATATTTCATGCATGATATAGCTGTCTGTGTCATATATATATATATATATATATATATATATATATATATATATATATATATATATATATATATATATATATATATATATATATATATATATATATATATATATATATATGTGTTCATAATGGCGACAGCTACTTGTTTAAAAAAATTGAAATTCTCCCGCAATTTACTAGAAATTTTTATTTTTAATTGTAAAATATGAAAACTTAAGGTACAGTGTCACAGAATGAGCATTTTTCTTATTTATATAGATTTTAAAGGAGAAAAAAATTTTAAATTTAAAAAATATACACGGATAAAAAATTTGGTAAGGATTTAAGATACTGAAAGAATTTTTCTGACAGATTACATTGAAGCTGTCAATGAAAAGGATGCGAAGAAAATGACTTATGTATGTGACAAGGAAAAAACAAATTTATTTGCTATCATTTTTGGAAATTCTCGGGTTGTGACAAATTCTGTCAAATATTCAAGGTTCCTCTTTATGTAATATTCTTATTCGTTTTTGTCCCCTGAAGCAATTCACAAATAATTTTCAAATATACTTTGCTCGTATGAAAATATATTATCAAGTAGTTTATTAATTTAAAAATACGAACACAAAAATAAGTAAATAAATGATTAATATAAAGTTTGTCTCATAAAAAACTATTTATATATATTTTTATTCTTTAAATATTAATCTAGTTTTTTTTATTATTTTCCAAATTTGTCTATAAAAGCGTAAGTACTAGTATGAATTTCCTATATAGTTTTTCTTACTGGATCAAGAACTTGTTACCCTGAAAATTTTGCTACAATATTTAAATCCGTATAAATCTCACTGACTATTGTAGGCATTTAAATAACTATAAAATAAGAGAAATATGATAAAGGATTATATTTAATTATGTTGAATTTCTGCTTCATTGAAATTTTATAATTTGAAATAGAAATTTTATGACATAAAATATTACAATTTTGTTTGATTTAATAATAGGACTGAATGCTACAGTAAAATTATTTTAAATTCAATGTTTAAAGGATCTTTTAGTAAAAATGTTTTCAATGAGTAAATTCAACAATTAATTAAAAAGCTATTTATATTTATAATATTATTTATCCTTTAATTATTAAATACCTTGATTAAGATATTAAATAAACAGAACTTATTATCAGAATAAGATACAAATTTAATTCAGTTTAATTAATAGCACTTTATGAAAACATTATATTTGGACTCTGCTGTAAAATTATTAAGTCACATTTTTCCATGCTTAAAATTATAACACTGTACTTTTTACTTCATTTAAATGACAAATATATTTTGATATATATATATATATATATATATATATATTATCGTAAATTCAGTTAGACTTATACTTGCAATGATGCGTAGTTTATACGTAATGTGAATAAATATTTCACTGATTAATTTGTATATAATGTTGTATGGTTATTTATAAAAATGGAAGTCATTATTATTATTTTTATTTGTAATTTTAATTTACTTTTAATATAAGAAGAAATATTTTAAATTTAGAATTTTTTTAATGTGTTTATACATTTGTTTATTACTTAAGTGTATAAGTTAGTATATAATATGTTTCAACAGCCTCCGTTTTCCATTTATCTTTATTAATTTATCATTTGAAATAAAAAGTTGGTATACACTTCATTTTCCAGTAGGATTATATGCTTTTTCTTAAATTATCAGTTGGGATGCTGCAGTACGTTATAACTTGTTTGTTCAATTAGATTGAATATATTAAACACAACTAACTGCCTAGTAATTTTGGGTCAAGTGACGAGGTTGATAATTGAGTTGATGCATTTCTTACATTTTCGCACTAGTGAAGAGTATTTAAACATCATCGAATGTCTAAAGAGTTCATAAATAAATGTGACACTTTTAAGAGTATATGATACGGCATTAGCATTAGAGAAGAAATTAAAAAGTTAATGATAATGCTGTCATTTTGTTTCATTAAGCTAGGTAGTAATTTCATCTTCATTCATATAAGGTTTCCAATTATAGCTTAATAAAACTAGTAATAGCATCGCTTCTAAAATTAAACACTCTTACTGAAATCTTGCAAGATTTATATCATTTTTCGATATCATTTTTTTGGGGGGGATTTTACCATTTTGTAGTCAGCTGTTTCTTTCAGATCATTTTAGATATTTAAAGAAGTAAGAAATTATCTTTTTTCCATTTCTCCAATTGTTTAAAAAAATTTTAGCATGTTTTTTTATTGACAAATTGAGATTAATTTTGCTTTCTTGCCTGCATTTAAAAGGTGCTTCTAAAAAGAAATTTCCCAGCATGTTAAATTAATAATGTTTTATAAATTGTATTTAGTGATAATAAATATTAATTTTTATTACTTTAAATACAAGTTTTTATAGTTTAACCCCTTAACCGTCTGGGGTTCAGTGAAGAAAGTGCTTCATTTTTGCTTCGCGGTGGCAACATAGTTTTGGCTTTCACTGCAATGCAAGTTTTTCCCCCTTTAGAACTTGTCAAGTATACAAAAGTCTCTAACTCTTGATGAGGCGCATTTCCGTTTTACCCTGGACCACCTCACAATAATCACATTCTAATCACTTACAGTGGGGAAAGACCATCAATCGTTGTCAGCTGAAGAAACCCACGTGTGCTAGTAGTTTTCTTTGTGAATGTTCTGCTTGAAAATTTCTTCAAGTCTCTATTATAATTTTTTTAATTACAATAAATATAATATTTTATTTTGAAATTATTATCAATAAATTTAATTTACTTCTACGCAGTTTTTATACTTAAAATTCTTAAATAAAAATATATATATATGATAGCTAACTCAATGAATATCTTATTATCATAATTTTAAAATGACATTTTGTTATATATATATATATATATATATATATATATATATATATATATATATATATATATATATATGTATGTATATATATATATATATATGTACATGTACATGTACACACACACACAAATATATATATATAATCATTTCTTTTTATTAAAAATCAGAATTTTTTTATTTTCCCAAATAGTTAAAATTGTAATGATTTAAATAGCTGTTAAAATGCGTTAATTTGCAATTATTTATTAATTGATTTTAATTATTTTCGATACTTTTCAAAGTCAACACTATTTTTAAATCATAAAATCATCAAATAATTTTCAAAATTATTGAAAGAAACAGTTCTGTTGCTTTATTGCAGGTACATAATGCAGGTGTTTAAATAACCTTATGTTTTGAAATCATTATGTTAATCTCAACTAAAGTTAGGTGTAGAAAAATTTCTTAGGGACAGAAGGTACATGGGCATTTAGGCTAGGAACCTAACAAACACTAGATCCACTTCTTCTTCTTCTGTTGCTTTATACACAAATTGAAGAATTTCAACAAAATTTTAAAATTTTAATAGCTTAAAAAATAAAAAGCTACACACACATTAATTGCTTTACAATAGACTTCAGAGTATATTGTAAACTATTCATTTCAGTTGAAATTTGTAAATTTTTTATTTGAATATAAATTTTACATTAAAAATTTTTTAAATATAATTTAAAGTCTATTGTTAGGGAATTAATTAAGCTTTTAATTTTTTTAAGTATTAAAATAACATGTATTAAAATAGATATTAAATTTTTTGTAGCGAAAGACTTCTGTGTTTCTAACTATGCAAGAAATATCTCTCGATACAAGATTCATGTTGTGATTAGATATCTGTTTCATTTCTTAAATTGTTTTGCACAAATAATAAAATGTTGTATCTCATGCTGAAAAATTTTAGAAGGAGAGTAAAAGCAAGGAAATCTTTATGCTATTATTTCAATAGTATGAAAAAATATTAATAAAATTAGTGAAACAATATTTTAAAATGTGACGGTAAACATTACAATAAATGCAAAATATATTTACATTTAACAATATATATGAGTTCCATTTATTTCTATTATTTTTTGAATTGCATGATATAAGGAGAAATAATTATTTCTACTATTTCGAAAGTAAAATCAGAGTAGATATTTGATTTTCAAAATTTTATTTTATTTAACGTTGCTATAGTAAGCTTCAATTTTCTCAAAACATGAAACCAATTTGACTAGAACACATTTATGAGAAAAATGTATATATTATGTGTTTATTGATATAATGTGGATATAAATTGTAAAAAAGGATAATTATTTTTAAATAATTATCTTTTTTGATTGCTTTTATATATAATTTTATACAATTGTTGCTTAAAATTTTCAAAGCACCAAATCAATTTTTGTATATGGCTATCTACCTTTTTCATATTCCTTCCAGTACCATAAATTTCTATAATGCCTTATACATTTTCTAAGCTTATATATTTTTAAAAAAATTTCAATAGCATATAATTTGTAATGATTTTTTAGATTAAGAATTAATAAATATTATTTTTCGTGGTACATTCTTGAATTTTACTTTGAATAATTTTAATTGTCTAAATTACATATTATCTAAATTTGAAAAATCATTTTTATATTCTAAAATATGGAGTCTAAATAATTTTATATTTTGATTGATAGTTTGCCAATTATTCTTCAATTCACAGAAGAAAACTGTAGCCTAAGTGGTGAAAATTCTGTAAATTTTATAAAATTAATATTATTTTAAGACCGTATTTTTTAAATCTGAATACTTGATTCCAAAAACGCGATATTACGAAATAGAATTAAAAATTTCATGATGTTAAGATTTATGCTTTGACTGAGTTTTATATCCCTCGATTTATTTTTATATTTTTAATTGTTTTTATAAATAAATATAATAAGTAATAAACCTTCAAAGCATAATTATATCATTTATTTGCAAATATTTTCATGTCACATGTATAAAATAAAATATTTGGAAGTGTCTTCAGCAAGGGTATGCATCATACTAAAATTTAAGCATAATTTACACACACACACATTTTATTATAAATGTATCTGATGAAATAATGCCATAAATATTAGTTTTCTATGGAAATAATTTCATTATTAAAAATTTAAATACAGTTAAATGTTAAAATTTAATTTAATATTTTAAAATTTAAAGTTTTACATTTTAAAATCAAGTGTGAGAGAATTTAGTTCATTTTATAATATTATTTTTTTTCTTACATTCAACAAAAAATTATTTAAGCTTTAATATTTTATTTATCTAAACACATATTTTGTATAACTAAGATTTCCGATTTTTTGTTAATCATTAATAAAAATATATCAGCATTTAAAATGATAACTCCAGAAACAAATTATTTAATTTATAAATTAAAATTACGTTCACTGGGAAATTAGTTAAAATCTGAGAGAATACAAGGATTAAATACGTACAAAAATCATTGCAAAATTGTTTAAAATACTAAATTCATTCAAATGATTAAAAAAATAATATTTAATTTATTACTTATTTTATCCATTCTAATTAAAAAAAATTTAACTTTTTAAAATTTCATATTTTTGAATATCTAAATTATATAGATTCCTCATTATTTTAACCTTGTCACTAAGTCACATATTAATATAATCTCATTATGTCCAGTTTCTAATTAAATTATAAACAATATATATATATATATATATATATATATATATATATATATATATATATATATATATATATATATATATATATATATATTATATTACACATATTGAAATCTTGTATGTATATGACATATTATATTTATTATTATTTTAATTGCCGTCCTACAGGAACTTTAAGCATACTATATATATAAACTTAAGCATATATATATATATATATATATATATATATATATATATATATATATATATATATATATATATATATATATATATATATATATATATATATATATATATATATATATATATATATATATATATATATATATATATATATATATATATATATATATATATATATATATATATATATATATATATATATATATATATATATATATATATATATATATGCATAATATGTGTGCGTATTATACAAAGAAACTAAATAATGTTATTTAAAAACTTGATAAAAAAATGTAATGAAAATTAGTATTATATATATTTTTTATAAATCGAATAAATTAGAGAGTCTTCAACTATGAAAATTTAAATGTGAATAAATATAGGAAACTGTTGCTTTCTTGAAATACTTTCGATTCCCCAGCCACGATTTCACGGCAATCCATCAATTCAGGGGGTTGAATTTAAAGTACTGCAGTGAAGCCTGTTGCCCCTACCAAGGGGCTCGGGATAGCCGGAAAACGCACAGAAAAGCTTGCCCGAGTGTACTCGGGATAGCCGGTTAAAGGGTTAATTCAATATATTTATATTTGTTTCAAGATATAATACTAATTATGTATCCACTTCAATAAGTTTGCTAACTTTATAATGAGAATTTCAATGGTAATATTTTTCTTTGTATTTTACTACATTATTTTTCTATTACTGTTTTTATTATGATTAATTCATGATTTAAAGTGTTGGTAACAGATTATTCTTCTTTGTTTATTTTTAATCCAAATGCAAATAACTTCGAAACATTTTATTATTATTATTATTCCTGATTCTCTTGAGAAAGAACAAATATTTGTTCTATATCTCTCATAGTTTCCCTATTTTTTAATTTATGCTTATTATTATACATCATTTTTAGTTTTGTATCCTTTTACAGTTATTATATTACTTTTAATCACAATAAATTTTGATTAATAGTGTCTTCTATACATAAACCTGTTTTTGTGAGGAATATGAAAATTCGAATAAAATAAGGCATAATTGAGGAAGTTATCAATGAAAAATTAAATTATTTGATTAACCATTTACAATTTTTTTGATTTTTCATATGTATTTCTTCATACTGCATATAAGTATTGCCTCAGCCAACTGCATTACATATACCTTGTTCGCAGTACAAACGATATTTCTGTATTCAATATGTATTTTTATTTATGTTCGGAGTTCAGAACTCTCCATATATTTAGACTATATATTTTTCTACTTTTCTTATCACTATATTTATAATTCTTTCATTTGAAGTACTTGCGTTACTTTCGTAGTACTTCTGTTATTGGCAAAATACTTCGTTTTCTTCTTTGTCTTCCTGGAGTACCGCTCCATTAAATGGAATAGCCTCTTCTCTTGATTTCATTTAAAAAAGCAATTCCAAGATATTTCGTAAAGTTTTAAATTTTCTACGTGAGACTTATTTTATGCGGTCCTTATTCACCGCATACAGACACTTTCTCATTGTGCTGCGAAAACTATTTTTATAGCTGTACTGTTGAGGAAGATTTAAGTGTTTCTTTTGTTTTTTAAACATAAGAAACACTAAAATTAAAATGCGTGGTAAAACAGATTTAAGTGCATTTCGTAGTTAAGATTAACAAAAGTTTTCTTTTGTGGAAACTTATTTAAATGTCTCAATATATTTAAATTTTTCTTCATTAGTCATTGAACGAATGGTCTTACAGAGTAATGTATAAGCAAAATATTATATAAATCGTTAGATAAATTTATGTACCTTTTTCTCATTAACGCGTAATTCTCTCCACGATTACTTACACATTTTTACTAGCAATGCTTTAATTTTAAAATAAACCAATGAAAGTGAGGAATCATATGAAAACGTATACATTGCATCACACAATTTTTATCTTAAATTTTTTCTACAAAATTGAAATTTAAGATATATTATATTTCCTTGAGCTCAATATATAGATCATTGAACAAGGAGTTAACACAAATAACTTCGAAAAAATTAACACATACTCCACTCTAGTACATAAGTTAACATTAAATATTAACTTTTAAGGATATTTCTGAGTACAGTTTTCAGCAGTAGCTCTTTCCATATTAAGCAATTCATGAATAATTACCTTCATGCATTGTATTAGCTCTATATTGTTATAAACTCTTAAATTTAAGATTTGTATTTTTTTATAAGAGTTTACGTCCGAAAACTGTCAGATAATTTCATATATTATAATTATGTAAAACTGGAACATTTATTTCAAGTTAAAATGTTATAAGATAATTTTTCAAATTTAATGTGTTTTATAAATTTTATTAAATTCTGTCTATTAAGTGGATATTTTATTTGTGCTCAAAATTTAATTTCAAAATAGAAAACGTTCTTACTCTGGAAACAAAATAAGATGATTGAAAGTAAAAGAAGAAAAATTTAATGTATATTGAATGGGGAAACAAGCATATACGTACTTAGTGCTTAAAAGTAGAATGAAAAAATATATTAATGAGAATGAATTTTTTATATTAATTTTTATCTATGTATTTTTACTTTCAATATAAATGAATCTTTTACATAGAGTAGAGTTAAATTAATTTATATTTGTTTAATCTGACATAGAGAGAGAGAGAGATAATTATTGTTACTTTGAAGCCATAATCCAATAGTGCTTTGAAATTTACTTTAGAAAACTTTTATCTTCAAAATTCCCTTTTACTTATTTTAGTACAGAAACTTATAGAAATCCTTTGGATTTTATATTCAATTTATAATATATATCATATTTATGTCAGAAAATGCATCCGTTAAATATCATTTGCATTCTCTCAGCTAAATTTATAATTTTCAACTATTGAATTTAGTAAAAAAATTTAACATCTTCGATATTCAGTATCACACATACTATATTTTTATATATTACATTTAATATAAATATAAGATTATACACAATCATAATTTCAGTACTATTGAGCAAAATTTCTTAAAGTATTACTAAAAATTTTTCCTTATGTTGCAAAAGATAAAATAAATTATTATAGTTAACAGAAAATCAAAAGATATTTCTTTCCAACAACTTTTCAAATATAAGGTTTCACTCACTCTGTGAAATGAAAAACTGAATTCCCTACATAAAAAATAACTTTTACTGTTAGAACTTGTCTAATTTGATCAAAACATACCTTGGAAACATTTTTATTAAGAAAAATGTTAAATTAACTTCATACACAGAAATTACAAGTACACAAATTTTTTGTATGTTTAAAAGAGATTTTTTTCACTGATTAACAAAAAAGAAAAGCTTTAAAATAATTAAAAAATTCTTAATTAAAATAATTTTTTGACGTTTCTTTGTTTGTCGACTAAATTAAATAGTTTCAAATCTTTATGAATGAATGTTTTTAAATTGTAACATTTTAGAGAAATTAATATTTCTGTATAGTTTTTTTTAAATAAGCAAAATACCTTCACATGTATTTTGTAAAAATATTTGTAAAAATTTTTCAGTGGTTTATTTTCATAATTTCTTAAATATAGAAGTAATTAATAAATGAGAAAGAATTTATCAAAATCATGTCAATTAAAATTTAAGAAGTGATGGAAAAAATGTTGTAACTAACGTTTAATTTCAAATTTCTGCATTACTTGTTACACATAATAATTTTTTTAGAAAAAAACAATTGGAAACTAATATAGAAGTACTTATAAATATTGTTTATTACAAAAAAATTCATTTTGAATAAAATTTCCTTAAAATTAGTTCCTGGAGAGCATACTATTTATTTTATTAGGTTAGTTAATTCTTTAAAATTTTTCAATGTGGATTCATGAAATTTTTCTAAGTAACTTAGCACATAAAAAATAATTTGTTGGTTATCCAATTTAATATATATATATATATATATATATATATATATATATATATATATATATATATATATATATATATATATATATATATATATATATATATATATATATATATATATATATATATATATATATATATATATATATATATATATATATATATATATATATATATATATATATATATATATATATATATATATATATATATATATATATATATATTATAGATTTATTTGAAATCTGATAATTAAAAACTGTGTGATTTACTGCTTATTATTTTTTTAAATCTTAATTGCACTAATAATAATGAACTTGAAGAATTAATAAGGATTGATATCAATTTCTAATAAAAATTATAATTCGCTCATACTTTGTATTATTTTTAAACATCAAGGAAACTAACTATCAAGGTAAAATTTAAAAATTAGAGGGTAGGTCCTATTATTAACAAATAATGATAAGTCTTTTAAATATCAATTATTTTATTATTTTTTTAGACATAGAATGCCAATATGCATTTAAAAAAACTTCCTATGTACCTGTTTGCATTATTTTTATGAAGGGAAATATAATTCTTTATTTTTACCAAGGAAAACACCCCTAATGCATTTATTAAAAATTGTGCAAAACATCTTGTCTAATTCTGCTTTTAATGTCTTAAAGAATAAAATATGAGTACTTGAAATACAAATGCTTAAATAAGTGATACAAAATAATTACATCATTCTGAAGAACCATAAAAATCGCTGAAATTTAGGGAAGTTTTAAAATTGCATTTATTGGAATACATTACGTTTTAGAAAATTTAAACCTATTTAATGTGATGAATTAAATAAACGAAAGTCAAATAATGAAAATATTTGTTGTCATTATTTGACTATTGGGCAATTAAATTATTTGAAAGTTTTTCATTATTATTAATAATAACATCTAAGTAAATGAACTCAAGCAATTGTGCATTGTTACATTTTCTCAGACATTTATCTTTTTGTTTGCGGTAGCAGCCTGAAACATAATAAAATTTAAAGACATTTGAAAACACTTAACAGTACTAAGTCAACAAATTCAGCAAATTCTTCGAATTAAAATTACAATCATATGAGAAATAAAAATCTTTTTTAAAAACCTTTGTCTGTGCATGAAAAAGCTTTAATTGCCTCTTAGAAATTTTCATATAAAATTAGTTGAAGTAAAAGGCCTCACACCATTTGTGAAGAGCTTACTTTGCCAACAGCAAGTGAGATTACAGAAAATATGTTCGGAGATAATTTTGCAAAACAATTGCAGTATTTATTTCTTATAAATGATACTGTTGACTGAAGAATTGAGGGATATAGCTGTAGATGTACAGCACCAGCTTCTCTTGAATACTTCTGATACTTTTTTTTGATACAGCTTGCTGAGGTAACAGATAGTAATAAAGATGCTCATGTTCTTGCATTTGCTCAATTTTGTAATGATATGATTGTAATAAAACTAATTTTCTGCAAACCAATAGAATTCAAAGCCACACTTTTGGTATTACTTGCTCTTTAATGTAAAAAAAATATAGAATGGAAAAGTTGCGCTGGAAAATGCATTGATGGGCCTATTCAATAACCGGAAGATTTCATTGTATACAAGCAGTTGTAAAACATAAGTCACCACAGTGCATTTGGACATATGCATGGTCTACACAGAAACTCGAGTTTCCAAATAAATGAATCATGGTCAGGATAAACTGTTAACTACAATTGTAATCGCATTAAATTATATAAAAATGAGCCCTTCAAATCAATAATCTATTCCACATTATGTAAAGACATAGGTATGTAAAGACATTCAGCGTTTCTATTTTATTGCGAGGCGAGATAAGTGTCACGTGAGAAAATTTTGAAACGGATTTATGAATTAAGAGAAGCAATCATTATTTTTCTAAAAGGGAAATATAGATGGAAGCCAAGAAATTACGCGGTGGTTTTTTTGTGAGAAAACAGAGTACTTCGTCGACTTATACAAAAAATGAAATAACTTGAACCGTCAAACTCAAGGATCAAATACACATGCATTGGACACGACTGATAAAGATAATACCTTTTGTATAATAGTGTAAAGCGGAAATTTAAAGAAGAAAAACAATTTTTGCAACTGTGGATGATTGTATTAAAATTTAAAAGACTAAAGAACATTATAACCATTTAGCTGTGCTAGTTAAAGAAATTTAAAAAGTATTTTCTTGCTGAAAACAAATTTATAGCTAACAATAAGTTGATTAAGAATCCATTTCTTAATACTTCCAAAGTGCTCTTTGAACTAGTAAAGTATATCCCTTCATTGGTGACCTTTGAGACTTTTTTGCTTTGCCAAGCAATTCTAATGCTTCTGCCATTTAAAAGAACATTATATATGACACAAAATAACCTAAAAAACATAAAAACTGAAACTGGCAATAAGGAAATTTAAAAAAAGCAACAAAAATTCGAATTGGTTACACCAAAGAGAAAACCAGAAACACAATAATCAAAGCAAAGGGCGGCAGATTTCGCGAAAAATCTCTTGGGGGCATATATCACACTTGTACAGGTTTCTCAGTTGCAGAGGAAGGAATCTTCATAGATTTCATAAGTGACTACATCATCGATTATTTCTTTCGATTGACTATTTCATCAATTACCAAACTTATTTTTAAAAGCATAACTGTGGATAAAACAGTTAATTTAAGCATTTCCTTAGTTGTTCTTAGATATTTTTTAAAAAGTCTAGAAAATTGCTTGGTATAAAAACTAATATTAATAGTTTAACATGAAGATTTACTTATTGATTGCGATTTATAAATATATATAATGTTTCGCTATTTTCTTTTGACTACACGTAAGCCTCTAAAGTTTTAAAATAAGATGAAATTGATTTTATAATTACATACACTAGCATTGATCTGTGCATTAATAATGTTCATTTAAATATATATATTTAGTGAACTCTATTATACAGATAACTATTTAGCAAAACATATGTCTAATCAAAATTTAACAATGAGTTTTCATAATTAATTTCAAAATGCAAAATTTAGCAGATGACAAAGCACATTTTATAATTTGTATGGTTCTAAATGATCTACATAGCGAACTTAATCAGTCACGCATGGGTTGTTCAAAATTTAGTTTTATATTTTAGTAAGTTTCTAAAAATTATTCAAATAGAAGTTTTCTATTTAATGGTGTACTGCTGTTATGCACGAAATATTTGTATTTATAATTTGCAAATTTTAAACTAAGGGGGTAAAATGCTTGAATAAATGAAAGTTAAATGTATAACAATTTAGGATTCTTAAAGCAGAGATGATATTAAAAGATGGCAATATTTTACAAATCAAATCGAATATACATTTTTTTTGGATTCCTAATCTGATGTAAAGTGCATAAAAGTAATTATTTATTAAATTAATTTATTAGAGTTGTTTGCTATAGCATCTGAAATTGTTTGGTTTTATGAGCCTTTTTTAATTAGTTTTAAATAAATTCAAATATTACCTATGCTTATTGGACATGAGCTACCTTAATTTCTTAGCTCCATCACGTGATATTGAAAAATAAATCATGTATGACAAAAAATAAAATAAATAGTTCAATTCAGCCATTTAATGATTTAATGAATTAAATTTAATATTATTACATGTACAAGTATATGGTTGCTTGTAATGTTATTTAGATGAAATATTGAAAATTTATTTCAAGGAAGCAACAAATATGACTTATTCAGTAATATAAAATAATGTAAAATAATAATTTTTTTGTGTTTAAATCAGTTACATATTCAATAATATTAGATTTTGTGAAATAACTAGTGTAAATATTTTTATTTTATTCAATATATTAATTACAATGATTTATACTAAAATGACAAATCTAATTGTTTAATTAATTTCTTAAAATTTAATTATTTCATTACATTTAAAGCAAATATATAGAATCAAAAAATTTTTATCTAAAAATTAATTTTAAGATATGTAACCATAGCCAGTTAGGAAAATAAAATCTTCTCTCATAAGATCAATTAATAAAATATTATATAATTTATAGTCAGTATTATATAATTAATAGAGTCAGTCAAATTACATACTATAAAATAGTTACTCAAAATAAATTTTTACGCAACATAAATGCATTTTTTTTGAAAGACATGATATACTTTTTGAAGAGCTCTGTTGAATCTCTAAATGTTTTTAAGTTGAAAACAAAATGGCTCATTATGAATTACTGGCAGAATTTACTTCAATGTAAAAAGAAATGTTGAAGATACTGTCATTAAATACTGTTGAAGGTATTCATTACCTGTTGTTGTAGAAGATACTCCTTACCGGGTACTGTTAAAGGTACTTGTTACCAAAGGCTGTTGAAGGTACTCGGTATCAGGTGTAATTAAAGGCACTTGTTACCAGGCATTGTTGAAGGTAATCGTTACCAAGTACTGTTAAATAAAGAGTGATGACTGTTGAAATGAAAGAGCGGTGACTGCCTTCTAAATTCTTATCGTTTGGAGTGGCTGTTTAGAAGATTTTCGGTTCACTATATATGAAAAGTTAATTTACGCGGCGTTTACTAAAATGCTTTACAGCGATGTTTGGTAGTTAAACTGTCTACTACTCGGTATTAAAGTAAAGGTTCCAAATAACTCTGTATCGGTTACAAACAATAAAACGTTTAAAACTTGAAAAGTTTAAATAGTGCCAATAGCTAACAAAAAGGAGAAATACAATATAGTAAGATGAAAATAACCTTAGAGTTACAAATTAAATTTACTTATAAAATTTGAAACAATTTTTGTACGTTCATACTAGTCATAGCATATAGATTCTTTTAAATTTTCCTTAACAAAAATATTTTGAAATTCTATAGAATCTATAGGATTTCAAAATATTTTAGTTTAGATCTATTACTATTTACTGTAGTATCGATCAATAAAATTACAAAGCTCGATATAAATACAATTTCAATAAAAATAAAAACAAATTATTGTTAATTACATAAGTTTCTTGCAACTATTTTTTGGTTATTATAAAATTCTATTAATAATTAAATACTGAAAATAAGTCAATAACTTTATATACGATTTATAGATTTGTCTATTACGTGTTACATCTTCGTAATTAACAGCAATTATGGATATTTTAGTGGATTATAGATGGTATTTAAAATTTGATATTTGATTACATTTAATAATTTTAGTTTTAGTGACAATAGAATACAAAGTAACAAAATTAAAATTCACATTTTAATTCAAATTCAATTAACCTTGTCAATCAAATTTTTAAATCAAAGATAACCTTGTCAATAGAAGGAATAAATGAAACAAGCACTGTCATTAATTTATTTTAAAACCATTAAATACCGATCAATTTTATAGCACACTTTATTATACTGAATATTTGTAATATAATTGATTGTAACTGAGAATAAAATAAATTGCCTTAAGATTAATTGGTTCAAAATAAGTGGAAGTAGTATTGTATTTAGTGTGTTGTTGTTGTGGCTGACTCTTTTATATACAAAAGCTAAAATAAAAAATATTATACAAATTAAATGCCAAAATTTCGAATATGTTTTGAAATAAATAAATTCATATATAATTGAATAACTTCGTATGAATGTCCAAAAGAGATTAGCTAGTTATATTTTACTTAAGTAGTTTAACTAGTGATTAGAAACTAACTTTTATTAAACTAGTATTCATTAACTAATTATGAATTTACAAACTCGCATATTACTTATTATAATGTCTAGATATCAGGATTTATATAACAGTCAGAAAACAACGTAGTTACCTTATATTAAAAATAATTTTTTACTGTTAAAATTGGAATTTCAAAAATTATATTAATTATACTCGATAACGCTATATATTTTATGTAAGCATAATCCTTCAAACTATTTTTGGAAAAATGTGACAACAGAAAATTTTATTTTTTGTTTAAAAATTACTTTTCACATGTAAGTTTTACCTTTTCTTATATAAATATGGAATTTCCTAAAAAATATTTAAAATTTTTGTGAAGCATATAAAATATGTTTGGATAAATTAAGTTATATTTATTATACTCCAACCACAACAAATTATAAATCTTATTATTCTTACGATCGAAATTTATTAATATATATTACAGTTGAAATTATCGAATTTTCATTAAAAACTCCTAAAGAAAAAGCAACGAAATAAATATTTCATTAAATATTATACACACGAAAGTATAGAACAATTAAAAATTTAAGAAACAATCAAAAAGATTTATGTTAATAATTAAGGAATACTATAAGATTTCATTAAATGTTAAAAATAGAAATTTTTAGCTATTCTGCTGAAGATTTTAACTATGCTTTACAAAATGTAGATTTTACTGTGCAAAAAAATTCACTTTTATTTAAGAAGATTAAATCCCAGTATGCATTACACAAAACACACAAACAGTGAGAGAGAGAGAGAGAGGAAAAATTTTTGTTATTTAAAATTCAGTTCCTTTTTTAATGATTAAAATTAATATAACCGTTTAATTTAATGAAATATAGATCTTACTTTGTTATAGAAAACGATAGATTAGGTATAAAATACATCCATAAATATGGTTTGGTTAAATTCAAAACGGTTAAATAATAAATTAATTTCCTTATATACTGAAAATAAGTCTTTGAAATACATATATTATAATAGTATGTTTCATTTGTTTACTTTTACAGAAAATATTTTGGAATATGTGCAATTCTTTTGTGTGTGTGTGTATGAGAGAGAGATAGATAAGAGAAAGAGAGATATATATCTAAAACCATAGCTATATCTATCTACCTATTTATATACATTTACATACTTAGACAATTATATTAAAGTTATTATATTGTTAATTTAATGCAGAATATAATAAGCAAATAAAAACTTATAAACTTAACTAAATTTTTAAAACATAAATAGAAAGTTTCAAACCATGTATGACAAAAAATGAATCAGTTTGAAGAAACAAAAATATATAAATAAATTTCCTTTCAAAAGTCCTAGAAAATATTTGAAAATATATCTATAACACTTTCCTTTCTTAGGATCAAACGCTTAAACATTTATTCGGATTTTCAGAAAAAAGTAAGTTTTTCTTTCTTGAGTTCTGTACTTCTTCTATATTGTTTGAAGATTTATGTTTTCATTTCCAAGGTCTCGGATCAAATACGAAATGCACTTTAGTAGCTGAGATTAGAATATGGAAATGCTATGTTCAATTTAAAGAAGAGCTATGTGGAAAATATATAACTTGACTTCACTTTAGGAGGACTTTGAACTTTTATATAGAGCCTGATTTCCTGAATCGAGTTTAATGGCTAGTATCTTCTATAGTTTAAAATATTCAATGTGAGGAGAAAAAAGGATTTTTTTTTCAATTTTAGAAGATAGTTAAGTAATTCGCGTTTTGTGGCAACCTATTTATCTAATTTTACATATAAAGTTTAAATTTAGTCTTTATACTAATTTTAGTAAGTCAGTACTTGTTTCAAAATTAAGGATTAAGAATTCTGAGGTTTTCAGTTTTCTTCTCTAAATATGATAATGTGTGCGTGGTATCAAGAAGACAGTCAAAGTTATAAGTTATTATAAAATTATTTAAATAATACAATATTCTAAATGTGTGTGCAGTACATAAATTTGGTGTGCGTAAGATTTTTGAATTATATTATATATTAATAACAAGAAATACAGTTTTATTCAAGCTAATACTTATTAAAAAATAATATTTTTATATTGAAAAAATTAAAAACTTTAGCCCTCTATAAGGTCTTACTTTGTTTTCTTAAGAATATAGTCAGTGATTTATAATTTTATAAATTATTAACAAGGACATACATAAATTAAATGTTATGTTCTTAATAAGATGTACAGCATTCTTGCAACTTAAAAAAAGATATGATTATGTTAAAAAAGCTATTTATTACTAATATATTAAATATATTACTAAAATTTAGTAATAATTTTGTTGGAGTTATATTTGATTTTATTTTCTAGTATTCGCTTTTTGATAAATCAGTTTTATTCAACTATACTAAGCTACTGACAGTTTCATGTACATTTTTAAAAAACGATTTGGAAAGAAAAGTGTTGGTTTTAAAGAATCACTATGATGTGTGTTAAATACCTTAGTTTTTATATATTTATCATATTTATAGTTGTTTCCATGGTTAACATTTTGTTGCCAACTATTTGTAAAATTAAATTTAAATCATTGATTTGCTGAAACAAAAGAATTCAGTTTGTTTACATTTCAGAACTAGTAGTTTTCTCTCCCGAGATTTTCTATCGTACAAAATTATTCTTTGTACTGTATTTTTTATAAATATTTCATACAAAAACCAACTTACTTTTTTGATTTTATGTAAGATGAAATTTGAATAAATATAACACATATCAAAATATTTTTAACATCATGTCTTATTTTGAGTTTTAACAATAATTGTATTTTACTCATTTTAACATCGGCATATTTCATGAAGTAAATTTAAAAGTAAAAAAAAAAATCATCATTTAGTTCCTTCAACATTGAAAAAATTACTAGAAAAAAATAAGGCTAATGATTGCAATTAAACATATTAATACTGTAATATGTTCCTGTGCCTTAAATAGTCTTAAATGAAACTTTTATTTTTGAATAAATGTTATTTGAGGAATGTAATATAGATCTTCTAAAGTATTGTTAAAATATCACTTAAAATGCTTAACGCTTCAATAGTTTTGTAATTAATGTGTGTCTTAAATTCCTTTTGGTACTATTAAAATGCAATTACGATATAATAAATCACACCAAATAAATAAACTTTATTTGTAAAATAAATTACGTAATCACAATTTCAAATGTAATTTTGACAGAACGAGATTAAAATCCTGTTTCTGAAATAGACAGGAAGATAAATGAGTTATTCAAAAGTAAAAAAAAATAGCAATTTGAAAGAGGTATGGATATTTTCTTAGTTTTCCATACTGGTTCAAATATATTTACATATAATGACAGAAACAAAATAAATGAAATTAGGAATAGTTAAAAGATAATGCTATTGAATGATTAAATGTGTGTGCAGTTATTGTAAATTAAAAATGACAGTGTTCATTATATTTTTCATCAAATTTCTGTCCATTTCTTTTAATATAATTGTAATTTAAATATATATAATAAAATATTCTTTATATTCATAATAAAGTATTTATGTTATACTCATGATTTGCATAAATATACCATGTAGCTAAAATAATTGTACATTATTCTTAAAATAACGATATATATATTTATATATAATATTTATAATGTAAAGTTTTTTTCGCTGCTGAAATTTAAGACAATATGAAATTCACTAAAATTCATTAACATTTAATTAACATTGAGTCATTTTTAAGTAAATTTCGTTTTCACATGGTAAACAAATCAAAGTATCGTTTTAATTCTATATATTTATTCAGTGCTTGTAGATACTGAATAAATTTATATCTTTCATTTCAGTATATGTATCAGAATAAATCAGAATTCTTTCTTTCGCATGATCAAGCAACATACAGTAGTCTATGTGAAAAATATGAATTCTCCAAATCATTCCACACAATTTCAACGAATATCCAATTGATTTGCAGATCTACACTACAAAAACGAAATCGCATCAGAAACTGTAAGCCTGTTTGCTTAAAATCCCGGATCATCGGAATACGTAGCAACATTAAAATTTCGCACTCGGATTTTCCAATAAAAATTACAGCTTCAATGACAGTGTTCATCACATTTTTCATCAAATCTCTGACCATTTTTTTAAATTTTTAAAAGAGTATTGTTACAAAGTCATTATTATTTAATGCTCCAGAGAAGAATGATAGACACGTCAGTTTTTAATTGTAAACTGTGTGTGGTGGTATAGTATTAAGTCTTAAAAAATCAGGACTTGCATTATTTAATTGAAAATGTCACAGTATTGATAGGCTTATAAGTTATACTTCGGTTTTTATCTCATATTGAATGCTAGAATTGATACCATTGACATCGTTATAGCCCGTAAACTATGTTACTAATGGTTATTTGGTTATTTCAAACAATATGTTGATAAACCTTTTGAATAAGTTCATTTTTGGTTGACGTCATCTGTCAAAAGTTTATTGGCAGTATGATATATTATAGATATTTGTCAATTGTATGTTCCATCATCATCTTCTGAATATAGAGCAATTATTTTGAAAAACTCTTGACAGATGCATCATTTTATAGCTAAGTACGCATATTGAATTTTTAAATTTAATTACTCTACATGTCCCCATAGAATTGAAGATTTGTGAATTATACGAGTATTAAATTCATTAAAGTAGTATTAAATTCATTGAAGTGTATTGCACGTAATACATTTATATTATGTTAAACCAAGGTTTTTCAAGATCAAAATTTTTCGAAAATCACCAAACAGAAAAATTAGTGCTCCACTTAAGTGTTGTCTCCATTTAACCCCAAATCATGCGGTGTATGCCAGGCACTTTCAATGCATAATAAAGCCCAGAGGCTCATAATATTGAGCCTCTAGGCATTCATCTCATTTGTTAAGTTCACGTATTTAGGAAATTTTGCATTTTGACGATATTACATATTGATATCTCGGTAATTTGCAAATTTCAGTGCTGAATGCACTGTTCAACAGCCATTTAAAAGTGTTGCCTTAATTCTACATGATGCATATGTCAGTGTAATTGTAATCCGTGATCGCATGGCTGTTAAAATTAGAAAAGTTTTGCTTGTACCTCAAGACAGAGATCTATGATATACAATACAGACATGTGCCCTGTCTATTCTTTAGCACTATGCAATGCATCAGTCAGTCTTGTGTCTCAGTGGGCATCATATTCAAGATTTAATTCTTGCCAAACTTCTCCATAGTTCACACATACTTTACCATTTACTGCTTTTCCGTTCTTTGGTACCGAATAGTGGAAAATCTAAATTCTAAGGATGATGTAAGGTGCTTTAGTATCCACCGCTTTAGTAGTCTTTGGGGAGGACCTTTCAGACAGTGGGCTGTATATTTTTCTCACAAGGGAGTAATACCTGAAAACTCTCAAGCAATCATCTCGAAAGACATTCCTGCGGAGAAATCAACATCCATCTTCTGATCCTCAATAATATATGCTGAGATAACCTCAAGGTCTATTGATCTGAAAAAAGTATCCTACCAATAAACTATGATGGGCCCTTGTTCACAGTGCTTTTATACCAGTAGTGGACAGCTTAATGACATAAATACATAGCGGTGCAGGAGAGACCCGGACTAAAACTTAAGTTTAACGGGTTCAGAATATTCCCCCATCACTCAGTGCCTCATAATTATGAACCATGGTCAGGTGACGAGGTCACTTCTGAGCTGGCACCTCTTCTCCACATTGTTGCAACACCAGTAGAAGGATTTTAGATGTCACATATTAACGTGGACACGGCCTCAACCCACAAAGCTCCTGCAACCCAGTGAGGGAGAGAATGTGGTCACTCCCCTAATCCCATCTCGAGGCAAATAATGTTTTAATTTGCTGCTCTTATCAAGAAGCGGGTTAAAGCTACTGAGACAGTGGAGCTTACAGCCTAAAAATAGAAGGCCATTGTAAGATTTTTTAATATCTACCATCCATTTGATTTTTGAAAAACTTTGATAGATATCTAACCTTATTCACGTGTCGTGAGAAAATAAACCCTGAAATCTCCCAAGAAACCACCCGACAAATTTACATGATTAAGACAAAAGCGCATTACGCACTCTTGATGTCTAACAGTGGTTGAGATTGAACCCAAACTCTTATGTTGATTTATATTTTGGAAGAATTTCTATCAAATTATATTAAGTAAAAGTTATCATAAGTAAAATAATTATTGATTATTTATGTGAAATTATACAGATGGCTTCGTTTCTGACAAATATATATTCGAATGACCTTTCACTAGCTTGTTCTGTTTGCTAATATTTTTACTTGTGCATTCTATGAATATTACCTTGGCACTTCTAAGTAAAGTAATATATTTATGATGAAATCCTGCTCAATGAGAATAGCATTACTTAACTGGGTTCACAGTGATGAAAATACTTTTGCATGTACACTTTCTGTTGTAAAATTTAGGTACTGTCCATCTTTAAGATGTACTGAAAAATGAATAACAGTTTGATGACATTTATGAGCTGAAAAGAAGATTGTATGAAAAACATCTTCACTGCTGCTAATGCAGCGTTCTAATCGATATCGTTCAATTCCATCATATATACGCTCATGTATTTCACTCTTCAAAAAGAACCATATCACTTTCTTCTCTGCCATACTTTAAATTTATTTGACAAATTTCCCTGTGGATTTCAAAACATGATATTTATGTGTGTTTTGAATGTCTTTTAAATAATAAAGAATATGAAAAAAAAACCAATGCTAGTCAACTTTAATGCAATTGCTGCATATTTTTATAATAATCACTATTATTTTCAAATGATTATCAATGTAATTGGGAATTTCCCTCAATTATAGTTGAATATTTAGGTGTGTGCATCTCTTGGACAATGTTTCATGCAGTTTTTCATATTACATGTACAGATAACAGTTATTGATCATCCACATGTCCCCTGAATTAGGATTTTGCTATCGACATCGAATAAGTATGGTTCACTAACTTATTCGATGCCGATATCAAATAGTATCTGGTGCTTTTTCTGATCAATCAAACCACGCTAACTTGGGGTAATACTCTTTTATCTCTGTCAAGGGCAAACATATAACGGCATGTATAACTAAAAATGTGATGTTTGACAACCTTTAACCTCTTGAATATAGCTCGCAATTTTTCAAATTACTTTTGGCAACGTATTCAATTATTTTTATAAATATGTTCTGATTTGCTGGTACCGATACTTTTAATGTATATCTTTGCTTGCTTCAACTACGAGTTTGCTTAGCCTGCCAAAATATACTTTAAATTTTTGAAAAATATTTTAAGCCTTACTTTTAATACAAACACTCTTTGGGGGAATTCCTCAAATATATTTAGACACGTCCTTGATGCATGTCGGAAAAGAGTATTTAATTTGCACTGCTGACCGTCTCCTTCTTGACGAAGAGGATTCTCTCAATGCTTTTATCTCATTCTTTATAATTTGAAAGACATAGAAAATTATCATTTTAATAATAACTGTGCAATTTTCTAAGCACAATTTTAAAGGAGCATTAATATTATTATCTTACCAAAAATTTGAACTTTAATATATTTAAAACATTTTGCTGTGAAAATGTATCATAGCTATGAAATTCTTTTAATTAAAATCATTTTCACATTTGTTGTAATCTTAATTGATAGTTAGATATTGTATAAAAATCATATTTTCCTATAAAAGCTATGCCATTTATTGACAAATCGCTTTTTTTAAAGAATATTTTATGTTTTATGATATATTATACATAAGTAATGCACACATTCAACGTTTACTCGATAATATGAAAAATTGAATGTCCTATCACTAGTCAAATGCGATATTTATGTGTAATTATAGAAGAAACATGAATAATTTGACTTTTTCATGGACAATATAAATGAAGCAACTCAAAAACATAAATACATTTAAGAAAAAAGTTATCCCTTTTAGGTGTCTATAATTTAATACCCAAATATATGATATTACTTATATAAATTGGGAAAAAGCATTTGTTACAATTTAGATAAATTCTATTTGATATTTAATTTTTGTTTAGATATTAAAAGCAAAAAACTATAAAAATTGTATATGTGGCTGATATAGCATTAATGCTCAACAGTATTTTAAAGTAATTCAAAATTTGTATAAAGACTGCTTACCCAAATATAATCGTTGCTTAAAATATTCTTTGGTATGGTTGAAAAAATGTTTACCTATTATTTACTAAAATTTAAGTTCTTAAAAATTTTGAGAATGGAATGTCAAGTTTTCTAAATTCTTAGATTTCTTATAAATTAGAATTATGTGTTTTGATAAAAATTAATTTTCTTTTCTTTTACGATGAAGCTATAGTACAGGGTTCTCTTTTTATATCATATATTAAATTAATACATCAATTTTACAAATTAATGTTGTGATTGTATGAAAAAATGTTATTTTTTCTAGATGTATTTTTATCTCCAGTGTCACTATGAGATTAGGTTAATTCATAAATTATTCATCACAACAAATAATGAATTAATTTAATCAATGGAATGGACGTTATTGAAAGTAAAAAAAAGTAACAAAAAACGTTATTTTAAATGTAATATTTAGGAGGAAATGCTACAAGATTAAATGTTATATTCTTTTATTGCAATACTGTTAAAATTGTGTTGTCACTATTTAATGGTATTAATATACAGGTATTATTAATATACAGGTCTTAGGTTATACATTCTTAACTATTACAATTCTTAAAATTTACGTAAAATTATTTTAATTTTTAAATAAATATTCCAAATGTTTGCTTAGAAATATTATCATTTTAGATAATATTTCTAAGCAAATAATTAGCAAAGCGGAAAATACTAATGTTTACCTTGTAAATTTACCAAACTATTTTAGATTCAATAATGCTGTTAAAATTTCTGTAGTAAATTTAACCATTTGGATTTAACACCAATGAAATTAATCAAGGTTACCAGAAAACAATGATGTATTTCTTATAATTATTACCTTAAGTAAATTATAATAATGCCCGCACTTTCAGCAGTGAATCTAATCAAATGAATTTGAAATTAGTCATCACATATCAATAAGAGGAATAATAGATCTCCTAATTTCATTATGATTATTGTATTAAAAAATAATGAGATACATCACATTAATATATTATTTATGTTAAATACTATTTAGTTTACACTATTTTTATTTTTTAAACCCATTTATTGCAAGACTAAGCCATTTAATTCAGCAATAATTTTTAGTAAACAAGTTATTATAGACCTACACCAGCAGAATAAATTCACAAATTTCTGAAACAGTTGCAAAAATTATTGGTCACTTATAATTCATGCACACTGCATTACATTGAAAATGTAACACCAAGAAGGAGTGGCCGAAACATTATGCAAATTACAGGGTGGACGCTCCCTAACGAGTTATGCAAATATTGGTCTCTAGACCACGTATAATAAGATACAAGGTGAGGATTTAGCAAAGTGGTAAATATTAGCGTCGTTGGAAAATAATCGTTGAAATTTTGTTCGTGTCGCAAAGGAAGCCTGTGATTGTAGAGAATGACAGGCTATCGTTGACGGAATCAGTTATAGCAGATAGACGAGTTTACGATGGGAATGGGGATTAGATTGAGAGGGCAGGCAGGTCCTTACGACAATTCGCAGCTGACATACACTTGGTCGCGTCTACAGTGCTTTCATGGCATCTATTAAGAAGACTACCATTAATCCCAAAGCATAGAGGCCAGCATATGGAATGTATAATAGTGGTGTGGACGAAGAAGTGGCCCAGTATCAGCTTCTCAAATGAGTCTCGCTTCTGTTTCTTTAGAAATAGTCACCACGTACGAGTTTGGTGCTGACATGGAGAAAGGTCTAATCCTGCAGCAATTTTGGATCGCCCCACCACGTAATCACTATTCCGTACAATTCCAAGTCCAATTCGTATTCATGGCATTATAACAGCACCAATTTACGTGGATTATGAGCTGCGGCCGGTGACACTTCCATACCTTCAGGGGTTACCAAATGCTATTTATAAGTAGTTAATGCCCAACCACCCATTGCCCGCATCAGCCAACATGTTCTTCAAGGGGTAAATCGAATTACCTAGCTAGCAAGTTTGTCAGATCTATCATCCATCGAACACGTTGAGGATATGATTGAACGCCATTTGCAAACCCTGTCACTCTCTCATTCAGATGACACACTTTTGGCAAATGTTTTAAAAGGAATGGAAAGCTATTCATAAAGACGTCATCCGTACCCTCATTGAATCTGTGCCCAGATGTATCGCCGTCTGCAGTGGTCCTACCACCAAGCTACTTCCTATATAAAAGAACCATCGGGAGTTGGCAAGCAACAAGAGACACATCGCAAAATGGAAGGTACACTCACTATTTACTTCCAACAATCACCACAGATTTTCTTATCTCAAGCCCTTTTATTAACTATGTAATAACGATTCATGGGCCTCTACCTGAATACTTCAATTTGGCAAATCCAATTCGAACATCTGCAAATGTGGTGATTTGGGAACTGCCCTTCACTACATGTTGAAATGTCCATATACAAAGTCCTTCCACATAAAAAGGCACCATAGTCAAACAGACATTCAATTTGTGCAATTTTGTCTAAATAACGGTTTTAGACGGAAAAAAAGTATTTAAAATTCTCAAATTCTTAACAGTGCAAGGACTCAAAATATGCCGTGACCTTGTACAATCATCAACAACGGTAGATCATAAACTTTATTCACCATCAGATTCATCAGATGAACAAAAGTACTTCCACTTACTTCTTTTAATATTTGTTTATATCTAATGGTGTTTATAATAGTGTAGTTATTTTAACTGTTAAAACTAATGTTTTAACTAATATGTAACATTAATGTCTTGTCAATTCATGCAAAATCTCAAAAGAAATAATGAACACAAATACTTTATATCAATTATTAGTGCTCCATAACATCATGACTTAATCTATAATAATTCTTCTTACTTCTCTTATTATTGTATCTAATTATTTTACTTTTTCAATTTATAATTATGCTTTCATTGTTGTTGTTGTTGTCGTGTGCCTGCTAGGCTGGCAACATGGGGTGCGCTGCTCCACTTTTCCAAATGAACCATATTTTGGTGTGGAATCCGACTTCTTCAGTACACACATGCCATAAGGACCCGTTTATAGGGTAGGCAACCATTCACACTTCATTCATACAAGGAAAGGACAAAGACAAGATAGATAGAGAGAGAAAGTGCATCCATGCCCAAACCAGGATTCGAACCCAGGACCTCCTTATCCGCAGTCAGGTACGCTGACTACTAGACAAGTCGGGCGGCATACTTTCATTTTATTCTGTATGTATAACAAATGATGTTTATAATAGTATAGTTATTTTATTAGTTAAATTTAATATTTCAAACAATATCATACATTAATGTTTTGTCAATTCATGTAAATGTTTATTTATTTAAGATTGTATAACTTCTTATTTACTTTTCCTGTAATTAATTTTACTTTTTCTTAATATTCTTTTATATTTTCACTAAAATTTACAATATTTAGTCTCAATCTTGTAACTGAACTGCGATGAAGACATCCACTGCGCTAGGTTGTCCGCAGGCCATTAAGCCCCACCAATGTGTGTGAATATAATTTTAAATAAACTCCAATCTATGTCGTAAGTGGGCCTCCCGTAAATGTTACGGAAGGTTCTCGAAGATGGTGGGGCATAACCCGACAACCAGTCGGTAAAGTTCGGGACCTTGCCACTTCGTTATGTAATCCTACTGATTCGATCTTGTTCTTGTTCTGTATTATGCATATCATTTCAAAATATAGATAACTTATTGTTTGTTTCCATCTCTCTCTGTTTGCCGAGTTTCGTCGTTTTCAGTTAACTCCTACATGGCGTTGCATTTCAAAGATTGGGCAGTGTATAAATTACGCTTTATATTTCTAGAACATACATAATTTCAGTGATTGTTTGCTATTATTCTATTTATATGTTTCATAATAATTATTTGGTTTTTAATAAAGAAAAATAAGAAAATTAATAATTTTTTACGTATTTCAAAAATTTTTAGATATATGCCATAATTTTCGTAAGTTAATTATAATATATATTTTACATCATATTAGTTTCAGTTACTTGCGCTATTTTTGCCATTTAAACAACAATTTATCGTTATTCATTATATACCTTCAAGGAAAAAGCATGGACATGTTAGTTTTGTCAAATAATGAAATTAAATAATTAAAAAAAATATGTAAAATTGTCTTTAGATTATTTAGTTTTATATTCTTCAAATAACACAAACATATTAAAATTATGTAAATATTTGATCTTAATCTAATAAAAGTTTTATAGTTAATTGCTTTTATTCACTTTTAAAAATGTTACTGAGAGTGTTGTTTAAAATATTTCAAGGAAAATGTCTGACTTAATAGCAAACACTTTTAAATACTTACAAATATGGGCAGTGTTCTTGTTATGCAAATAAACTTTTCTGTGTTTGACAAGAATAAATTATACAAAAGGATCGCACAGCAAAAATAATTATTGATTCACAGTAATATTATTTTCAACTATTTGCTTATTCTGTGTGCTAAATAAACATTTTTTCTTGAATTTAATAAATATTAGCTGATATTTAATTACTTAGTTTTATAATAAATCAGAAATATTTGCGATCATGATAAAAATTATATAAATATTTGCAAATGAATAATTCATTGATATAATGCCTAAAACTATCTACCTAAAGTGTTTTACAAAGAATATATTAATATTATATTAAGCTATTCTGCCTCAAAAGTATTTGGATTGTACTTAATAATTCTTTTTATATGTCCATTGATTGAGTTTTCTAATTCATAGAGTTTATTTTTACTGGTGTTTGTGAATAAATTAAATGTGTCCTTATTATCTTTCTTTTGTATAATTCAAAAAAGATTTACGTGCTAAAATAAAGATGATTTTTTGGAATCTGAATGAGAATATTATCTTCAAATGCATGAAAATTAAGCTTAATATTCACGGAAATCAAAATAAATTTTCTTGGTAATTTTTTATTCCTTCAATAAATTTTTAAATATAATAATATTTATCTTAATAGGTGTAAATAAGACTTTTCTAATAATATGCTGAAATGACATTAGAAATTTTAAATATATATTAGCGTCACATATCGGATTAATTATATTTATTTAACAAAACAATGATAAACATTTTAATATACTAAGAATGAAAAATTATTTCACTAAATTGTTTTTAAGTAGTTTGTGTTTTACTTATCACTGCATAATAGTTTAATATAATTTATCATATGGTGTATGAAGAAGAAAAATGATTTTACTACTTACTTTCATAATAGTTAATGAAAATCTAATTTTGCCAGTTTTACATGGTGACTCTTGTAGAATAATTTAATTAAAAACGGTGTAATGAATAAATTATATATATTTTCAAGAAAATAATATTTATTTTACAAAATGACATCATTACATATTTTAAGTGAAAAATATCATTCTTTTTTCTGTAAATATTTGACAACTTTTAACATATAGGTTCTCCAAAATAATAAAAAAGTCTCGCTGATGACAAGACTTCTGTATGTGATTGTATAGGACTAAGTTAACTCATCAGATTTTCTTGTAATACATTATTGTTTATTATATCAGGACTCTGTGTTTGTGTATAATGCATCAATGTTCGTTTAATTTAGTTTCTGATGAAGCTAAAAATGAGAGATCCGTCAGTGTTCTACAGAAAGTAAATAATAGGAGCTTGGTTGGTCAGTGCATCGTAACCACAGTAGCATAATTATTGGGTATATGAATTGTAATGTCTCATAGCCAGCAATTGAGAATTCAAGAGCCTCTGATGGGGAGGGTGAGTAGGGAGGTGGTTGGTGCCAGGAGCAGTCTGAAGAACTGCGTTTTTTTCTTTGTAATATTGATACTTACTTGTGTGCGTTACGCAGGCGTGAGAGAGTTGTTAGCGAACCCAGATATGACTCCTTTGTAATTTGTTTCTTTGTTAATTAAATGTGTTTGTTTTCAAAATTTGCAGTCATTAGTTTGTTTCATAACAAACATATGTTCTGTTGGCAGCGGTTTTGGATGGTTTTATTATGCTTTGCATTAGCATCCACTGTGGAAATTAATTATGTGCTCTATAATGGATTACGTGCTGAAATGTGGGAATACAGGTAGGCCATTTTGATCAATCTTTCTCTGGCTACTATTGAAAATAAATAGTTTGGTATGTTATATAAATTTATAGAATATTTAGTTCCAATCTTATTTACGTGGATTTTTATGCTATATCAATTAATTTTGTTTATAAGTTTGTAAATGGTGTATTCCACATTACAAAAGCTAATTTCTGTATTTCGTATATTCGAATTTACAGTGTAATATTTTTTATAAGAAAAGTGTGTGTATCTTATTATAAATTTGTATTTCATAATTTTATGTGGTTGATGTATTTCAATTCACGTAGGAATATGTTAAAATAACTATGTTGTAATAGATTAATGTGTAAAATCAAAAGTACAATTATATACATAAATATTTGAATGTTTCACTGATATAAAAAGTAGATTTTATGTAAGGAATATACTTTAGAAAGGTTTTGATTTCGTTATATGAAAACGAACATATATTATTACAAATTGGTTTGAATTTAAAATAATGTGAGATTCATTGATGTGATAGATTTTTGTTTGCAATCTATCAAACTGATTTAATTGATATTTAAAACACATGTCTTTTCATTGATAAAGATTTGAAAAGATATATTCTTAATGTTTAAAATATATTACATTATTATCGTTATTTGATGTCGTGTATGATTAACTAAATTTATTGATTTGAAATCTAAAGCTGATTTCTGGTTCAGACTAGTAAAAGCTTTTAATTTATATTGTTGTTAAGAAGTGTAGTGTTCTATATTTTGAATTAAATAAAGATTCAAAAATAGTATAATTTTATTTTCTGTTTTAATATAATAATATTTGTATAAGAATCTGATTTTATAAAATTTATACCTTTTTTAATTTACATTTTTGATTAATAATTCAATTTATTTGAGTATCAAACATTAGCTTGGTGATAAAAATTTGAAATCGAGAGTAGAAGATTTAATATTATACTTGTTCTTTTCAAAATATATGATTTTCTATTTATACACTATTTGTTGCATTACAATATAGTTTGTTTTCATTTAAGTTTTTTAAATGTTATGGATATATGTTTTATATTAGTAGAGTGTGTTAAATAATTTCTATAGTTATTTACGAAATTTTGCATATAGGTGCGTGTAGTCTTTTTTTTTTCTCTCATTATTGCATGTCTTCTGAGATAAAGCGTTAATAAATAAAATGGCTTTTTTAGCACGGGGGAAAAAGGGAGATTTAGTAGAAGTAGCTGAAGAGTTAGGGGAAATGGTTCCAGATTCTTTTAAAATCCCAGATATTAAAAGATTAATTTTAGCTAGTAAAATATTTTACGAGGAAGAAGTAAAATTTATTAGATAGGGTAATCGAGGAAAGAGTTAAAAGGGAACAAGAAGAAAAAGCTGAAAGAATTAGGCGAGAAGAACTAGAAAAAGAGGAAAGAATTAGACGAGAAGAACTAGAAAAAGAGGAAAGAATCAAGCGAGAAGAACTAAATTAAGAAGAAAGAGTTAGACGTGAAGAAAGAGAACATAGTTTGGAAATGAAACGTCTGGAAATCTCTTCAAATGCTGCAATTTCGAACACAGAATCAGTTACAAATAAGAGTGAACAAGCTCAAAAAATTCAGTTAAGGCAAATAACGCCAAAATTTGATGAATAGAAAGATGAGATGAGTTTATACTTAATAATATTTTAGCGTAGAGCAGAAATGGCTCATATTCCAAAAAAAGAATGGGTAGTTTATCTTGTAAGTGCTTTACCTTCAAAAATATCTAATATGTTAGCTAAAGAACCTCCAGAAAGGGCTGATGATCACGATTACGTGAAGGAACTTATTCTTAAACTATTCAAGTTAAATAGAAAAATATTTAGACAATTATTTCTTAAACACCAGAAAACGCCAGAAAAATCATGGAAAAATTATGCACAAGAATTTACTATTTCAGTAAGTTAATGGCCTAGTTATTAAAAAATTTTGATGTATCTTATTTAGATGGCATAGCTATATATTCACTTACTTGGTCTGATCACATCCAACATCTTAAATGTGTTCTGGAGAAGATTCGATTTGTGAAATTGACAGTAAAACCCCTAAAGTGCAAGTTCGCTCAATTTCGTGTTAAATATTTGGGACACTTTGTAGGAAAAGGTCAACAAACACCACGTGATATTAAAGTGAAAGCCATTACCGATTTCGAACGTCCCTCAAGCAAAACCGAAGTACGTGCTGTCCTAGGCCTTGTTGGGTACTATCGCAATTATATACCAGAATTTTCGGTAGTTGCTGCGCCTTTAACTGACCTGCTAAAAGGGAAGTCCAAGAGGGGAACTGTAATATGGAATAATAACTGCGAAAAATCATTCATAGAATTGAAGAAAACTTTAATAAAGAAGCCTGTACTTTACAGTCCAGACTTTCAAAAACAATTTATTATTCAATGTGTTGCCTCAAACTTAAAAATAGGTGTAGTTTCATCTCAGAGAGATCAAAATGTAAATGAATACCATATCCTGTTTCTGAGTAAAATATTTCAATGTCTGAGAAAAATTATAGTACTATAAAAGGGGAATGTGCAGCAATATATAAATTTTGCTGTTACTAAATTGAAATATTATTTAGATGGTCGGTATAAATTTGCTATCAAAACTGATCACAACCTCTTAGTTTGGTTAAAACATCATACAAAATCTAATCCGAGACTTTTAAGGTGGGCTTTGGTATTTCAAAGCCTAAATTTTGATATTGTTCACAGAAAGGGCAAATTACATCAGAATGTCAATAGTCTCAGTAGAATGCTGAATAACCAAACATAATTCTTTTTTTTTCTCAGATATTAAATTAAAATGTTTTCTTTTAATACAAATTTCACTTGTTGTTTCATGCGTACATAATTTCTTGAAAAAATTACAATGTTTTTTATAATAATAATGTGTCTATTTGTAAATTTAGCTAGTGTTGAAAATTCTGTTGTGTTACATAATTATTTTGTGCTATTTTGTATATTTTTATTTTATATTTAATATTATATAATTCCATATACTTTTGTGTATCAGCCAGAGTCCGATTGATCAGGACTATCTGTAATACTAAAAATTGCTCTTTGTTGTTTGTGTGTGTGTTTTTTTCTTTTTTATTGCAAGTTGATTTCCGTAGAATGAAAAAAAAAGAAAGAAAAAGAAAAAAACTCTGGGGAAGGAAGCAATAATTTAGTCTGTAATGTTTCATAGATTGAAGATCACTTGAGATTTGAAGAGCCTCTGATGGGGAAGGTGAGTAGGGAGACGGTTGGTTCCAGGAGCAGTCTGAAGAAGCTGCGTTTTTTTATTCTTGGTAGTATTGATACTTACTTGTGTGGGCTATGCAGGCGTGAGAGAGTTGTTAGCGAACCCAGATAGGACTCCTTTGTAATTTTATTTCTTTGTTAATTAAATGTGTTTGTTTTCAAAATTTGGAGTCATTAGTTTGTTTCATAACAGAATATGCACCATGTTAAAGGGAATGACTGTGCAATAATCATGGCAAAATAGTATCTGTGAACATAATTGTTGAAAGAATGCGAAACTCCCCGCCAAAGACGGAATTTAAATAAGGAAGATTGAGACAACCAAAAAGAAGACCATGGTAGGAAATGTGATGTATACAAAACAATATCGAACCACAAGCACGCATATAGTTAGTTAGATGGGAATTTCATAAGGAAAAATTTAGAATATACTAATTTTTATTTATGCTATTTGTAAAAAAAAAAACAAACTTCTTTTATTCTAAATTCTCTTGAGATACATATGAAATTTGAAAGCAGCGAGTAAATTAGTACAGCGGGCATAAAATCTGAATTTTGTATACCAAGAAACATGTCTGATTTTTGATGAATTCAACTTTTCCCTATTCCATACCATAGGCCAAGTTTACGTGGGGTGAACTACTTAGACATACACAAAAGTGGTCAAGTAAGACTACTTCCTTCCAAAAGAAAGCAGGTATCAATTTATTTGTGGTTCAGACCCTCATCACGTGGTTTAGAATAAACCTTCGTGTCATCTTTTAAGAACAATGACTTAACGCTGTCTATATCAGCCTTCCGGTAAATACGCTGCATTCTTCCACTGCAACCCTGTCTCCTCTGGAGATTACATGTTTCAACATGATTATTTCTTGATAAAAAGTGTTTGAAATGTTCAATCATGTTTTCTGCATTATAAGGATGTTTCAGAAAATATTTTCTGGAATATTTCAGAATCTACCAGGTTTGTGTATCAGAGAGTTTCTGTAATCTGTTTTGGAAGAAGCAGTGAGATTTTCCACATCTTTATTCGATTTCTATGTGTCTCCGGGAGTAATAATATTTTTGAGTTAGAAATAGATGCTACCCCATTTACCAATCTACAAAACTAGTAAATGTCCGTGTCAGAGAGGATTCAAGTGGCCTACATTATCAAGCAGGTACATTCTCTGTTTTTTGTAAGGACTTTCCTTTGTTTTGGACAACCTCTGTACAAAAAATATATGTGGTCAATAAAATTTTATAAATTTAATCATATTAATAAAATCATATCAAAAAATAAATTGTAAAAACTAAATATTAAAACATTTATATATTACGTAAATAAATTTAAATTTCATAAGCACTATTGCTTTCTTTTCTAAAATGAAACGCATTTCATTTTTAAATAAATATTTCAATCTTTAAACAAATTTATGCGCAAGTACAACTAGTTCTTAACCCACATTATAAAAATAAATCAAAGTTTATTCATATAAACAGTTAGTTATTAGTTTTATGTTAACAATATATTTTTTGTCAATAACATACGTATAATAAATTATTGTCAAAAAAAGCATCAACATTTATTTAAAGATACTGATACTCAGAAGATTTTATAACTAAGTACACTACCACCTGGAATAGTATTTATAATATCAAAAAATATCGGATTCAGATTTAATTATAAGTCCCAATTTTTACTGAAGCAATATTTTCCAAAATATAGAGTTGAACTGCACGAAGGCAATAGTAATTTCTTTCACAAGAGAACCATTAGAAATAACAAGGATAATTTTTAAAGAACATCATTTTAACAATATCTTCGAGGCCAATTAAATAAAGTTTTGTATGAAACGGAATCATAAAAATCCAAATTGGGGATGAGTTAAGAAAATGTTTTATTTCGTTGACCAATTGTTACTAAGCCAATAAATAAACTACAATCTAAGATTTATTTCAAATTTATGCTCAAAGATACTTTAAGAAAAATAACTGATCTGCATTATTAAATATCATTGTAATTACAGTGATAAAATGCATACTTTATGTATAATTTATGAAAAAAGAATTAAAAAGTTATTTCTTCACTAGATAATTAAAAACAGATATTATTCTATACATTTTTCAGATATTAAGTAAACTCTGAAAAATAGCCATTAAAACTTTTACGCGATTGAGAAATACCTGAAAATATAAACGTATATTGTTTTGTTTGTTTTATTATTGTTGTTTAATAAAACATATTTTTTAAACTAACACGTTAATATTTATTTTAATTCCCAGAATTGTTCTTTACTTTTGATTTTATAGGGAATAAGCGCAAAAGAAAATTACATTATCAAAATTTTTATTTGATTTAAATTTTGTGCAATCTCCAATATCCAGTCTTTATATAAATTATTTTTTTAATTAATGTTTGACTTATGTATTTAATTGCACAATGTGTGAATTTTATAAATTTGTTATCTCACAGTAAAGGGTATTTGAGAAAATCCTAAGGCTTCCAAATGCTATTATATTAATTCTAAAGTACATTCTATATTTTAATAAACCACTAACTTGCAAGTATTGCAGATTCTGCATTAAATGTAACATTGTATATTTTTATGCCATGATAAAAATATTAATGTTCATAGTGGGAAACATAAAATATTAAAAAAACAATTTATTCTGTAATTCCAAGATATTTTTGACTTTATTTTCTAATAAGTTATAATAATATGTTTTTGAACCTATAAGAATTAAACAGCATATTTCAAACTTAAACGGTTTAACATTATTCAAAATTTTTTTGTTATATGTAAAACTAATAAGGATGTATGATATAATATAATTTAATACAAGATGTACGTAAAATAATTTAATATCATATATCATTAAAATGTCATATTTACTTAATCATTTTTTTAATTTAGTGCTTATAATGCATATAAAAAGCTATTAAACAATAGAAGCATTTAAAATTTACATTCGACAAATTTATTTTATAAGAAAATAATTATTATAATTTGCTTTGAATATATTGTTATCTTGACTGTTTAAAACTGATTCATTTCTAATAATATTTATGAATTATAGTGCATATTAAAAGTTTTATGCAATGAACAAGCTAGGTGAGATTTATGTTTTGTATGATAACTTTCTCATTTATGTAATAATCAACTAATAGAGAAAGCAATTTTATTACATACATTTTTTTCAAAATTACTATCGAAATTAAATATTTTAGAAATATGGTATAGCTTCTGTTGTTAAAAGATACATGAACTAAATTTTTTATTTAATTAATAACTAAGTATTCTCCTAAGTCATCTGATTTTAAAACTATTACCTATATAATTTTAACTGTTAAAACCCTTCAGAAAATATTAAATTAACTTTTCATTATTTTTAAATTGGAATTGTGTAAGTTTATTTAATGATTTTGATGAATAGAATGCCTATAGTTTATGTCTTTAAAAATTTAAATTAAATTATATATTATCACTCTGAACTGATTTTGTAAAATGCAAACCTTGAATACATAATGCATTTTTACCAATAAAAAAATTCTAAAATTTAAAATTAAAAATACATTCCTTCTTCAGGAAAGCTGTTTATATAAACTTTATAAATTTCAAATTATATCAATAAGTAAATTTTGGAAAAATCTACTGGTTTATGCGTATAAAATATTTTTTTAAAATAATCTACTTTTAATAAAAAAATTTTATAAAATTTTTTCCAGCAATATTAACATATGTTTTATAGAAACAGTCAAAAACATTAGATTAGAAAAATCACGAATAAAGATTTTTAAGTTATACGATAAAATATCAAAATATTCTTTTGAATATTTTTTATCATGAATATCTCTTAAATTTGATAGTCTTAGACTTATTAAATTAGAATTAAAACATTAGAGAGTAAATTAATTATTTTTTTATTTTACGCCTACCAATAACTGTTAAGATATATAAGTTAAAATTGCATAAAAATTTCTCCAAAACAACTTTTTTAACTGATGTCTTAATGAACAGGTCTTCCATAATAAATATATATTATTTTGTAATGCTATTATTCAAATACAATAATTTCACATATGAGTGACACTTTTTGTAATTTATGCCGTTATATTTAATTAATAGTAAAATTATCTCTTTAAGGAAAAAAGATACAACTTTCTTTTTACTGCATATTTATAATTTACTTTTATTAAATTAAGAATGGAATTGTTTCAGAACTAATGAAATTAACGTGTTTTAAAATTATGAAAAATCACACTTTAAATTATAATATGAAATTGTTGGAAAACAACTTATTGTTTAATTTATCCACACTATTTTATAAATTTCATTTAAAATATTGGCATTATTTTTATATACTATTTGAATATTTCAAAATAAAGGGTAGCTTCATTATATATATATATATATATATATATATATATATATATATATATATATATATATATATATATATATATATGTACTTACACACTTTAACTATTTATTTAATTATTAATACTTTTTTTAAAATAAAAGACGAAAAATTTATAGATAACAATTTGATTTCACTGGTAATATTTCCTCCGAGTTACAAGTTTGAATAATATGACATTCATCTTCAAAATTTCAATTTGAGAGAAAATTAAATTTATCGAAACAAAAAGAATTTTGAAGTATGTGACAGTCCAAAAATAGAAATATTTTACGTCGGTATTTCCATTTTGCTAAAGTGAGTTTTTGTTCAATAGTTGGAATAAAATTTCAACTAAACACAATTCCACGTCATGACTTGACTTTTTATAAGTTTCTCATGCAAGGAATATAAATGAAACACATGTTTCAACTTTAGAATTTTAATTTAAAAAAGTAGTGTTAAAGCAACAAAACCATTTCTTTTATTTTATAGCCCAATTTAAGGGTTCTCAATAAAATAAAACTTAAAGTAATATGAAAACATGATTCAAATATTTTTATAGAATCTTTGCCTTATAAATGGAAATCTTGTGAAAGTTAGTAAAGTTAAAATGAAGCATAATAATATCATAAGAAAAAATAATTAGTCGTACGCATTTATTTTACTCACGCTAAGAGCAAGGGCATAAAATGTAAGTGAATTAAAAAAATGTTTATTGATAAGATGAATATTATATTTAATTCCTTTGTTTAGTATAAATCTGAATTTAAAATACGAAATTAAAATAAATATATATAAATATTTAAATAAATCAGAATTAATCTCTTTTTTTTAAAAAATCATGCAATTTTATGATGAATATCACTCGATATAAAGAGAAAATATACTTTTCCGTTGAAATTATTAAAATGCATTTATAACATTATACTTATTATTCCGTAAAATATTATCTACTTGTGATTACATTATATAAATTAAATTTATTTGTGAATAAAAAAATTTTGAGGATCGTTTTGTTGATATAAACTTAAAATGATTTTATTTTGTGACGCGATTGTTTTATTTTAAAATTTCAAAATCAAGTCTTAATTAACATATGTATGCATCTAAATTAAAGTTAAAATACGAAAATTTTATATTACTCTTAAATTATTAATTTTTAGTAATGGTGCAGCTTTGATAATTTAAAAAATATTTTTTTAATAAAATTTTCTACAACTTCTACTACAGATAATGATTAGATTTGCTTAGTTTCTTATTAAATAAGTAACAAGTACATATTATCCTATTGAAAATAAAACTTGAAAAAAACTTACTACAGCATTTGATAAATATTTATTTACAATTTTGTGTTCGATTCATAAATAATAATCGTTTTTATGCTTGTTTTATTTCCATTCACTTGAATCAAAATACATTTTATTATTATTTCTTATATATATAAGTCTTGAATGTTTTTTAGGTATGATATATTTTATTACTCATAAAAGTGAAATATTTGGTATTTGTATTAAAATAATAATGTAATTCATATAGTTTATTATTATTTTTAAATATTTTCAAGTCACATTATTATTTACTTTATTATCCTTAATTTGCAATTATCACATTTGCAAAATTTTTGTTTTCTAGAAACACTCAGTCATAAAAAACATTAATACAAAATCAATAATATATATTTCCAAATAACTGCAATAAACTACTATTTTTTAATATTCTTTTTCACTATCCAGCTCAAATAAATCTTATTAATCGATTAATACTAAATCCAACTTTAAATGCTTACAGATATTTATATCAGTTCTTTCGTTATTTATATATATATATATATATATATATATATATATATATATATATATATATATACATATATATATATATATATATATATATATATATATATATATATATATATATATATATATATATATATATATATATATATATATATATGTATATATATATATATATATACATATATATATATATATACATATATATGTATACATATATATATATATATATATATATATATATATATATATATATATATATATATATATATATATATATATATATATATATATATATATATATATATATTGCTTAATTTTATATTAACAATTATAAACAGATATGAAGCTATTTTTGATACTCTGTTAATTTGAAACATCTTGCATTTCACATCTAAGACCACAAAGAATATCGCTTTAATTTCGGTTAGAATCATAATTTTGTATGTTTATGAAAACGCTTATATTTTTAAGAATTTGTAAAAAAAATCATTGCTTATTATTTAGTTCTTGTTTAATTTTTATTTACTAGGGATCTTTGTATTACAAATTTTATCTTTTGAGTACGTTGAGTATGGACGAATTAGTTGCTGAAAAGTCCCAGTTCTCGTTTCCAATTCAACAAAGTGAATCTTAACTTCCTTTCTGTTCCTAACATTATTCAACTTTAAGCATTTGGTTTTGAATAGATTATTAGAAACAGATGAAAACAGATGAGAAATAAAGAGAAAATAAATTATATTTGACAGTTTTATTTCAATAATGCACTCATATATTAACTTCGTCAAATTTTCCTAGTTATTGAAAAATGATTGCATGGAAAGTTTTTGAGCAGTTTGACACATTTGAAATAAAGTAAGTTACTTTTTATAATAATGATTTTAAGAATAACTTTATAAAAGAAAAGAACGCAGCAGCTATGCAGTAAACTAATATTTATGATAAGTGTATGAGGGAAAATGATTAATCTAATTAGCAGAGAGAAATTTTTATATCATACTGTCGTAATTACATTTAAAGAGGGTAATATTATAAAATATATTTCATTAAAATTCCACTTTAGTAATATTTGAGAATTCATAAAAACATTTTTGACAGCATTATCATTACATCTGTATCGATAACAGCAAGTACGTTCTATAATGTTCTGGTAATGGACAAAAAATGTTATTCAGTAAAAAAAACTATTTGTCTTCTGAAAGAGATACAATTGAGTAAATTTGGTTAAATGAAAAGGAATATCCTAAATTCCATGAAATCATTTTGGGTTTTAAATTACGTATTAGTATTAACTACGTTTTAGTTGAATAGTATGTGTTTTCAATTCAACTGAAAATATATAGCACATCCCCAAAGAATTTTTCAGTGTCAAATATCATTGAAATGTATCTTGGAACGCGAAACATCGGAAAAATATTGAATATTTAAACTAATTTTTTTATTTAAATTTATGAATGTAAATTAATTTGTTTTATGAATTATGCAATTTTTTCCTAAAATTAAGTTTAGATTTTCAAGTTATTCCTCTTGAGTTAATATTTAAACTATTTGATAAAAGTAATAGCAATTACAGTATAAGCAGCTTTTTTAAATCTCATTAAAATTTTCTCCCTCCGATTGATCAATCAAAAAATCCTGTTTTTAAAATTTCCTACTTAAGCTTTCAAATGCATGAATATATAACGAAACATTTTTGTTTTTATGGTTGCCTCTGTTTAAAACCTTCAATTTAAATCATGAAAAGTCTTTATAGAATTTATTGAATAACATTTATAAAGATAAAATTGTTTTATGAGTAACATGCTTCTCAGTAAAAAATGAAACACATATATGCCAGCCTAATCTTAACAAAATATAAGTTTCATCATTTCTTTGATTACTGGTACTTGAGCTAATTTCATATGAAGAAGGCTATTTAATAGTTTTATTTGAAGAATAGTTTTCTGTATACGACTTTCGCAGTTAAATATTTTACAGACATTATGCTACATTATTATAAGATTTTACTTTGAAATTGTTGGCTTTTCAGTCAATAGCTGAAAATTAAGAGGATTTGACTGTAAAAAGTTTAAAAAACAACAGTCAGAAAATATGATAAAAAGTTCATATACAGATAAAATCTTTTCATGCATGATTTTTTGCTTAAAGCTGTTAAACTAATATCAAAATATTTAATATTTTACCATTAATAAAGTTTTCATTTTATGAAATTAGTAGATTATTAATTATTCAAATTGTTATTATTTTTATGGGAAAATTAAAAGAATTAAAAAAGACTGGATCGATGCAGATTGTTATAATACAAAGAAATGACGCATATAAAAATGCTTAATAAACAATCAAGATCATCCGAGGAAAAATTTAAAGTTGCAAGAAAAGAGAAGGAGAACGTCTATAGGATAAAAAAATATTTCTCGAAGATCTTTTTACAGAGGTTGGACATCCCACAGGGCCACTGAGAGAAGTGCTTACTTTCGTGAGATTAAAGCTTGAGAGACAGGATTTTAAACCTAGAAGGAGCTATCTTAGGTGATAAAACAAAAATTCTCCAAAGGTATTATGGATATTTTAATGACTTACTTAAAGCAGAGAGCTTGCAAACCGCAACGTTACACCATTTATTAATAACCAAGATGGTATTGCACATCCCTCATTACTTGTAGTTGAAGAGGAAATAAAAAACTTAAGTACAAAAAGCCCTTTGGCCCAGATTTAATACCGTCAGAACTTAAAAAATCTGGGACCAGATGGGGTGAATACTATGCACCAAATTATTTCATCAATATGGGACAGTTAGATACTCCCTAAGGATTGGACTCTTAGTACTGTTTGTCGTATACACAAAAAAGTAAACATCCTAAAATGTTCAAACTTTAGAGGAATCAGTCTACTCTGTACCGCTTATAAAATTTTTCAAAAAACATTACAAATATCCTATTCTGTAGACTAAATCTATACCTGAAAAACATAATCAGTGATTTTCAATGTGGATTTAGGAAAGGAAAATCTACAACTGATCACAACCTTAACTACGACTGACTTTAGAAAAAAACCCAAAGAATTTGGAATCGGTACTCACTATCTCTTCGTGGACTTCAAGGCTGTTTATGATATAATTAATAGGAAACTACTCTTTTTAAGCTATGCGATAATGTAATATCTCTGCCAAACTATTAAGGCTTTCTGCATTTACGCCTAGTAAAACACTAGAAATAGTCAAAATCCAAGGTGAGTTTAGGAACCAATGATCCAATCCAAGTATAGGAACCAATGAAAATAAGAAATGGGATTAGGCAGAGCGACATATTGGCTGGCCTACTCTTCAATATTGCATGTGAGAAAGTTCTCCATGACTCACAAATCAACACCATAGAAATATATTTTATAAATATAGGCAAACATCTGCATTTGCCGACGTTATAGACATTATTACGAGATCTACATGATCTAAAGCTGATTTTTTAAGCACTAGAAAATGAGGCAAGAAAGTGCATCTTACCGTCAATTAGGAAAAAACTTAATACGTGAAGTGCACTAAGGTTACAGACTCTGAAACTCTCTCCTGCAAATTGGTACATACAAATTAAAAAAAAAATTAATAGCTTCTTCTGTTTGGGATCTGAGGTTAACTCCAACATTGCATCTAAAGTATGTAAGAGAATCAAAGATGTCAACTGATGCTTTTACGTATTAAGGAAATATTCACAATATAACCTCATTAAAAGAAATAAGCAAACAATTAATTTATAAATGTTTAATTAGATCTGTAATTACTTATGTATCAGAAACCTGACAATGGTTCAAAAAGAGGTAAATGCTTTTGGTATCTTTGAGCGGCATTAATTTATTAAATATCAAAATTAGCAAATGATTCACATTGTAATATCTGAATGTAAAACAGTATAAAATTTAAATTTTTATTCAAGTTTTCTTCTTGATTCAAATTAGTTATTTAAAAAGAAACAATGTATACCTGAAAACAAATTAAAAGAGGATAATCTAAAAATTTTCACCTCACTTTTATTTATAATAGAAAGTAACTTAAAACTGAATAATAATCTGAATTAAATTGAATAAGCTAGATATTATATATTCCTTTCATACATGCAATTAAAGGGAAATACAAAAATGTATAACTATTTATTTTAGTGGATAAATATACTTTTAATATCGGGAAAAATTCCTGAAATAATTCCCTTTCGATTTCAATATGTTTCTTACTTACCTCAAAAAACTTAAGACCTTCATAATTTGATTTTTTCTAATTAATTTCACTTATTAATAACAGCACAACACATAAAATAGAAAAATAAAAGTAGAAATGTAACGATAAAATATCAAAGATTTAATTTATGGACTGTCTAAACAATAAACTAAGCATACATTTCTTATAAACTGCTATTGATTTAAATTAATGACAGTAATTATATAATGTGCTAATAATATTTAATATTAATAAATTATAAGAAAATATTGCTGCAAAAAATTATTATTAAAGATTTATAAGTATATTACACACACACACGTGTCCATCTCTATCTTTCTGTATATATAAATAAATAAATAAATAAATATATATGTATATAAATATATATATATATATATATATATATATATATATATATATATATATATATATATATATTATATATATATGTATATATATAATATATATATATTTATATATATATATATATATATATATATATATATATATATATATATATATATATATATATATATATATATATATATATATATATATATATATATATATATATATATATATATATATATATATATATATATATATATATATATATATATATATATATATATATATATATATATATATATATATATATATATATATAATTATATATATATATGTGTGTGTGTGTATGTGTGTGTGTGTGTGTGTGTGCGTCTGTGCATGTATACTTTATTTAAATATAAGGAATACTGTAAAATGGAATATAAATTTAATATTTCTATAAATTTTACAATAAAAAATCTAAATCTAAATACCTTAAAAATAATATGAAAAAAGGTAATTAATTTCGTATTTAATAGTTACAGGAATACATATGCAAAAACACATTTGATATCTAAAGAAAATTCCGAATGTTAATTAATCTAATACTAATAATCTCTAATTTTTTAAAATTTAAAAATGTTTAGTTTATATCTATGAGGATTTTACAAAAGAATTCACTTACTAATCATAATAATTACATAATATTAGGTTTTAATGTTATAAAAATAGGAAACTTCTTTAGATATTGTTTTATTTCTCTATAGGTAGTTTTATTGTTATATTAGGTTTTATTGTATTTTCTTAAACATCTGACACTCAATACATTTTGATTTTCATAACATACTGCATAATATTTAATTATATTAGTAATTAGATTAAAAAAAGTTTAGATTTTTCGATTTACTATAAAATTAATATAAAAAATTATTCTAAAAAATTTAAGGTGTACCTGTACTAAAATTGAAAATATTATTTATGTGTAATATGAATTCATTCAGATATATAATATAAAATTTACACATTTCATTAATGTGATTAAAAAAGCTCGAAAATTCTTTGATATATTAAGTTTTTGATCTAAATTTGCATCAAAAATTTAATTATAAAGCTATTTATTTTTATAAATTTAAACGGCCATTTACTTGATATGTGATTTAATATTTCTCAGCGTATTTAAGTTTTGATATTTTCAGTTTATATGAGACAATTTCATGGTGTTATATGTTAAAAGAATGAATTCTATAAGAAACAAGTATTTGTTTATATTCATTTAACATTTCTTTTCCAAAGTAAATGCAGAAAATAAATTTCTCTTTTCAAAAGTATCATTTATTAATTTGCATGTAGGGAAAATTATTTTCTTTCATCTGAATGTCAAAATATTTCTTTATATGAAAAAAATTACTTGATATTGAATGTAAGTAACTTTAATTTACTTATGTGCTTGTTATTTCTGTGAGCAAGAATTTTCATTTAGATTGAATACGGTGAAAAAAATATCGTTAATACTTCAACCATCACTTAATACTTCAACCACACTTTATACTATGTAAGGTTAATGTTTAATTCATGTTGTAAATTCATGATATATGAGTACTTCAGAATCTGATAAAAAAATTTAAAGAAAATGTGCTTCTTTATGAACATGTTTTCCTTTAAAATATCCTAAAAAGTAAAAAAAAATATTTTTGAAGATCATGTTTTACTTTATATACTTCATGATTATTTATCAGCATTAATTTTAAAAGCAAGCATATTTTTTGATAAAACCTTGAATATTTATGTTCAATAATTTATTAAAAATTATGTTTGAATATATGTGTGTTATAGGCCTTTATATTATTTATATTTAATAATTAAACATATACCCCTTATTATATATAACTATACCATAATATATCAGTCTAATATTACACCTCTAATTTTTACTCTGAATATACTTAGATTAAAATGAAATATAATGCCTGTAAGGCTCACTTACTATATAATGAATTAATGTTTTGAAAAATAAAATTGGAAAACTGATAAGATTATCTTGAAATGGAATTAAATTTGAAGTATAGTTTGACGATGGATGTGTTTTTATTTGTTTCAAGTACCACATGATCTACGCATTCATAGGACAACGAAATTGAAAAAATACTGAAACAGTGTTGTTGTCATGAGATATTTTGTAATTGTAAATGGAAATATTATTTATTAGTTGTTTAATTGTATTTTTTGTTTCATAGAAGAATATTCTAAGGAAAAAATAGGGATTTCAAATAGAAGATCCATAACAAAAGTAGAATTATTAAATTTATTCTTATTCAAAATTGCCTAAAATTTATTTCCATCTAGTTTCTAATTGCATTTGCAATTCATAGCTAAAAACCAAAAAGAAACAAAAGCCTACCTCAGCAATTTGTAAATTATCCTAAAATACATTTGCAACATTTCTGTCACTTTAATCGATTCATGTTTAAATCACTTTAATCACTTTAATCGATCCATTTTCCAAATAACATGTCTGCAAAAATCATAAAGTTCATTGATTAGTCTCTATTTTGCCTTACAAAATAATAAAAATTGTTTGGTTATTTAAAATCCAGGATTTATAAAAAATATAATTTAACTTTCTAAATAAAATTTAATACAAAAATAGTTGATATTTAGTTTTATTTGATACCACCTAATAAGAATTCAGTGGTTTAAGAATGTTATTAACCAGTTGTTCTTCTTTTTGCTTAGAGACTAGTATATCATCCGGGAAGGAATTAATAAAACTTTTACAGATGGATATATACGTTTTGGTTCGTATAACAATAGAAAATCTTGTAAGAGTTTATTCTTTGAGGAATGTTTCTATTACTTCTACTGATTTTTCGTTTTGATGTCCTCTTAAATGTGATCAATCATATTCTCGTCATAGTGACTGGATAGTCAATTCAGTAAAGCTAGTACTCTTAAATGTACGGCAAGCTTTCACTGCATTTGTTTTTCTATTCATCAGAATGACGCTGAAACTACCATTCACAAAACAACATAATTTAATTATTAAAGAACATAAGATCTCTTGAAATGTTTCTATTAACATTTTAATCTATTACCCCTTCGTTGAAATTATTCTGATGGAGAGTTCATCAAAACATTGTTTGTCAATTTCTCTATTTCATTATTTGACCTTGACAACTGGAACATTAAGTTGCTTAAAATGAAATTTAGTAATATACAACTGCAAGAAATTTAGCAGAAAAATAAATCCACTTTTTCTAGCAATATGAACATGGACTAATCTTGCCAGACGATTTTTTTCAAATTTCGCTTATTTAAATTAGATGCTTCTTTGCATATTTTAATATGACCTTTTTATAAATGGAAGGATGTTAGGATGAGAGACATTTTTTGTAGGCAGCATTACGCAAAATCTATTTACATTTAAGTAAAGTCTTACAGTGTCTTTACTCAGGGTAAGTTCTGTAGTCATAGCGCTGATGCTCGTAGTAATCATAATCAAGCATACAGAATGGTTAAAAAAACTGATTTGCATTTAAGGAAATTAAATAATAATTACAGACTCGGGTAATCATCTAATCAAAATTCAAGAAATCGTTTTGTGAAATAATATTATAAAAATATCAAAACATGGAATCACTCCTTTAAGGGGCAATTATTTAAAAATTTTTTACTTCGAATGGACGAAATTTTCTAGATCCATCTTAAAACTCCTTGCCTAGATAATGAGCTGTACTTTTCAAAACAAGATGACATGTAATTAAACATTAGTATTAATATCGATGATTAACTTCAGTACAGAAATTATATCATTAAAACTTGTTTTAACTGGCAAAATGCACTTGTTTTTAAATTAACAAAATTTACATTTTACAGTAGTTACCCATCGCGTATGATCAGTTATAATATTTAATGAATAATTGTGCGTCATAAAAGTAAAACAATTATATTTGAAATATATATTAATATATATTATCTTTGTAATCATTCTCATCAGACAAAAATCTTATATTATTTTGTCACTAGTTTCATTCTTTAAACAAGTCAAATACAATTTTGATATTGTTTTATTTCATTAAAATTTTTACATTTTGAGATCCGGAATCAAATGAAGACTGATTATTCAAGTTTTGATTAAAATACATTCAGTTATTGTTTTTCAGTTAAAAAATTAAATATTCCATGTTATAGGTTAATGTATATTTATACGAAATAAAGAAAGGCAGGAAAAAACAATATTAGAACTTTTAGTTTATCTTCTTTTTAGTCAATTGTTTTAATTCAACAGTGTGTTTCATGGTAAAAATTCAATCACTAATGAACAAAGTTTTGCTCAAGAATATCTTTTTCAATATAAAATAATTTAGATTTATAATTTTAAGTAATTTAATAGTTTTAAATAACATACAAATTTAAATGTATTGTATGAAAAACATCTTAAAATTTAAACCGCAATTCCTTACAGTTTAATAGAAATTTATTTATAAACATATTTACTTTAATAAATTGGAAAGTAATGTTTTTAGTTAAAGTTTTGTTTATTAAAATTTATGTTGATAAAATAGATTTTGAAGGTGTTTAAAAAGAGTTTTTTAGATTTTGTGAAGTGTATATGTTTCATGTAATGCATAATTTGTCTATAAAATATTTTCTATAAATTCAAGTAAAAATGATACAAAAAGTTGTTCTGTCAGCCAGAAAATGATCTCATTTTTTACTATATAAATGAGTATTTACTTCTAAATATAAAATTATAATACAAATCAAATCACATAACATGCAAATATAAAAGAACTTTTCAATTCAATATTATACTTAATGTGTGCTAAAGAAGTAATGAATTATACTTCCTTTCTAGAAATAAGTAACATTTACCCCCCCATGTTTCTTCTACAATTTTTATTATGCATGTATATATGTATATCAATCTAACTTACAACAATAAATCAACTTATAACTAATTGGCAAATTTGCTAGCTTTTACATATGGATTAATTTTGCTACTCAAAATCCTGTAAAACACACGTTACCTCTTTTGAAATATTATGTTTCATTCTTTGCTAGATACAGTAGATGTTTTATTTTACAAAGATGAATTTAGGAACACCCACGCATTTACAAATTAGTGGCTATTTCCTACCATGACACATAGACACAATGATAGTTTTAACTCTTACTTAAAAACTTAGAGAATTAAAACTATAGAAACTTTCTTTTTTACAAACTTTCATTTCTGACAAATTATTTTCGTTTTTATTTTAATATACATTTATTATTTATGATATGGTATTTGTCAATTTCTTATTTCGTTTTTTTATGTAACCACTTGATTTATTCTGGACTTGATTCCTTCCTGAACAATGAAATGACTTTTACAGGCATTCCAGACATTGTAGTCGAAAACACTTGAATATCAGAAGTTTAATGAGAAAGAATTGTGATACTGAACTCGAATCTTATCCTCCCCGTACTTGAGAATATAGGCAGCTGGAAAATTTTATTAAATGCTTGAGCTCTGATACTTTGAAATTGGTTTTATTACAAGCGTGTTTATCAGTTGAAGCAAAAAAGAAGAGTCTAAAACAAAAAACTAAAAAATAAGAAGAAAATTGCCAAAAAATATGGGATTCAAAACAACAGCAACATCTCACCAATTTTATAAATTTGGAATAGACTCTTGAAAATATAAAAGTACAAGCAAAAGAACCTAATCTGGAGAAACTCTGCCTGCTGGGCTGAGAAAAATTAGGAGAATGGACATAGTTGTCGATAAAAACGTCATTATAGAGAAATCCAATTGGTTTGAAACTGAACGTACGAAATTTCAAAGCACTAGTCTGTAGATTCCAAAACATTAAAATCATATATTGTTTTAGCTTCAGAAAATTATGTGGAACATGATTAAATTGATTAAATTTCAAAAATCGTAAGAAAAGTAGAAGTAGTAAAATGATCTGGAAAATGACCCAAAAGATGTTTTAAACAGACAGATTCGTTTTTAAAATCTTAGGCTAAAGACCACTGAGCTGTAAAGTCAATTATTGTAATGGGAGTGAAAGTGGAAGCAAAGAATTACAGCATTGTTGGCAGCCAACATGAATGGAATAGAGAAATATCTTTGCTTTCTATAAGACATTAATATATCCTAAATTATTAAAAATGTTCAAAATGTACCATTTGCATACCATAATGATATTAAAGCTTGTGTAACTGTGAGAATTTATGAATATATTGGCTGATATTCTTAGATTGACATTTTCTATTGAAGAACCGTAAACTTCTTCTAATTGTGGATATTTGCATTGCTTGCGAAGAAGTCTCGAATCGTCAATCAATTTGTGTCTTTAATTATCTTTTATCTGGAGTTATAGCAGCCTTAAGAAATGGATTTTCTAGGAGTAATGCATTTATTAATCAATGCTTGGAATGATTTTGAAAGGAAAACAATGTTAAAAACATTTCAACGGGCAGGCTATAACAAAAGGACTGAAGAAAGACAATAGCCGTTATCTGATTACTTGACCAAATATGAGACAATTATGAATGAACTGACAAAGAATACTTTGCTATTTGAAATTTCTTTCGTGGGAGCAAAGTGATTTTTTAATATATATTTATGCGTGATACGTACAGATAAAATATTGGATGATAAAACTATTGATAAAAAATTCAGATACTGAGCAAAAAATAAATTACGTACAATATTCGTTTGGAAAACAAGCAGCTGAATGGGTAACAGAATTATGGTACTTTTTGAGGGAAATAACAGTAAACTGCTTTTCTATAAGTAAAAAATAAATGCTTTTGAAAACTACATCTTTTGTAACAAAAGTGATAAATGATTATTTTGCTTGATTTTCCATCAATAAAATTAATAAAAACAAAGTATTGTTTTTAAGTATGAATCATATATTTGCATGTGTTTCTTAAATAGTGTATTATGAAAGTACCTTATTTATACGAAAGTAGTTTGCATGTGATAGAAAATTCAGATTTTAATAATCTAATACTTATACTTTTCTATTTTACAAGCTTCCTATTTTAACAAATATTTTACCAGTTCCTTCGAGTTCATAAAAAAAGTGTATACTACTCTGGCATTCTCATGAAAACAAATAAATTTAATCTACTTTTTCATTTCATACAATAATTAATGTGGCATCTTAGTAAATTGCTTCAGAAATTTGCATATACGTGTTTTGAATTGCATAATAAATCTGAAGTTTGTTTTTGCTAGTTGATATGTTTTGAGTGTTCTCACTCTAAAATCAATTTATTTAATAGAATCGTTGTTTATAAATTTAAATTAATTTATTCACTTAAATAAGGAATTACAATGAAACGTTTTATATTCATACTTAATTTTCTCGACAAATTCTAACAGGCATTTTAATAAATAAAATAAGTATTCACAAAAATTTCAGTTTTTTATTACATAGTAATGATACGTATATATCATTATCCATTACATAATACATATATATTTAATTGCAATTGCTGAATGAAATTTGACTTCAAAAGCATTTTATTATAATTAATATGCTAATTACGCATTCATTAAGACTAAATAAAACAATAAATCTTTAATAAGGTGGATGAGATTTTATTTTATACATTTTAAAATGCAATTGCATATTGAATTTTTAAATAGCACATAATTAAAATATATAAATATATTCAAAATTTCTTATATTTTTTCTTTAAATATTTAAGAAGACATTAAATAACTAATGCCAAAATAAAAATGTTTATTAATGACAATGCAAAAAAAAAAGATAATATTTTTCTTTCAGGAATTTCTGCTTCTAAAATGTCTTACATTTCAGTCATAAAGTTTTAATTAATTTAATTTCAGAAAGCTCTATGAAAAATTCGAAACTTAATGCTGTTTAGTTTAAAAACGCAGTTAGTTGAAAAATCATAAATAAATGTTTGTTAGCAATATTCTTAGTGTCTTCTCGAGATAAGCTATTTTTAGATACATGAAAATGCAATTCATGTAAACATAAAATGCATTTTTTATACACATTATTGATAAATAAAATTTGCTGTTTAAACTAATTTGTAGCATTAAGAAAAAATTTTCAGTACATATTAATTGGATAATTTTTATTAATTGTGTATAAGAATTGATTAAAGTTTCATGAACATTTAAAGAAATTAAAGAATAAATATTTTTAATAATAACTTAAACTATGTAAAAATTAAATTTTAGTAGCAAAAAATGAAACTGAAATATTTTTGAAATTATTGAATGAAACTGTGATCATAGTTTTGAAAAAAACACTTCTGTACTGCAAGTGATATTTATATTTAGTACACACTGTATAACTCCGGTTATATTGTTGTCATGTGCCAGCTAGGCATTATGAGGTGTGCTGCTCCATTTTTCTAACTGAACCATATTTAGGTGTGAAGTCCGACTTCCTCAGTACACACATGCTATAAGTACCCATTTAGGGCAGGCAACTCCATTCACAACCCATTCATACAAAGAAAGGACAAACACAGAATAGATACAGAAAGTACATCCATGCCCGAACCAAAATTCGAACCCAGGATCTTCGTGTCCTCAGTCAGGCATACTGACGACTAGACAAGTTTGGCGGCTCCGGTTATATTGAAACGGTTTAATGCTGGATCATTATCTGAAAGTTACCCTATAAATGCGCGTGACATATTTAAGTATATAATTTGACGTTTATCACATGTACATTTGATCAGGATAAATGAAATATTAAAATACACGTAATGCAAAATATTAATAAAACGATAATGAATGTCAGATTAAAATATATAATGATGAGAAAAAAATTCTTATAAAAATTCCTATTTATTTATCTTAAAAAATGAACTATTACTAAAATTGACTGCTTAATGGAAAATTATATGTCAAATAAATCAAATTATATTTTTGTAAATTATGTTTTATAAATCCTGTTCAAATAATCTTTAATGTATGTTTGAGGCACAATTATCACAGAAAAAATTGTATTGAATTTCTGATTTTGGAAGTTTATTGGTTATTTAAATTTATAAGTCCAAATGTTCTACGGAGCAATACATATAGCCCACAATAAATAAGAAATTCTTCATAATCAATGAAAGTAATTACTGATGAATTTTAAAAATAATCTTCCGTTTTGTTGATAAGATATTTTCACGGATTACTTATTTAATTACAAGTAAACTGATTTTAATATTTATGAAAAATGTCTTCGAAAATGTAATCATAACATTATCTGTGTGTTTTGTTTTAACTATACAAATAATAATATTTTAGGAAATGTTTATGATTATGGCTTATATTGAACACATTAAATAGTGAAATCATCAGAAATAGAAATAATCTAAGAAGATTTTAAAATAAATGAATAAAAAGATTTTGCTATCCTTAAAATAGTACTTTGTATTTGTTGAGAAAGCAGTGCAATTAAGTGTATATCAATTATTTTGTAGAATAAGTCTCTTATACGAGCTACAGCTGTAAATTTTTTCTAAACGAATGAGAAATATCATTAAATGTATTTTCACTAGGAATGAACTTATTCGTATCCTATTTTCGAACCCAATTTCATATTATATTCATAAAAGAATTTTTGAATATAAAATTAAATATTCTCAAAATAAAAGGAAAAAAAGTTCGAATGGTGCACAACGTAAGAAATGTCTAGTTTTCAGTGGATCGTTTTCTCAAATGAGTCATGAATAGAAACTTTTACATTGAAATCTAATATTTTTGAAACAACTAATTCTGCAAGAAACTGCAAGCTTTTAATGCAGTAACTGGATTTGAATTTAGTTCATATAAAAATGTATACTACCAGTGCATAAAAGAAAAATAAAAAGCCACTACCACTTTTTAGAATTTGATTAGAATCAAATTGTTTGTTTCTAGGATAACAGTTTAGTCTATGACATTAGCGCTATATCCTTGTTAGAGATCACAAAATTTTCTTAAGAGTGTCATAGTATTGAGTTCATTCAAGTCGCAATCACAGTTGGTAACTTCTCAAATCGAATTAAAACAAATAAGATATCTGATCAGTTTCAGATGATTATAGATATTATAGATATATATTACAGATGTGTTTTTCTAAGATTATGTAGATATTGTAGAATTATATAGTAGCAGTAATAGTTAAGATTCATAATCCTTTTTTATCAAGCAACAAGTGTGCAGAAAAAAATAAAAAACATTGACAAAAACAGCAATCATCACTATAATGATCCTTTCACGGTACTATAACATACAAGATGACATCACTTGTTATAGTGTTATTAAAGAAATGTTATGGAGATTTTGTGCTGCCACTTAATCGTTTCAAATAAATTTCAATTTAGTATACTGCAAGCTAATAAAGTCAGGCGTACTTTACTACACAGTATATAACGATAACAGACTTGTGTCTTGTACCAGACTTGTGACAGATTATCTTCATTTAATTAACTTAATATGTTACTGATAATTTGAATACAGCTTTTTATGTTTTTCATGGGTTCGGATTTGTAATAGGAATTTACAGCATTTTACAAGCTTAATATTACACTAATTACGAATTACTACAACGTATTCCATCTATTTCAATTATTCTTAATATGGCAAATATTTTCAGGTAATCCTGCTTAGTTACTTCTTCTAACTAAAGATAACTGTTATATAATGTCATTTCTTATTAAAAGATAATGAACTACCTCACAATTTTTAGTTTGCCAGACACACATTTACGTATTTCTCAACAATCTCCATTTGATTTCATGCAAGAAGAAAAAATGATTTTATTGGTATAAAGTGGATCTTCAGTGAGTATAGATTTCTTAAAATACTTGTTTCAAAATATCCAGAAATTGTAATGGTTAATTCTTTCAACAGAAATGTTGGATCATAACTATTATTTTATTGGTTCTAATTAAAAAATGGAAATAATAAAATTATCAGGTTATTTAACTGCATTCAAATTTTAATTTGGAATATTTTATACGTTTGCATACGAATAAATGGTATTTTCTGGGATACGGAAATCACAAAATACTTGAATGAAAATCCCTAAGGTATGCTGATTACGCTGCAGAAGAAAATAAAGATAATATTGATTTTACCTATGTATTAAATTATTCCTAGACTTCATTAGTTTTTTTTATGATCAGTGGTCATTAGAAATCCAATACAAAGGAGTTTAGAAACTAGTTGTTACTTTATGCTAATGAGCCTATGTTTTTCATGTAAAACGTATTACTACACATGGAAAAATATTTTTCTTCAGAATAATTCAAAAATCAAGTTTTTGGTGTGTTGAATCATCTACTCTAATTAGTATAAGTTATTTTTCACGGTTACTTATTCAAAGTCCCAGTATTTGTCTTTCAAGAAGACTGAAAAATAATGACAGTCTATCTTACAAAATAATCATAAAATACAAGAAAATTTTTAAAATTCTAGATATCATGTATTTATCTTATAATTTTGTTGCACTGCGTATAAAAATAGATTACTTTTTATTTTCATTTATTTTATTTTTAGACTGTGAAAGATGTTTTGTCATTTTGCATTGTATAATATAACGGTAAAGGTCTATTTTGAAGCTCTTTTGAGCTTCAACAGCAATTTCATCAACTTGGAAATTTTTCTTCCTGTTTTGCAATTTCTTTTAAATTTGTGTAAGACCTCAAAAGTAAATGAAAGGAATGATATTAATATATAATATGTTTGCGAGGGACTGGGATCAAGCTCACACACAAGTCTTGTAAGAATAAAGAAAATAAATTTTGATGAAAACAAATGTGATATGACTAATATGGTAGCCTCAACGATAAAAATTTAAAACTATGTTACTATATATTAAAGTTATGTTTAAATAATTTATACCAATATTAAAATAAAGTTTTTATATTTCTTGCAACGTGTATTTACTACAATTCCACAATGTCTTTGGTAATTAACTCTAACACTTTTATTTTGGATCAACCTAATAAATCCAAGATTTAGGGGACATCACTATCAATTGTTTTTAACATAGTTTATTTTATTTAATTAAAAATCCAGGTGACTTCACATGAAGTTGTGAGTATTTGAAGCAGATTAAAATGATTTATCTTTGTGAGAAATAATTTATAAGGCTATATAAATTGTAAAATGATAGAAAAAATTTTCTATTGTATTAAAATTATGATAGAATTTTAATTATGTTAATGAAAATTTGTACATCAAGGTTTAGTTAAATTTAATTAATTTAGAAAATAAATTTTAATCAAGAAATTTGAACATAAGAAAATAAAATTAGCTTAAACCTATTCGGCATTGTATTAAGATTTTTTTTATGAAAATTGAAATATTCCTAAATGTATCAAATTAACCAAAGAGATTCCCTAGGTCTATACATAAGTTTAGACCGAGCATATGTAGTTATAAATAAGCCATTGTAACATTTATTAATTCCTAATAATATCAGAATTGAAAAATATTCATATTAAAAACGAAAATTTCAAACGAGTATTAGTTCCTCTCTGTATTTTGTAAATAAGAATTTTCATGTAGTTTTTTGAATACTAAACTGCGTATATTTAAAAGCAAAATTTATTTTTATTGAAATTATTGTTATAAATATGAATTAATAAAATAATAAATTCATTGAAATAAGCACATATATGAAAAATTTAACCTGTCAGACTGTTAATGATATGCCATTTGTTTTGCTTTCGTTAAATGTAGTCAAAGATTTAATGTAACTAACATATTTAAGTATATTAATATGATTATTTAATTTTATATTTAGTTTCAGTTTTCTATCAATACCTAAAAATATATCATATTAATACTTATTTTATACCTTGGGAAATATTTTTCAAAATTTTTATCGAAGAATAATATCATTCCACTATCTCTCTCTTCTAAGAAAGCATTTTTGTTTCATTTATATAAATTGGTGTCTAAAAGACCTAGATGTCGAAAACACAGCAAAATAGTTTTGGCACATCTCCACTATATATTTACAGTGAAGATTAATGACATAGACTTATCAGGTGTTTTAGTGAGGCTGTGTCCAGTTCATATTGCCATCGAAATCAAGACATTGATTTATAACTTTTTCTGTCAACCACTGAAGAGTAAATACTGAAAATAAAGGGTTTTAGAAAAGAAAAAGCAATAAATACAAAAATTTTGATACCTCAAATTATATTTGATTATTTTTATAAATAATATAAGCGAATTATAAAGAAAAAAAAAAGAATAAAGTAAATTTTTGAGAGTGAATATATAGTCAAATAATTGAGATATTTTCAATTTTATATTGTTGAATAAAATGATAAAGCACAAAATACATATTTACGTTTTAGGTACAAATTACATAAAAAATATATATATACGGGTATATATTTTAAAATTAATTCGATTAAAAACTACAGATGAAATATTTTCAGCTTACATTAGAACTTGCAATACCATTTATTATTATCGAGTTCTTATAACTAATTTTAAAATGATTAATTTATTTTAACTTGAAGATGATTTATTTTTATTTTGATTTAATACCAAATTTTCTTGCTTCTGTTTTAAAATTTTGCAAATTCCTAATTTAAAAATTTACAATAAATATATCATTCATAATTTTTTGCTTATAATTATATCATAATTATTTTTTGCTTTAACAAGTAATATTAAAAGCCAGTGTTCTTTCGAAAAATAATAATTATTAATTATTAAGACTGCACAGATGGCTTAAGAAGATAAGCTCAAAATTAATAATTGAGCATGTTAAACAAAAAATTGATGAAAACATTTTGTTTTTATTAAACATATTACCATAAGCAGTTTTTTTATTGTATTCAGGTAAGTTTTAAAATAGTTGGGAAAATCTACATTTAATAATAGTTAATATATATTTAAGATATATCACTGATAAGCTGATGATACGTAAATCTTAAATTTTCCAGAATTTGAGAGCATTTGTAACAGAAATTTAAATATATTTTTAGTTTAAGTTAATATAAATTTTGTTTTTAGAAATTTTTCGTTGCACAGTATCTATCTGTGTATCTATTTCTATCATGTATAATCAGTATTTCTATTGGAAATAATTGCAAACTGAAGAATAATTAGTTTAAATTATGATACTTCAATTATTCATATGTTATTTTTCTTTTGATATCCTAAAGTATATTGGCAAATAAGAATTGATATTTTTCTTTTTTAACTGTCATATCTATAAATTTTCGTATCTATAAAAATAACTTTTTATGCATGGTAAATTTTTAAATCAATTTGAGCATAGATATTATAAATGGAAATTCATACAATATAAAACTTTTATTTTCGTTGTTCTTTACTGTATTAATTTAATAAATATTAATTAAAGAAATTAATAAAAAATTAAGCCGAATTCACATATCAATTTTAATGTAACAAAACTCCATAGGATTTTACGTTTATAAAAGATTAGCTTAGAGAATGATAAGGCAGCTAAAAGGTTTCATTTAAAAAAATAAGAAAGAATAAAAAGTAAATTCCCTTGTGTTGAAAGCAACAAGGTTGCTTTAACTAAAGCTATGATTCTACTTTTACATTAGATTTTTTTTAATAAATTCAGAAATTCGGTTTTAAACAGCGTATTTATCAGAATTTTTAACAAAGTATTTTCACGAATTATATTTTATTTAAAATTTTTAATTGGAATAATCACAGTTATATTTGCTTTTCATTCAACACGTTTTAAAAATCAATAAGTGTTTATGTGATTTATCAAAGAAAACCTTAAATTTCTTAAGATATAATAATTTTTAAAAGATTGGTGAACAGGGTTTCATATATTTCAAAATTTTTTATATTGTATTGCATACATGCGACATAAAATCCAATTAATTACGAAATAAATTCAAAATCGGTAAACAGCCTTGTAATAGTTTAGCTTATTTATGAACTATTATTTGCTGATAATTTTTTTAATAATATAAATCTTAAATTCATTATAAAATAATTCACATTTTTTGCTAAAGTTCTTATAGATTCATAAGGTAATTTCAGTGAATGAAATATTTTGATATATATTTTTATATTTACATAAAAAACAAACATTTTTCAATAGTCTAATGCCTTGGCGACAATTACATCGTACTCCATCACAGATACATTCGATAAAGTATTAGTAAAGTGCTGATTAATGTTTTTGAAATCAGAAACTGTTAATGATCCACTATTAATAATCGTGGCAAAAAATCCGAAGCCAAAGTAATTTGAAATTCAGTACCATATATGAAAGATTAATGTTAAATAGCTATTGAAGATTAATTTTCCGAAGTTCGTTTTATAATAATTTTTCCCATTACTTTTGTAAATTATTTCTCTTACAGACTAAGTAATTTGACATTTTTTATCTTGCTTTTTAAGGAAAAAGTAAGGTATAAGTTATGGCGTCAATAATTGATATCCTTATTCACTTTGATTTACATTCAGAAAAGGAAAATATTGTATCGCTTTTCGCGATAAATTACTTATTTCTTTCAACCTCAGTAATTTTTCAATTATGTATAAGTAAGTTATTTATAGTTATATATTATTCATGCATCAATGAATAAATTAATTTCTTATAATCTATTCATTTCTTTCAAATTTTCCTTAAAAATAAGCATTTCATCCAATATATTAAAAGTTTTCACGAAAATACTTAATTTATTTTTATTAAATGTAAATAAATTTTTCAAATTACTTTCTTTTATAAATTATAAAAACTTAAATTGCATATTTCAAATTATAAACTTTTTGCTGCTGCCTTAAGAATAATTTAATTATAAATTATATTGCCATTGCAAACGTTTTATAAAATGTTATGTCTTCTTTTGCTTAAAATAAAAATTTCTTTACTGCTGTTCATGTTGCTGAGCTCTGAATTTTTTTCGTAAATATTGTTCGTTTTAACTGTTAACTTTATTTCAGAATAATTTCATTAAGGAACGAAATAAGTTTCTCGAGTTGGTAATGCATATATGTCATTTTATTATACACACACACACACACACACACACACACACACACACACACACACACACACACACACACACACACACACACACACACACACACACACACACACACACACACACACACACACACACATATATATATATATATATATATATATATATAGATAGATAGATAGATAGATAGATAGATAGATAGATAGATAGATAGATAGATAACTGTTAATATTACAATATTCAGGTAATTATTTTTTTACAAAAAAATTTGTGTTTCAAATCTTTTGTTACTTTTTTGTTGAATTCTCAAAAATATAAGACTATGTTAGTTAAGAATATGCTTCATGTAAAAATTTATAATATATAAAAATGTAAATACTCATATAAAAATATGTTAGAAAGTTAAAATATTTGAGTAATAATCAATAAAATTAAAAATAAATGCTGTTTTTAGAATCAGAAACAAGTCCATGTTCAAAACATTGTTCTGTTTCTAAAGAGGATTCATTTTAGATTGTAAAAAAGTTAATCAGTTTATAAAAAAAATGTGATTATCTGAAAATTCTGAAAAATACTTAAAAAAATTATCACAGATGTTTCTAAATCTGAATTAAATTGTTCAAACATCTGTTGTGTTTACCATTTTCTAGTTTGCATTATTTTACTGGATTATATGTTTTTGTAAGAGCATCACGTTTTTGTTACGTTTTCAAAAATATTCCCTTTAACATTCCAGCATTAATAGATAAAAGAAAAGGAATAATCCATTTTTAAAGTAAATTTTTTCTTTTAAAAATAAAACATATTTAATGGAAAGTTCTTCTTGTAAAGTAAAATTATATATTTGGAAAAGAAAAATTCATAGTTGTTAAACTATTCCATTTTTTTTCCAACACTTAGAAGATTTCAAAACATAAACTTCTTAGGAAATGGAAGCAGAAAAATGTAGATACTCAAAATGATATAGAGTTTTATTTTTGAAACATATATTGGGCTGTATTTGTTTTATAGTTTAAATTATTGTTACATAAATAGGTAAAAATATGAATTGTATTGTAATGTTTTCAGTTTGGGTACTTTTTTGAAAATAAAATAAACAACCCTAAAATTATAAAAAAGAAATATATTTTTAATTTAAGGTAGCACTTGTAATTAAGCGTAAGTAAATTTCATAATTAAGTAATATTTTCAATATTTATAATTTTTTTTTAATTTTAAATTTTAGTTTCAATATAATTACGACAGTATTTCCATGCTTAAAATTAATTCAATATTTAATTTAGCCTGATTTGTGTGACAGAGACTGTTCTTTAAATTTACAACACACGAATATTTACAAACTTAGCTTTATAATTTTTAAAGTTGATTGTAATCAGTTTATCATTATGAATAAAATAAATATACATAATTTTGTAAATTACAGTAAATAACTATCTTACTATAAATGCCATGATGGTCTAGTTGGTTAAACCGTATGTTCTCATTAGAAGAAGGCAGTGAGTTCAAATCCTCATTCATTTATATGTTCTATTAATATTTAAACGTAATTAAAGTTTCTAACAAGGAAACTTTAAGTACGTCATGATCGCAATATCCTCCTTGTGAAATGATACCTCTGGATGTGGCAGGCCACGTCTGAGGTCTTCTGCTTCGAAATTATGAAAACCCACACTCTGGGCTAAGCTAGCTCATTCATTGGGTGCCTATTTTATATAAGATGCCATAACTTCCCCCATTTTTAGTGCTTAGGTGGAAATCCTAATTATAACCAGGCATTTTACTGTAGCAATATCTCACCACATTGATTTTGAAATAAAATATTAGAGTATCTTTTTGATATTTAAAAATAAAATGTTTAATTTATTCGTTTCACACAAATCAAGAATAATAAATTTATATGATTATAAGCAATAATACATTTATTTAAAATCAGTTGCAGAAATACTTGAATAGTCAAATTTTTGATTTTTTTGCAAACCTTGATTATTTGCTTGTTTATGTGATTATTTTTTTGTAAATATTGATTATAAAATTTGTATATGAAATTTACGCAAGTTTTCAGTTACATCTATTAAATGAAAACTGCATTATGAAAAACACTGGAAAGATTTTATTATATTAAACTAAATACTCGTTGATATTTATATAATACTATGTTGAGTTTCTATAATGCTAAAATTAAATTTTATTACAATAAATAATATTAAGATTTTATATTTTTGATAAGTCGTTTTCATGCAATACATTTATAGAAGTCATTATTTAATTTCTTTGTCAGTAAAAACTTGTATTTGATTAAATAAATATACTTTTTGGTACCATTTTATATTTTAGTACAAATTTTAATGTAGAAATAATCAATTCTTTAAAAGAAATTTCAATATAAAATAACAGATATTACTGAATTAATAATGTTGGTGAATAAAACATTTAATCCCATGTTTTTTTTTCATTCTTTACAACTACATAAGAAAAAAATTCTTACTTATCAAAAATATTTTTAAAATATTGCAAATTGAGTAGTATATGAAGTTTGCAATTCTATACAGTTATTGTATCATTTCAAATTGTGAATGCATCATTTACGTTTTTTATTATTTCTGTTATCTTTTTTTTTTATTCTAACACAAAAATTTACCCATTAGGCTTCAGAATATAATTTTTACTACTGAAAATAAGCTGGTTAAACTGATTAAGTATTTTATTTAGTGAATGTACACCTGATTTCAATTGTTATAACGAATACTAGAAATAATACTGGAATAAAACTGTCTAGTTTCTTTTATAATATACTTTTTGTAACTTTATTGTAAAGATTGTGTTAAAAAATTGTGAATAAAAAATTGTGAAACAATCTTACGATCAATTTACACTCATATTTATCTGAATTCATGTATCAGTTTGTGTTTAGAAATTAATAAAAGACATTTTTGCAAAAATTAACTTGTTACTAAAATTAAATTGCTCAAAATTAGTCAAAAATTTTAATTTCTTTATATATTTATTTTATTATCAAATAATTTTGGTCGACCAAAATGCTTAACATGTGTGAAAATGAGCTTGTTAAATAAAATTACATAATATAAATTTAATTTACATTTAACGTGCTATAATTATTTTATTATAAATAAATGAATTTAAATGTTGAACTTGTGGAAGATCAAATTGTTACCGAATAAATACACATAATACCTCTTTCAATACCTACAATTTAAGTTAAATATGTGCAAATTTAGATATAAATTTAAGATACTAAATTTTCAAAAAATCGCAAAGTGCAGTATTTATTTATTGGAATTTGGTGTGACACATTTCAAAGAAACAATTATTAATGCTTTTTGGAAAAAAATGGTTAGAAATATTAATTAATATTATTAAGCTTTACAGAAGCTCAAGCAAAATATTTACAAGAAATAAACAATGAAATACTTTCTTACATGTTGCTTTGCTGGTTATTTAATATATTTATGAAAGAACAAAAATACACAAGAGTGAATATTATTTTTATATATTACAAGTCATAAGTTAAATTTTCAACTAGAAATATAAAGTGTATGCGTATTAGCTATTTTAATTATTTATGAAACACATTGAAAAATTTAAATATATTGCTTTAAACTGTTCAGTAAAAATAGAATAAAGAATGATTGTGACAGAATTCTTTTATAATATAAGAGAATTATTTTTACCTTCTGATAAGTCAAGCCTGAAAAATACGAAAAACATGATACATCAAAAAGCACTCAACTTTTTCACCAAAAATAACAGGATAAAAGTAGGACTCAATTTATAGACTTGTTACTGTAAATCAAGGTCCAATATTTTCATCATTTTGACATAAGAAACTTAAGAATTAAAATAAAAAACAATGCAAATTTTTTAAGAAAAACTATATTTATTCTATTTAGAAATAATTAATTACTTAATCATTATTACATTAATTCACTTTTTCTTTTTGCATAAAAAATGTTTCGTAAATTTCCTTTGTTTATATTGTTTTTTTTTTTTTTTAGTTTTTGCAAAATTTAAACAATAAAGTTTAAAGAATAATCCACAAAATTCAAAAATTAAAATTGAATTTATATTTTAAACATGTTTTGTGTATATTTTACTTTTAAATACTTATTATATTAGCAGTCAATTTAATAAATTTCATAATTTTAATTCTAAAATAAGAAAAACATTTTATCATATAGCGGAGTTTATGCTAATGTTTATTATTGTTGTAAGAGTATCTAATTAAACAGCTATAAACATTTTGCTTTTAAAATTAGGATAAATATATATATATATATATTTGAATTGTTTTATAGTAATTTAAAAATTTTAAATAAGCATTTAATTTTGTGAAAAATACATGGTTTTTAGGTTAACATAATTTTAATATTCGCTTAACAATTTGGTTAATTTTTCTTTTCTTTAATTATTCAGTTTCAATTTAAAAATATAAAAATCTTTGCAATAAGTAATAAAATTTAATTTTTATTTATATGTGAAATATGCATTTCGGTTATTGTATAAGAAAATTGTTTTTCTTTTTGAATTCCGAAAATGTTTTTATAACTATAATTCCCTAATTTATAAACGACAGAAATAGGAAATTATTCTTACATATATTCGCTGCTAGTTTTTATAATTTATATGAAATTACTAAATTAAATGCCTACTAAATATTTCAAAGATTAATAACTGAAATTTAAGCTAATAACTATAATTTTAATTATAATTTAAATAAAATACTTGTGTTATTTAAAAAAAATATGCTTTGAGTATAATTATGAAAATATTTCTCTTTTTCTATTTTTTCTGATACAATACCAAGTTACTTAAATTCATATGCTATAAATTGCTTATTAGTTAATTTGTCATTCGTTCATAGATGGAAACTAGTGATTTAAAATTCATCTTATTTTGCATAAAATAATTTAAATTTTACCCATTACCGTATCTAGTTATCATATTTTGTGTATAATGTATTATGTCATTTTGTATAAAATTAATTTTAATTACTTATTAAATAACCACAAAAAGTTTATGAGAAAAACTATTAACAATCATGTATTATTAATTCATTAGTTTCGGAAATAATATTTTCTCAATATTGGAATTTCAAAATGTGACTCACATTAGTTTTTGATGTTGCAATATTATGCTGATGCATAAGAGGTAAATCATGTCAAATTTATTATAAACTTTTATAATTTAAAAATTCAATATTTTATTCAATGCTTCTTTAACACTAACTATTACGTTCTTAATAATACACAGACATATTTTATAGCGAAATGTTTGAGAACATAAAAATAAATGTTTAAAGTCTTACTTTTAGTTAATTTGTTACTCAAATGTTATTTTTTGAACATGAAGACTTTTGTTTCACGAGCATTTACAGCGAATAAATGATTCTGAATAACTACAAGCATACAAACATGTAAAACGAATCTATCATTATGTTGAACTTAAAAAACCAGAGCATTGATTATTTGGATGTCATGTCAAGTACAGTAATTTATCTTCAGTTAGAACTGTGTTGTACGAGGATATTATATATATTCTCGTATATTAGGAAATCATGTACACATAATTATATTCCTACATAATGTTTTAAAGATATATTAACAATAAATAAGCAAGCATTTATATTGAAAACCATAAAAACTATTATTTATATTTAAGCACCGTTTTTGACTTTATATTATAAGTTTCAATTTAAAATTTGATTATAAACTTAAACTATATGATAAACTTTCAATTTATATTTTGATTATAAACTTAAACTATATCATAAACTTTCAATTTATAATTTGAGTTATAACTTTTTATATAGCAGAAAAGAGCTGCGGAGATTTACAGAGGAATAAACATACTGGACTTGTATCTGAAGATAATCAAATAAATTATTTAGGAAAATGTTTGACATTGATGGAGGATATAATCTTGATAGTGTTGATTTTAGTTAACTAATGAACTGAAGATTCCGACAAGTCAATAATAAATCAGAAACTGTCAATTAGGAGTTTCATTTCATACCAATATTAGAGGTTATTGCGGAGTTAATAGGAGTTATTTCTTTGTAGAAGATGCTTTCTAATGGAAAAAGATCCCCGATATCCTGAAAGTTATCCTCTTTGTGAAATTAGTGTTTTGGATACATCGTTATATTTACAATATCATGGTTTTCTACAAAATGTTGATTTCTTAAGAAGTCTTATAATAACTTCATTAAATTTCTAGTGTATTTTGACGTAGGTAATAGTATTTCAGGTTTTATAACTGCTGCCTTTTTTCTCATAAGAAAATTTTCACAGTGTTTCTTTTCACAGATGCCCCATTTTTTCATAGAAAATGGATAAAATATTCTCTGAGTTTCTTGAACAACATAATTCTCAAACAATGAATACGATGCAAACAATTCATACGTTTAAAGATCTATTGAATACATAAAAATTAAATTATTCATAAAGATACTAAAATATGCTTACAGACAAGTATTTTTACTTCTTACGTACCACTTTTCTACCTAAAATTATTATATTTGAGTTATCCTATGGTGACAAAATTTGTTTTCTATTTACTCGTTACTTTTGAATTTGAATCTTTGTCGTTATAAAATTCACTTTTGTAACCCTTCGTAAATTTTACTATGTATATGCTTTCTCTCTTATATGGTTTTTAATATCGTCAATTACAAAATATTTTGTTAATTGATCACCAGACATGCGCTTAACAGATAAGCTACTTTAGAATAAGTTTTCTTTTGTCTTTCTATAAATTATTCTAGAAATAAATTGTCAATTGTCAGAAATTTTGAAGAAATTTTAGTTGAAAAATATCTAATTATTACATTAACTAATAAACATAGTTTAATAACTTCAATATTTTAAAATGCATGATGAACAATAATTTATAAATATCTTAACAATTAATAAATCACACTCTAAAAATAATTTTCTTTTTAATAATAATTTATTTCAACCATTGTCAGTTACATGATATTTTGCATTTCATAAACTACACAAAAGTTCTTACAGTTATTGAAGAAATAATAATATTTTTGAGTTCATTTTAAGATAGGAATTTCATGATTAATCAGGTGAAAAAATTCAGGATGTTTATTAAATTGCTTCAGTTTTTGATCGATTCAAAAATTTTGAAAAGCAATATACATAAATTATGGAAAATTAAAAATTATATAGATTACATATAAAATTAGAACTAAATTAAATTATGCTAAAATAACTTAAATTTTTATTTTCAGGACAATGTTTCTTTATAAATTTATTATTGAAATTAAAAATACAAAATTATTAATCTAATTATTTTTTAAGAAACATCTTTACACTCAGTGCACCAGCACTACATGCTTCTAACTTGAGAATATTCATTATATGTCTCAAAAACATAAGGCTTATTTTTAGGATTATAATGTTTTAAATTGCTATAAAATATTTTACATATGTGATATATTATTTATTGAACACTATTTTTTAAATAATTCCAATCTATTAGAAATTAAAAATTAACTTTAAAGTGAAACATTAGAAGAAAAAAGTTCTTTAAATGGTTATATTAACATAATAGCTAATTCAAAAATTTGTGACCCTATTAAAAAATATTGTGTTTCAAAATTTTGTGCAAAATATCCATTTTGATGTTGCTTATTTGTCAAAATATACACATTTAAAACTGCGCTGGTGTGGGTAAAATTACTTCAATTTCATGAATGTTTCGATGAAATGAATACTTTCAGTTTAGATAACTGCATATTAGTTGCCTATATATCGAAGTCTTTTAATTATATACCTTATGTATTTCTATTATAGAGTATTCATTCATAGTTATCAACATGTTACATTATGTTACAAATATTGTGGCATTTAAATGCAGTGGTGATTAGATATTATTGCTTTACACAAGTGTCACATTTGCCAAAAATTCTTATTTTAACGGTGTATACGTTTACATGGTTGCTTTTAAATAGTTTAATTTATTAAACCTATTTTCTAAAATGCTTTATCTAACTATTTTTATTATTGAATTTAAATATATTATTTTAAATCAACAGGATTTTCAAAATGAAAGCTTTCATTACACATAATTTTATACCATATTTTAGAGAATATTATTATTCAGATTATCTTCAAAACAAATTTGATATTCTATAAATACAAATTCTTTAACACATTAGATATCTAAAATCTGCATTTAAATAGATTTCCAGAAAGCTATTTATTTCTCTATTCACCACAAACACTTTCCTTAAAAAATCAAAAAAGAAAATTGACCAATTCTTTTATCAATTGTCTTGAGCAACAATTTGTATTTTAACTAGACTCAGGCAACATATTAGATATGAACGCTTTTTTAAAAAAAGGAATGTTAAAATTTAACTACAAAATGCTAGTGTTATTCAGATAAAGTAGCCCTGACACACATACAAATAATTAATAGAATAGCCAAGAAAATCTATAATAAGAAAATTTTAAATCATATTATCATCTTCAGAAAAGTGTAATCAATATCTCGACAATTTGACTTTAATAATTTTTCTTTATTCTGTCACCATATAGTAAGAATAAAAAATTATTGCATTTTTAAATTATTTTTGAAATGAATTGGATGCTTGCATAACTTAATCTAGTGTTTATTGTAAGCCATAACACTATTTATTCTGAAGCATAATTTAATCATTTATAATCAGACATAACTTTTGAATCTCTCATTGGCAAAAAATATTCAAACTTTAAGTTAATACGCAAAGTATAATTTTTACATTTTTAGTTAATATTTTGCCTTTTAATCAATAGAAATAGAGCATTTAAACATCAACTTTTAATTAATTATTTTTATCAAAATTTACAATTTTTTTCAAAAACTTGTATTGCCTGTTTGAAAGAAAAGAAAATTTCTATCGTTTAATATACTTTAATACCTGGCATGTCTTTATATTATATGGATTTAATACAATTTTATAATAAATTATCAGCCTATATTTGTTTGAGTAACATGCATTTAAAAATTTAGGCCTGTGATTATTATTCAAAATATAAGGCAAACGTATTTCAAAATTTGTTAGTAGAATCTTCAAGCAGTATCAAAGTCTAATTTTAAATGTGTTTAAATTTAATTTTAAGAAATTATTAAAATAAAAAATTTTAAATAAAGCAATTGCTCTGTAATCATTTAATTAACAGTAAGGTTAAAAATATTAATGCAAATATTTTTAAAATACTTGCTTGTTTTAAATTGTATATGAAACATATAATTACTTTTTTATTAAATAAATAAATAATTTTTTATTTAATAAAATTAATCAGCCAATCACATCTATTTTCAATGAGGATAAATAATTTCCTTAGTTTCGTTTCTGACAAATTGTAATGGATCGATGCGTTATCCTTTATAATATAATTTTTTAATGTATAATTCTCTTTTGACAGTAATATTTTTAAATTGAATTCATTTTGTTTGTTTACAAAAATGAATTTGAAAGGGAAAATCATTGGTTTTGAAATAACAATACCATATACTGTTAACAATATTCAGTACTTCAAGAAAATGCCAGATAATAAAAATTAAAAAGAACTGATGCGTTAATTATTCTTTTATTGCTGTTACTAAATATAAAACTTCAAAATTATTTATTTTTATTTCATATTATTTAATATTTTAATAATGGCTAATTTATTGAAAATATTTGAATTAAATAAGGAAAATAAAAAATGGCATTAATGCATATAACAAAAATTAAATGCAGGAAAAGTGCATTTGTCTTTATCTTGGTTTCAAACGCAATATGATTCACTATTTCAGCAAAATGTTGTTTCACCAGCATGCTTTCTTGTACTTGAGGCTCTTGCCTTGAGTTGCGACCCCAATACTTGGCCTACCACCCCAGAGGTATCATTTCACTTGAAGGACATTGCAATCACGCCTAGCTTTAACATGCCTAGGCCACCTTTAGAGAACACGTCGGATCATCGATCAAGCTGGAACTCGAACTTATTAACTTTCGATAATGAGAGAGAGAGAGAGATAGAGAATCCCTAAGAAAACCCTAACCAACCAATCCACCATGGCCTTTTTCAATGAAATGTCAAAGATCACAAGTTTTTGATATTCTTTTTAGAACTTTAAAATCGCTACATATTTATAATTTAACTAACAATTTTGAAAAAAATATGGACATATTTCGCAATGTTCATTATTTTTGATGATATACTACTCTGATATCTATGGATATTAATCCATGATATTCATTTCTTAGTGAATAAAATTTTGAAATTTTGTTCATTGATTTTGCGATTTTGAAAATGCAATTGTTTAAAATCTTATGTTTTTAATAAATATATATATATATATATACATATATATATATATATATATATATATATATATATATATATATATATATATATATATATATATATATATATATATATATATATATATATATATATATATATATATATATTAAATAAAAAAATTTTAAATTTGTAATCGAAACTTTGATTTTATTTTAACTATTCCCGATGTATTTGTTTAATTTATTTCAGCTTGTCATAATATTTATTATGCAGTTTGATATTAAAGTTGTATTACGACAGTCAATATTTTATTGTGATTTACAAACATTCACATCCAGTGATTATTGATAATAATTGTTTCAAACTCAGAATAGTTATGAAGCTTTAAACTTATATTTATTTAATAAGATTTTGAATATTAATTTACAAAGTAACCAATAATGCACCTATATATAAAGGTCATATGTGATCCAACAGTTCATTTCAATGTTTTTTGAAATTCCTAACAAATAAATTAAGCTTTTTCAGATTCTTTATTTAAAAAAATTCAATCATGAAAAATTAATGTGAACTAAATAATATTTTTTTGCAAATATGTACATTATATATATGCAGATAAAATCAAGTTAATTGAAATCATAACATATTTAGAGTCATTAGTAACATAATGATAAAGAATTGCTAAAACTTTCCTTTTTTTAGGCAATAAGTATATAATGGTATAAACAAATTAACAAAGAATTTTAACTTTTGATTTCATTTATAAGAGGAAATGCTTTAAAATCAAATAATTGTAATTTATTTAACATGTGTTACATGTACCTAACACAAAAATTACTTACTGCAAAGTTTATTTCAGAATAAAATGAAGAAAAAGAATCCCCCAGATTACTTTAAAGAAGCAAAACGAGCATAATATAATTATTTTGAAAGTTCATCTTGATATGTCTACATAAATATTATCTCTAAAAAGTATATAACAAAGCTGGTTGTGTTTATTATAAGTTCTTTTAAAAATAAATTTTGTTATCCAAACATGTATAGAAAATTTATAGCAATATAAATATGCAACAGAATGCATAAGCTTGGAGACTCCATTTAAACTTAGTTTTGTCAAGAGAAAAATGTTAAAACATCTGTTGAATCTTTAAATTCATTTATTAAACAGGAAATTTTATTTGTTTTTTAACAGAATAAAAATAAGAAAAAAAATTAATCTTCTTGAACTATATCAGATTTAATAAATCAAATTATATGAAGAAATAAGAAAGTTAATTGTGTGAATATTTTTAACTATATATACAAACAGTTTTTTATGTTATTCTATATAAAAAGTTTTCCACATTTATAATTATTACTAAGACAATGCAATTTTTATAATAGTAAATTAAGGAATATTTCTTCCTTTATGTGAATTTGAATTTTTAATTCTTAAAATTTTTTTACAGATTGCCATTGAATTTAAGATATTTTTTTACAGATTGCCATTAATTATACAAGTCCCAAGATAAATTAATAATTTGCAAGATAAATTTTAAAATGGTATATGAGACTAATAATCAAAAATTTTGTTTTTGGTTTTTTTCAATTGTTTTTTAAAATTAAATTAAATACTTTTCTTTATCTTAGGATAAATCTCTTAAATAAAATTGTCAATCAATAATTATTTCTAAGTGCTTATTTGATAACTGTTTTATATTAATTTAATGAATAACATTAATTTAAGAATAGTATTAAGTACACACATATCTAGTTAATACAATTCTAGGGTCTTATTTACATTATATGCTTGATTATGTCTTTTTAATGCGGAATTAATTAATAATTTACTATGCGAGTTCACATAAGGAAAATTTGCCAGCACACAAATTATTTATCACTATTTAATGTCAAAAATAATATAACTTCATATATGAAAAAAAACTGTTGTTTTTCATATCAATTCCAATATGTTATTCAAGTTTAATAAAATGAGTAGTAAAAATGTAGACATATTTTCATTTGCAACTTAAATAAATGTATTTCCAGCTTCAAGTCAGATGGAAATAAAATGAGCTACGCACAATTGCTTGAATTGTTCTTTAAAGTGAATTCTATAAATGTTTCGATTTGTGTTAATAACTTAATATTTGAGCACAAAATAAAACTAATACTGAGCACAAAATAAAATGAATTTATTTGGACACTTAGTATTTTGACATGTAGAATAATGTTGTATTGCTTAGGTTTATAAATATTATATGAAAGGATAATTCTAAATGAAAATTTAAAATTAAAACCATTGTTATGTTGTAAATTTTGATCTACAGAATTTTTCTTGCTCGCACACTCTGTAAAACAACATATTCTATTATATTTGCTTAAAAAATTCTTTATTAGTGATGGAGTAACTGTCCGAGCTCAACTTTTCCTTCATATATTGGGTAAGTCATTTGTTAAAGATCATTTATTTCTAAATTTTAAAAACGTGCATCATTGGGAAGGGACATAAATGAACATAAAACATACAAGATGTGTTTAGTTACATATTAATCAAATAGAAGTTTTTCTATAAGATTATAAAATATAATTTAAAATTTCATTTGACCTGTATGATTTACGATGTTTATACCGAAAGCATCAGTTGTTATAACCTCTTGGTCAAAAACATTCAATGCTCATTAAGCATTTTAGAAATCTTTAAAATCCCAAAACTTTAATGTTTTATTACCTTATCAGATGTGTTGCTGTTGTTTTTGTTTGGCGTAATTTATGTCAAAACAAAAGTACAACATACCGTAGTTTGCTTTTAGACATTTATTGAAACATTAACTTATTTACATTGCACGTTACACCAGTATATATATATATATATATATATATATATATATATATATATATATATATATATATATATATATATATATATATATATATATATATATATATATATATATATTATTTTTGTTAATAATTTTTCCTTACAATTATAAAAAATTATATTTTTACTATGGTTTTTGTTTTATTTAAGGGTTGCAAATTAAATATCTTACATAAATATTTGCAGTAGCTTTCTTTCAAACAAATACATAATTTTTCGTAATAAGTTTTTATACAATTAAAATTTTGCAAGTTATACACACAAAAAACATACAAATTACTTTCAGTAAATATAGATACAGAAAAAATATAAATTCCATATAAGATATAAAATAATACCCAGTACATGTCCTGTTGTCAATAACATTTATATATATATATATATATATATATATATATATATATATATATATATATATATATATATATGATTTATGCTAGATATAAATACGATCATTTACATATTTTCATTTCTGTTTTTTTTCTCTCCAGTTGCCATTCAGCTACATTAAAACTTCGGGGGAATGCTGCGTTGCCACACATGTTTAACTTTTTTAATCTTGCATAGATTAATATAAGTACATGAATTATAAAGAACTAATATAATAAAAATATTATTGATAATTATAATGTTATTTGATTTGTAATGAATATGTTAAAAATTCCTTTTTATAAATTTGAATAAAGTATATATAAAATTTTCTTAATTGTATCGTATTTATAATTCTGTATAAAAAGCAGTTTAACTATATATTTTTACTGATGGAATGTTTTCGAAGTAAATATAATACTTATGTATCTCATCCGTAAATACTATTCAGCCCTTTCCAGTTTTAAAAACATTTTGAAATCATCTTATTTAATAAACACAAGTAGTTTATTTTCATTCAAACTTATGTTAAAACAAAACATAAAAAAGTGAATTGTTTCACATTTATTTTAGCAATATTTTAATAAATTTTTAAAAGCGTCACTAATTTCAAAAGATAAGAATTACTTATTATAATTAATTCTAACGGCCATCCTATTAAGAAAAGAGTTATCAGAATTGGAATTACCCAATTATAATTTACATTAATGTAGGACATACAAGCAATTTCATCATAAGTAATTTTATATAATTTGTTTAATATATCTTTCTTTCCATTAGTAATCCCTTTTTTGTTATATATATAATTTAGTAAATATGCCTTTTAATTGATAATTTTAAAACTTAAGATTTATAATTCAGCTTTACGTTTTGTCACTTTATGAAAAAGGAATATATTTTAAATTTATTTTTCACAAACAGTGTAATAATGTGCTGTGTGTGTGATACTGTAAATAAAAATAATTAATAATTTCAAAAATGTAAGTGAAAAGTGCTGAATTTTTATTGTTATTGCTTAATAAATATTAATTTTTTACTGAATCTGAAGTATTGAAATCAGTCACTCGTATAAACTTTATTTTAAAAATGTAATTTTGGAAAAATATAATAACGATTTCTTACAAGCCAATCAGAATTTATGACAAATATTGTTTCCTGTGAAATAAAATATTTTCTTTAACAAAAATGCTTGAAATAACATGAAAAATGTTTGAAAACCTTTTCGTAATAAATAAAAAATTAATTAAACTTGTGATCTCTTACGTCTTTTCAACACTATCTGAAACATTTAATTCTGAGATGCTATTTTTTTTAAATTTTCACAATGTTCTTTTTATATTGTTTATTGCAAGCTGTATCAAAATATTTTTCAAAAATTTTCGGAAATGAAAAGTGAAAGCTAAGAAATGTTATTGACAACAGGACATGTACTGGGTATTATTTTATATCTTATATGGAATTTATATTTTTTCTGTATCTATATTTACTGAAAGTAATTTGTATGTTTTTTGTGTGTATAACTTGCAAAATTTTAATTGTATAAAAACTTATTAAGAAAAATTATGTATTTGTTTGAAAGAAAGCTACTGCAAATATTTATGTAAGATATTTAATTTGCAACCCTTAAATAAAACAAAAACCATAGTAAAAATATAATTTTTTATAATTGTAAGGAAAAATTATTAACAAAAAAATTGTCACACGCCTATTCAAGTAACGAAATGAATTTTCGGCATTTGTTAATTAATATTAAATATTGGGATTATATATTAAGTGATGGTATTATATTATGGTGCAAATTCTAATTGTGGGTATAACTATGAAGCGAACTAGTTACACAAAGCAAGTTAAAGTATTTAATGATTTTATAAATCAAAAGTTATTGATTTTTATAAGTTACAGCATTTTACGTCAAATTTTGTAAAAGCTGTAACATTATTATTGACTATAAAATACATTTTACATTTTTATCAGTAATATATAATAACTTTTTAGTAAAATAAAGTATATATAGATTATTCACTTAAATAATTTCAAATACTAAATTTTATATCAAAATAATTTCCTTTTTGTAATTACATGATCATTAAAATTTAAAAACAATTTTGGTTTCACTAAATAATTATAAATTCAAAAAGAAATGCAATAAAATTGACCTACAGAGGATTTTATGTATTAATATATATATATATATATATATATATATATATATATATATATATATATATATATATATATATATATATATATATATATATATATATATATATATATATATATATATATATATATATATATATATATATATATATATATATATATATATATATATATATATATATATATATATATATATATATTATATACGAGTGTCCAGAAAAGGACTCCCGATTTAAAATTAAATATCTCGGAAACAAAGATAGATAGAGGAATGCAGTAAAAGGTATGTTTATTGTGAAAGCTGTAAGAATTTTATACAGCAATTTGAAATAATAGTTACAAAGCTGCTAACAGATGGCGCTGTACAATGTACAGCTCAAATCAGCATACATAAATGAAATAATCGTTTGAAAACATTCTTTGCAAAAAATCACATCACTATGTTTTCAACGCTAACCTCCTTTCACGCTTCAATAGTTGGGCTTCGGATCACTATTTACACTAAACATTACGTATGACGATTACAGCGCCATCTGTTTGCAACTTTTGTAACTATTATTTCAAACTGATGTATTATATTCTTACAGTTTTTACTATAAACATACCGTTTACTGCATTCCTCTATCGATCTTCGTTTTCGAGATATTTAATTTTGAAATCAGGGAGTCCTTTTCTGGACACCCTGTATATATATATATATATATATATATATATATATATATATATATATATATATATATATATATATATATATATATATATATATATATATATATATATATATATATATATATATATATATATATATATATATATATATATATATATATATATATATATATATTATTTAAACTATTAAATATTTAAATAAATATAAATAAAACATTTGGACTCAGGGCCATATTCCTATTTTTTGCAAGTACCAAATATTAAATTTATTGCTAACAAATTGGCAATTATTTTAAATCCATGCACATTACTTAATTATTAAAGCAAATTTTATTTACGTTAAAATATTATATTCATATTAAAAGTTGAATTATTTTTAGCAATCAATGAAAATTTAAAATAATTTGGGAATATCAGAAAATTCAGAATTAAAAGATAATTTAATAAATCTAGAAATAATATACATAAAGTAATATACATAATAATATACATATACATAATAATTTCAATATACATAAAATACTCTTAATCATACTAATAAATATTTAAAATTGCATTGCATAATATTTATTCGATTTAAGATATTTTATTAGCCTTTAATTTCAACTGTTTTGTACACAAATGTTTTCTCTTTTCTTTTCTCTTTAGCCTTTATTAAAAGCCGTTTGGCTGTGCTAAAAAGAGATATTTTTAAAGAGTATATCATATAAAACATTATGTTTTATAAATATGTTTGAAAGTTCAATAGCAGAGCGTTAAATTCTATCACAGCTCTAGTTTACCTAATGAAGAGACTGGTGAATATGAAATCGATATGTCCAGGTAATCCAAAGCAGAATATTATTCAAGAATATATGAGGCAATTAGTGAAAGACAATTTACTTTCTAGTTCATTAGGGATGTCACTTCCACATCATGTTTTTAACTAAAGGATTTTGATCGTGAGGAAGCTTACAATTTCCAAATTGATTATCTTACATTTTGATACAAGACTATCTATGTAGTTATCAATATTCAAATTTTATTCAATACTTCAGCAAAAAACTATAATTTTAGAGACACTATGCAGTAACAACAGTACATAAGGAGTGTCATCATATTGCTTTTACAAATGAAACTATGCTTCATATTCAGTACAAACATATTCAATTTTTTTTTTTGCAAAGACACACTAAAAAGAAGTAAAAATACTAATTTTGAAATATTAATAATATATGGACCAAGAGGATTTATCTAAATTGCTTAAATGAGAAAACAATAAACACTGATATTTTTCGTAGACACGTAGAGATATTTGAGGAAAGACTACTTTCCTTTACTACCTTGCTTAGATACAATGAAATAATTGTTAAAGGAGTTGTTACATCATAACATAACTTTGATAATATAATTAGTTATACGCATTGTTTCTTAATTGAATGATAAATAAAAATATTCAAACATAATACTTACTTTTATGCATTTAGAAATATTTCAACAAGATATTTAAATTTAAATATAATATCTACTGAAGCAAATAGTTGTTTATATAATTATTAAATTAAATTTAAATATGTGTATTTTAGTCCAATATCATAAGTTAAGCGTTATATTTTTTATTTCTTTTTAAATTATATGTTTAATTAATCAACACTTGCATGCCATTTAAGAACTGTTATAATAATTTTTTATTAAATCTATTAAGTATGATATTAATACAAAGAAAAATCCATTTAAAATGTCCAAATAACCAGATCGCTTTGTGGTAAGAATTTTGCCCCGATAATGATACTTTAAATATGCATATTTAGATGAAAGTAACCTTTGTTATATTATTATATATTTACTGTCTTATAGAAAAATGTCTTCTAAGTTTAGAAAAGCACAGGTAAAAATAAGTTTATAAATATTTCGATAAAATGTCATTTATTTTAAAAACATTGTGAACATTTCTCATTTTTTGCAATTTTTTCACTATATTTATGAATATTTTTAATATAACAGGAAAGTAAAACTCGCTTAACGTAAGCTCTTTTCGTTTTTATTTCCAAACTGAAAAAGTTTTTACAGTTTATCAGAAAACATTTGTTACATGTATGATCATTGTGACATTAGACATTGAAATTTAGTCCTCACAAATTAGTAACTGAAAAATTGCAGATAGTAAAAGCATGTTATTTTGTTTTATAAAATACATTTACACAAAATTATTTTTCACCTATAATGAAACCATTCTTAAAAAATTTTAGTCGTTTAAGAAAAAACACGTTCTTGTTATTTCCAAAGCAGCACTATTGACGTATGTAACAGTTTACAGAACACATTTAAATTTTACAATCAACAATTTCGTTGTTGCATGTAGTATACCTATAAATCTTGGTCATATGAAACAAAGCGTATAAAAAACTCACTAGTCAAAACTTGTTTCATCACATTTTTTAGTCTCTATTGGCCTCAAAATGTTCATTTTAATGATTTTTCTAACAATAATCTAAGAACTTCAAATTAATTTTGTGAATGCCTTTTATAGTTCTTAAAATATTTATGATATTAGCAGACTAAATCAGAAAGTGAATAAAAACAGTAACAAGGAGACATACCAAATACTGTAGAAATAATGAAATTATATTTCTTCAATAATGTGGCAAAAGTGATTAATAATAACTGCAGTTTGAGGATGCAGATTACCCAAATGTAAATTCTATTATATTTCTTTCCATTCTGAAGGAATTATTTTAGAAAAAGTTTGAACTAATGCCAATAAAATATAACAGCCAATATTAACTTAACATTTCATCAGTTTTTTCATGACATTTTTGATTTTGCTTTAAATCTTAGGAGCCAATGATTATTGAACTTTTCTGCATCCAGAGCAAAATTGCAAGTTTCATAGTTACAATTACTGTGTTTTGCAGAGGAATTATTTTGTGAAAACATATTTAAGATGACTTCAATATAATTTGTAGTTCTTTAATTCTTTTTGTTTTCAGGTGTTGTAATTTTTAAGAACACATCAAAATACTATGTAATATAACATTAAGCATTATTTTAGAGATCAATAACATTTTCAATAATGTTTCCTATTTTCTGAAGAAAATATTCCTTTATAATTTTGGTAATTTGATTGATATTTCTATCAATAATCAAAGAAATTTATAAATCAGATATTTGATTATTTTCAAGGAACTTCGTATCAACTCTGAATTTTTACACTAATTAAAAGTTATCAACACGTTTCTTTTAAGTAAAGATGTTTTGAAGCTCTTTTGAAGCACTTAAATGTTTCTCCTGGCTGTTTTAAAATATTTATAGAAATCAGATGTTTGATAAAAGATTACAGATGATAGCGTTTACGCACCGGTAATAAATAAGATGATAATGAATCAATTCGAATATACATATTGATAGTATTACGAAATAAAAACATATAGAATAGTAAGCTTTTTTGAAAGAAGAATTCAATTCTGCGTTTTAATACAGACCTTTAAATTGTACTAATTCGAACTATTTTTTTGTAAAGATTAATGCTTATAAGTAAATATGTTTTTTATTAACTAGCAATTTATTAAAATAAAACTGTGGTTAACATATTGTTTCACTAATTTTTCAATTATTTTTTGATTTTGCTATTACATATAACCTTATAAAACTTACTTAATTCACTTAATTTTCCAAACTAGTTTTTGCTTGACAAATTATTTCGCTTCAATCTAAAATTGAAATTAAAAAGTGTTTTTCATCAACATAAAACTTTTTTCTAAAGAGTATATTCCATAAAGGTATTTAAATTTTGATAAATTTATATAAAAACAATAAATATCTACCTCCGAAAAAAATGAAATTTCATATATTTGATAAAAAGAATCAGATTATTTTAGTAGTGTGATCTTATTTTTTAAGCAAACTTTTCACATATGACACAAATATTTTAGGTAGATGGAAAACAAATACTCTTTCTAAATGTCAATTTTTATTCTAATTTTATATTCATTCTGTTGAGACTGTTAAGATTTTATAAGTCGAGGAAGCTCACTTTGTTGAATTTTGTCAATAGATAAAATAATATTTATGGGTTCGTTATTAATGTTTCGCTATCTATGTTCTCTGTACTGATTTGGTTCTATAATATTTATTTATATTCAATAATATTTTTAAATAAACAATTTTCAAAATATTTTCAAAGTAAATATTTTCAAAATATTTAAAAAATTATATTACTAATTTTATGACTTTTTGATTATTTAACTTGATTTTTACGAAATATGAGTAAATAATTATACCTGTTTACCATATCACCATTGTTTAATTTATTATTATTATCAACTAGTATTTATAATAATTTTAACTTGCTTTGCCTCTGACAAGAATCAGCCATATGTATCACTTCGCTCTCATAATAAATAAAATTGGTTGGAGATAATTATTACTGTATTTCAAATCAGGACGGGATTTTTTCTTTAAAAATGTATCATTTAGTACTTTTAACTTTGTTTACCCTTTCAATAAATTAAGATTCAATGTTATTATACATTCCTACAAATATTAAAAATAATTTCTTCCTTCTCAGTGAACCATCAAATTTCTGTAACTTATAACTTCAAAAAAGTTCAGCAAAATTTATTTCAAAATAGCTTTATTCAATCCCTTAATCTCGTATATTGAAAGTGTTTTTCTAATTTTACTGACTTAATATTTATTTGATACATTACACTCATATGCTATCAATGAATTATGTTTTCAATTTTTTAACTACGTTACCTAATATTAAATCTTTGAATGGTCTTATGATCTATATTAAAAACTCATGAATGTAAAAGTTATACAGATATAATATTATTCTCAATATTTAACAAAACTAAACTTTATAGGTGAGTACAATATTAGAATTTCTTAATTTTCACATTTTCTTATACAAAAACTTTTTGTCTTTTGATTTAATTTTTATTAAGATAAATTTAGTTAATTTATGCTGGAGTTCTTAGTCAATATTATGCTGATATTATTTGTAAATTATTATATCCAATAAAGTTCTAATACATAAATTTAAATATCTCTAATAAAAATTAAATATTCATTAACAAAATGCACAAATATATAATGTGAAAAATGTAATTTGGTGTAAACAAATATTCATAACTAAATTTCAACCTAAAAGATCCATTGAAATTTTAGACAATCCAATGCAATGTATTTATGAATTAAGAGGTGACATGAAATTAAATTAGTATTTTTAGCAAATCATATTGCAATCAAAAAATATTTTTTGATATCAAAATCACATTTGTGGGTTCTAAGTTTAGAAAACAAAATGTTGATTTGCTGTTCTGTTCCCATCAATAAATAAGAAATTGAATAAATTCGTTATTTTAAATCCTTTCAAGAAATCGTTATTTGTAAATCTGAATTCAATTTTCTTTTTTTTTTCGCGGTTTAAAGATACAAAGTATTTTTACATCTTAACACACAAATTCAAACATTTTAATGTTTTCAAGATGTTTCCTTTCAACAATTTTCCTTAAAATGGAACATTTTTTTCATTTCGTTGACAGGTAAAATATGATGCTATTTTTTACTTCATAAGAAAAGTAATTGTTAATGCTATTTTTTCTTGAAGTTATTTGTGGCAAACAAAACTTTAACAGACATTAAAATAACTTCCAGTTATTCACTGTAACAAAAATACATTTATTTTCCTAGATTTCAAAATACTTTTTTCCAATTTTAGTATTAAAATATAATTTTTTGTTTTCCTCAAGTTACAAAGTTTTCCAGTTTAGAGATTTATAAAAGAGATTATTATGTCACATAAAGAAACATTTTTGGCAATAATATAACTGATCATAAAATACTATTACCAGATACATTATAAGAAAAATGATTCTTTATATGACTTAATAATCTTTTTTTAAAAGTCTTTAATTACACATAAATTTTTTGAAAATTTAAATTTTACTGCTGGAATATATTAATTTAATCAGAATTCATATATATATATATATATATATATATATATATATATATATATATATATATATATATATATATATATATATATATATATATATATATATATATATATATATATATATATATAGTACATTACTTGTCATTTACATTACTTACTTATTTTTATGTCAGTAAGATCTTGTATCATGTGTAATTATTTTCCTAAAATACATTTATTTAGAAATTTATGTAAATGTGGCTTAAGATTTAATCAAATTATATTGTTAAACTGATATTTTTGTAATTTTAGTAATACATTAATTAATCACACAAAAAGCTTTTAATATTCTCCTCTTCAGTAAGTGTAACATATAAGCAAGTTGCTTAAAATGTTTTTTGCTGTACTTTAAACTAATATTTTATTCAAGTTTCATATAAAATTAATATTGCCCTGAAATTCTAAAATAATGTTTTTAAATTAGTAGAAAAATTGACCTTGTTTTTACATATACATTTCCTTTTCCTCCTTTATATTGAAGAATATACAAATTTTTATCAAAAACACAATCCGAGTTTTTCCTTTCCAATAATAGATAAAGAATGAAATAATAAGTAATTAATTAAATAATAAGAAAAATGTTGATATAATATTCCTTTAATTGCTTGTAACAACTAATAAAAAAGTAGATGGTAGAGTTTAGTTTTTTGTAGACTGCACCAAGAAAATGCAACGAGATTTAATATGATGCATTCAGAAATTGCAGAAAATCATGAATTTAATTACACTGAAATATGTCAAATGTGTTTAATAAAAAAATTATCAACAAACTAATTAGTTTAATTAAAATGTATCAACAAGATAATCACTTTTTAGGCAATTTTATTCAGTGGCTTACAATTTTAGACATTTTAAATCATTTTAATTGATTACCTTTTTATATAATAAAAACATAAAATATAATTATTCAATTTAGTACAAAACTAATCATATTTTATTATGCTTATGTAAGTTCTGATCCCCAATTAGTCATGTGGTAGTATGCATATTTCAGTAATAATTTATCCAAGAAAAATTGTTTTCTTACAATTTACTAAATTATTTTACACATAAAATATGTTATATGATATTTTAAATTAAAATTATTTTGGTAACTTAAACAAAAATATATTTTCTATTACAGTATGTAATATTGCTGCACAAATAGAAATACGTCATTTTGCTCACTTATTTTGTTTTTCAATAAAAATTTCAAAATATTCCTTCAGGTATTTATGAGTTAAATATATTGCTTAATGTATCCAAAGAAAGTCAACCAATAAGTACGGACCAAAGCATTCAGTTATGATTAATGTATTTTGACGATGAAAATATATATAATGCTTAAAGATATTGAATAATAAAATATATGATAAAATAAACAAAAATTTGGTGTAGAGAAACATAGAAGTTAAAGATACTAGATAGATTAATCAATTAAGCCAAATTAAAACTTGGTAGTGGATACATCCTTTTAGTTGTTTTGGTTTCAAAATTCTAATCATGTTTAAGTACTACGCAATTAAAAATATATGAACATACTTCATATGTCATCTATTGTTAAGTGGGAAAGTAAAATATTTAAATTATTATTCTTTAATTAACACTACTGCATGAATTTTAAGCATTTCATGGAAGAAATAAAAAAACGAGTTCATATTAAAAAAAATTAAACATCAATTTAAATTATTGAACTATCATACTGTTGTTTTCAAAAAAGTGAATCCAGTTACCGTGTTACATAAGCATACTTAAGATAAAATTGTGGTTAGTTACATTTTTATTTTTTCACGTTACAAAATGGTCAAATTGAAAATTAACATTTAAAAAAGTAACTTTTTTCTTAACAGATTATATGTAACTATTTTATAATTTGATATATGCAATTTATTCTAAGGCTTTTAATAAATTTTTATTCAGATTATTTTTTATAAGTAAAAGAAACCATTAAAATAGTTAAAAAAATAATAAAAAATATTATCACAAATAAAAATATATTTCATAAAATTTCAAGCAGTTTCAGATTAGGAAGATTTTAAATTTATTTTCATTCAAAGAAATCCCTTGAAATTTAGATGTCAGTAAAACGGAACATTTATTGTATTATAATTTGAAAAAATGTGACATATGCTAATTCAAGTATGTTTTGAGAATTGAAATTTTCTTTTCAATCTTTATTTCCAATTGAATCCTTAAATCAATGAAGTTTGAAAAGAAAAACACCAAAAGGAATTTTCAGGGAACTAAAGTTGAATACAAATGTTCTTAAAAACGAACTTAATTTTACACCTTTGTATGCTTAGAAAAGGAAAACTTTTAGCATAGAACACTTGCTGAATAAGTTAATATTTTAGAATAAAAATTATCAATCTTGAACATCTAATGTATAAAATGGTATAATTTTTATAAATTGATAACAATCACAGAAAGATAATATTACTTATATTTTCATTATTTATGCTTTTAATAGTAGATTTTAGAAATCTTAATTTAGTAAACACTGTGTTTTTATAATTTCATATTACTGTAAATACATATATATATATATATATATATATATATATATATATATATATATATATATATATATATATATATATATATATATATATATATATATATATATATATATATATATATATATATATATATATATATATATATATATATATATATATATATATATATATGATATATAGATATATATATATATATATAAAATGAAACATAAATTATTAATACTAAGTTACCAATTACAGCATGAAATATATATGTTTCAAATATATTAATATTAACAATTGGAAATATATCAATATAAATAAAATCCTTTTTTATTCTGTTTATCTCCCAAGTTTAATTTTTGGTTGACTTAAAAAATTAGGCTATATTTTATTTGGAAATTTTGTTTTCATACATGAATAGTAATAGTAATTTATTTAATCTTAAAATGCGCTGGTTTGAAATCACTTGTAAAGTTGTATGATGAGATGGCTTCCTTTTGAATGATTCGTTTACTTTTTTAAAGGAGGTGTGAGGTTCTTTTTCATCTTTTTAAAATTATTATTTATGTGTAACTACTGAAGAAGGAGAAAAAATGTGTAGATTACATCAGGAATTCTACAATGGAAAATTCTCCAAATATTAATTCTTCTCGTATAATCTAAATTAGATTTGTTTTAGACATGTTAATTTAACACATATAAAATTTGTGTTTACAAAATTAAAATCCATTTCGTTGAAAAATCATTTTTAAATGCACTGCTGGTCACCGTAAATGCAATACTCTGTAGGAAGCATACAAATAACAACATGCATTAGTGGAGAAGAAATATGCAAATGATTAGAATTTCAGTGCAGACGCACATCAGGCGCACCTATAGCGCCACTTCATACCACTATTTAAGGTTAGGAGATCTTGATGATTTCAAGTTTGGCTTGTGAGTTCAAATATGTTTTTTTAGGTTTTTTTTCAAAAAAAAAAAAGATCAATCATGTCTTATAGAAACAGTGATCATTTTTTGATCAATTATCCGAGTTCATCAGAGAAAGGATAGTGGCTTACCAAGATTGTGGATTATCTTTCAGGAAAATCAGTAGTGGTGTTGGATGAAACCAAACAACAGTAATACGGATATGTGATCGTTGGATGCAGGAGAATACGACGAACCGACGTGTTCGATTGCATCCACTTCACGTGATGACAGGCAAATTATGCGCATGGCAGTGATGGATCTCTGCCACATCACAAACCATAGCACAGCTCATTTATTCTGTAATCCATAATCCAGTGCCTACGCATACAATTCGACTCCGTTTACAGTAGAGTGGTCTGTCCGCAAAACGTCCATTGCATTGTCTTCCTTTGACACAGAACCACAGACGTCTCACCCGCCAATGGCGCGATGAATGAAGGTTGTGGACGGCAGAATGGAATTGTCTTTACTGACGAGTCACGCTTTTGTTTGCAGCATCTCGATGGTCGTAATCAAGTCTGGAGAGACCGTGTTGAGAAATTTCTGAACAGCTGAGTTATTGATTTTGGCAGGAACCACGCTTCCAAGAAGTCTATAAATTTAATCTTTTGATACTTGGTCAACATGTTATCTACAAAATAAATTTTGTTGTGATATGCTTTGTCTTTCTTGGTGTTACAATCTGCGTGGCCAGCAGTGTATTATTAGTTTTGCACAATTTAAATTCATAGCTAAGTGATTATTAAAAAAGCGATTTTGAATTTGTTTCTGTTTTAAGCATATATGTTGACAATTGATATTCTATCATGATTAAAATCCACGTCTTATACAGAATGATGATCTAGAGATCGTCAATCTGTACAAAACTCCAAAACTGAACTTTTTAGAATTTAAAATAAGTTCAAATATTAGAAATATCTATACATTTTAGCCTCTTGAAATGTTCGAGTAACAACTGTAAAAAGCGTAGTTAAATAACTGAGGCTTCTATTCCATTTTATAATGCATCGTAGATTATTCTTCATTCTCTCAAACGTTATGGCTGCATTACATTCTCAACTCCTTATTTTACAGTTCTTCATTGGTGAAGAACGTCATTTTCTCCAGATACGCCTCATCTATCTTTTTGCCAGTTGCCACAATGTAGATCCAATGATGAAAAATATTGGCATCAATTGAGTCAATCTAAAGTGTCATCTATTAAAAGTAACTGATAAACCTTTTTATTTATGACTTTGTTGAGTTGATGATAATTAACACACTCACTTGAAGCAGCAGCATTTCAGACAGGATAATTATACTAAGAGTAATCACAATCACAGACATTTTTAGGCCTAGTTATTCTCCTTTCATCATATTGTCGATTTTAACATTGAAGATGCACCCTTTTCTGATAGAAAGATATATATCCGTCGAATAATTATTTTATATCTTTCCCTTCCTATTTTTTAATTTATTTTCCCAACATGTCCATACATTTTGCATTTGTTTCAGCTTCTTAGAACTCAGATTCAAGGCTATCATCCCGTAGTAATTTACTTAGAATATATAATTCGCTGCTTTAGTACCAGAGAAGGAAGAGAGAAGTCTATACAGTTTTGGATGAAGTCCTTTCAAGTATTTGTCAGTCAAACTTGAGGGGTTATGCATTAACTATGGATTAACATATGATTTTTGAAATGTTGCATGCTTGTGTTTGTAGATTGACCACGTATTCTACCATGATTTGAGAAAAGTTTATTATAGTGGAGGAAACAGCTATTTCTCGATTAATAAGCAATTTTATTCCTTTCACTCAGTAAATTTGCATTTGACGTATTACCGAGTCTTTCATTACAACGCGCTGGAAGGAACAGTGAGGGATAATGAAGTCAGACATGGTATACAGATTTCAATAGAAAAATTCTGCCGTATATCTTTCACAAGTTCTTGAAATATGAGTTAAATTTGACCTCAGGCTATAGCAGCTTATTATTCTACAAAGAATAAAAACTAAAGATGACATATTTTTATAGCTACATTTCAATAAGTGTTGCGTTCGTCCGTCTATATCCAATTAAAGACACACATACCAAATGGCATAACATAATCTCTGCTGCCAGCATTCAACTCAGCTTTCTTTGAAGAATAAAACATTAATTTTCATCGCTTTCATCTGAATACTTGAAAAAAATGCCACAGTTTATAACACGTTTATGGGCGGATTGTGCATGAAATTTTCACTGTGGTTCCCATATAATCTAGTGGCAAACTGAATATTCCAATAAATATTGACTGAAGCCCTTGTTGAGAGTTTACGCTAAGATTTTCTGATGGCTGCAATTCTTCAATTCATTAACCAACTCAGTGCCTACATATTTCGACATATTTTTGTGCAAATTCTTTCCCCTAATGGAAGGATTGATGGATCACTCTTAATGACTCGAACCCCATTCCTTGAAGTTTTTCATTATTTATATTGTTTTATTCAGCTTTATATTGTTTTTGATGACATTTTACAATCTTGTTATGAGCGAATATATTTCGTAAATGATAATTACTTTATTTCCAAGGAAAGAGATCTTATCTGCATTAATAAAACCTATGGGTTTCCAATATAAGAATATATATATATTTATATATAATAAAATGTTATTACAATATTTAAATTATTAACTATTTTTTGCAAGAATATGGTGTAATTTTTTTGAGTAAAAAATTAATTACCAATAAAAAATGTGCCTATAAGTGTTTTTGTTATGCCTGATCTCAATGCGTTGATTATGAAGACTGTCATTGTCTCCACAGTATAGGCGTCAACAACTGGAATGGGTCAGGTTAAAACAATGTGGAAAACGGAGTGGAACAGGATCGTCTTCTCAGATGAGCCAAGCTTCTGTTTTTTGATAGTTGAATGTGGTGTTGACACGGAGACAGATCCAATTCTGCAGCAATTAAGGAATACTCCATCACGTAACAATGCGGCATCATGGTTTATAACACCATTACGTAAGATTCCAGGTCACCTCTAGTTCGTATTCATGGCACTATAACAGCCAGACGTTACATGTATAATATACTGCAGCCAGTGACACTCCCTTACCTTCAGGGACAGCAGGATAAAGACCGACCGCACATTGGTGGAAACAGCTAACATGCTCTATAATGTGTACAGCTAGTTCTCTGGCCATCGTGTTAGCCAGATATCTCACTAATCGAATATGTTTGGAATATGATTGAACACCATTCTCAGACCCTGTAACTGGTTGACAGGGAGCAAATAGCCATTCCACAGAACGCCATCAGTACTCTCATTGTCTCTGTGTCTAGACATGTTGCTTCGTGTAGCGCTATCCATGGTTGTCTTACAGCATATAGCCATGACACTGTTCTAACTATGTGTTATGCATATCATTTCGAAATACTGATTACTTTTAGTTTGTTTCTGTCTCTCTCACTGTTTACCGAGTTTTCGGCAACTCATTCTTGGTGTTGCATTTTTATTGTCGGGCAGTGTATAAGATTATAAAATATCTTATGTAATAAAAGTCTTAGATTTCAATTCGATCTATGGGGAAATATTTCCAGTATACTGCAATCATTAATATATATATATATATATATATATATATATATATATATATATATATATATATATATATATATATATATATATATATATATATATATATATATATATATATATATATATATATATATATATATATATATATATATATATATATATATATTGCAATCTTGCCTTATGTAAAATAAGGCAAAATTGCAATAGGAAATTTATATTGAATGAAAAAATTATATTTAATTAAAAATACATTTTATACATAATGCATTAGAAACCCTAACTTAAGATAACAAATTTGTATTTTGAAGTATATTTTATAATATTGTAGGTATTTTTTATCTTCAATAAAAAGTTACTTAAATTTATAATTTTATTCAGTAAATAAACTTTTAATTTCTAATATTTTAAAATTATCAATTGCTTGAGAACTTGATTTAGTAAACTATAAATGCATGAAATTATTCTTTCATATTTAATTTACAGCTCATAAATAATTCACACAGTTGATTTTAAAAATTATTTATTGATTTTTGTCATCTTATTTTTATTGAAACAGAGATATTAATATTTCATTTTAAAAATGAAATTTATTCTGAACTTTTCCTTGTGTGAAATCATACAATAAATAACATCCCAAATAAGTTTTTAAAATACAATTTCAAAATCAATATGCAAATAAACGCACCAAGTTATTACTACTTTAGCAAATATATGAGGCTATATCCTTCAAAAAATCATCGACAATTTGAGAATGTTTTCACTGTGAAAAATATTGGAGTGGAAAGTGAAACGTGTCTCTGATGTTTACATAAGTCTTGTCAAATATATATTAATCTTTAAAAGAGGAAATTTCATCCGCGCAGTCCTTCAAAATTACTCTTTTAATATTCGTATTTATTCTTTAGATAGATGGATTTCTAAATATATGATAATCCATAACTCTGGTAACTGAACAAAAACACTTATAGATTATTTTATGTACGCATTTGGAAAAAAATGTCATTTTAAAGTTTTAGCACAAATTAAAAAAATTATTTAAATTCAGATTACATATATTTCTAATTATGAATCATTTATTCTATAAATATAAATAAGAATTAAATGTAAGGAAAACACTTTAAGAAATGATAAAATTTTTGAATGAAGATGTTCCTTGCTAATCTCTCTCTCTCTCTTTATATATATATATATATATATATATATATATATATATATATATATATATATATATATATATATATATATATATATATATATATATATATATATATATATATATATATATATATATATATATACATACATATATATATATATATATATATATATATATATATATATATATATATATATATATATATATATATATATATATATATATATATATATATATATATATATACATATATATATATATATATATATATATATATATATATATATATATATATATATATATATATATATATATATATATATATATTTATATATACATACATAAATATATATATATATATATATATATATATATATATATATATATATATATATATATATATATATATATATATATATATATATATATATATATATATATATATATATATATATATTTATATATACATACATAAATATATATATATATATATATATATATATATATATATATATATATATATATATATATATATATATATATATATATATATATATACTAGAATTATTTATATCATGTTGTTATCATGGAAAAACATAGTTAATACTGAAAGTACTTTAAGCTCTTTTACTGAATTTTATATCTTTTTATTCCGGGTGAAATTGTTGTTCAATTTTTTCTTGAACCACTCTAATGAAGTGACCTAGAAAGATGGAAGTTTATTAAATTAAAGTCTCGTCTCTTCGCAGAATGAGAAGATTATTTTATGTAAACCCGATTATTCTAAACGAATTTATCTTGTCTTTGAATACAGTGAGATAAAATTATTATATGTAAAAATGAATTTTAACATTCTCTCTTCAGAATATTACAGTAATTAAATCACAACTTGCCTTTCCTTAAATAGATTAGGGGACATCCTGGTTTCATGCAAATTCATTAGTTTATAGCTAAGAAGCAAACATGACATAGATTAATTAAAACGATTTATTATAATTTCCATGTTAAATAAGGATGAATATTTATATAATCATTGTTGCCATGCTTTTGTACTTAAAGTTAGGACAATAGACTTTAATGTAATTTCGAATAAAGTTTTATTAACTGGAATTAATATTAAACTACGAAAGTATACCTTAAGTTCTCAAGATATAACTGCAAAAACATAAATATATTTAAGAAAAGGATTTGCATGTTTTATTTTAATAATCGGTATTTAATAATCAATGATGATTATGAGTGGTAAATTTAATTAGAATTTAGAGAATTACGAACTAAAAAAGGGATGATTATAATAGATTTTGAAATCAGTAAAACATTTTTCTTTAAAATCGGTAACTGTGATTTATTATTCTAAAATAGTTGTTATGTTCGTTTTTTTAAGATAAACTGCTTAATAGATTATACAGTATCCTTATACAGTTCTACTTTTTTTAAAAATATTGCATTAGATAAACTATATAGCTTTTATGGAAATGTTTGTGTCTTCCTGGAAGACGATATACATGGTGGATGGTAAAATATCTGACAGTGGCCCTCGGTCATCAAACATTAGGTGGTGTCAATTTAATGAAGATAATTAAAATATACGAAAAAAAATTTTCAGTATGATTAATATCATTTTATTCAACGAAAATTAAAAAAAAACTAATTTCAAGTTAATATAAACAAGGGTTAATATTTATGTTTGGGAATTATATGTAGCATTATTATTAGGATCGTAAATATATGAATACAAAAGAAGATTTACATTTATTATTCACTTCATTAAATTTCTTTTAATTTACCAAGTTAACTTAGTGATAAAATTGCATTGAAAACGATAATAAACGTGTTTTTATTATTTTCAACAACATTTGTAATAATGACAAACCATTTTCATTAAGGTCATATACGTTCTATTAATTACAAATTGCAAGATCACTTTAATGTAAACATACAATTGTTACAAAAATATATAGGCATTTTCATTATATTAAGCATACGTTGTGGGATATAAGAGACGCAAAAGAAGCTATGAGTATGAAATAATTAAATTGTGTAGGCAATACCTAACGGTAAACAAAATGTCATTAACCATGACATATATTTATAAACAAACAAAAAATGTTTATTTCTAATATCAAATTAAGTTTGAATAAGACATATAATTTCTTATGATATAATACATAAGTCATATACGAGACATTAAAATAATGACTGATTAATGAGAAACTAATATCTTCATCTTTAGAAAATAATTTTACAACTATTGAATTATTTGTGTAAGAGATAATCTCTTTTCAACCATATCTTAAATATATATTATTTTGCCCATGACTAGAAAATGTGTTATGGTTACATATTATATCAATATTGACATGCCGCTACAGATTATAATATTGTGTAAAAAATTCATAAGAAAACAGATAAAGATTAGAAAAAGTAGATTTTTATAGAAAATGTGAGCTTACTCATAACAATGCAGTCCAGTGTTATTTTCTTGAAAAGAAATTTATCCCTAATATTTTCTGGGAGTATCTTTCATACATGCAATATGGTGACATTAGTTTACCATTAATGAAAATATTATAAGGTTGAGATTGATAGAAAAGGAGTGAAGATTGATAGAGAAGATAACTTAAGTGATCATTAGCGATCATAGTGATATGTGCTCTGAATACGTATTATACAGGGAAGAAAAGATTGCAATATTCATTTATTTCTCATCTGAGATGGTGATGTTCGCATCTTTTGAGATTTATAGGGTGTTTCTATATAAATGATTGATAAAACAATACACAGGGAGAATTTAGTTTCAGTGGAAATTATGGTACTAAAGCAATCTGCTTTATAGCGTCCATAAGAGAATATCTTCTGACACTCAATATTCAATAATAGTTTCTTGTTGCTTCAGGTTTTAGATCTTATTCCGCTTTTCTGCAAATATTTCCATTTTCCAAAGACGCTAATAAGAAAAACTTAAAACTTATATTGTTATAATTTGTATTTGATTCACCACTAACTCTATTCTCTGGTCTAATAATACAATAAGTAACATCATTGAATTTGGAATTCACAGTTACATTCTACACGCTTCAGTTGTTGTTAATCTACTTTTACAGAAAGAAAATTTAAGGTGGATGTAGATTTTCACTTCTTTTATAAGACCTGTAATTTTTACGTCAAAGATAAAAACTGTACTCTCAATAATGAAAAAAATTTTGTTAATGTCTTCAACTTTTTTAAATTATAGGCCATATATTTGTTTTATACAAAATTCAAAATTTCCATCATTTTTTCCATCAATGCATAAAATTTTCAATATTTCATTCACTATATTTAATAGTGCATTTAAATTAATTAATATGATAATAATGTTTCTAGTAAAATTTCTTATATTTAAATAACTTACACAATTTACATTAAGAATTAATATGTAATTAATATAAACAAATGAAAAATAATTTTAAAGTACCGATTGATGCATTAAATATTTGAATTCTTCTTTGTCACTTATTTCCAATAAATAATAATAACTTATACAATTGTAAAAAATGAAAGCAATTTATTAATTTCCTACACAACTTTGTCATCAATTTGTATATTTAATGTAATCAGTGTGTTTTGACACATTTCTCATTTATTTTAACATTTTATGTTAAACTGTATTATATTCTTTAATAATCAATTCGAAATAATGTGACTTCAATTAAATAATTATGAAGATAATACTATTCAAACTTATTTGAAAATCATATATTCCTGCTATTAAGAAGCTCTTATTATTCTATATATATATATATATATATACATACATATATATATATATATATATATATATATATATATATATATATATATATATATATATATATATATATATATATATATATATATATATATATATATATATATATATATATATATATATATATATATATACATATACATATATATATATTATATATTATATATATCCAGAAAATAGTATAACTCAATCTGCCTTTCATGAAAATTTAATGCATTTTTTGCAATATTACTGTATATATAAATATACTTAAAAGCATACAAACGTTAAAATATTATTTCAAATTTTGCCATATTTGTTTTGCATGATTTAAAAATTCGTATTTATGATTAAAAGTAAATATATGAGTGATTATTCTTTTAAGAAATCTCTAATTTAGCTTTGTATCTTAAAATTTTTAATAAATCAAAATAATTTTATACATATCGATAGTATTTGTTTTACAAGGTGCATTGCTACTGTATATCAAAGTATGTAGGCTAATTTATAATTTTGTACCACTAAAGTAAATTATCAACTTACAAAATCTATTAATTCCCATTTCATTTCTACTATAACTAGAGATATACTTTCTAATAAGTCTTCTGCAGTTTTCAATAAAAATTAAAAAGCTGTGAAAAATGCTATAATTCAACAATATCTTGCCATTAACCTTTGTGTTCACGGAGTAATTTTCATTTAAACATTTATAGGGAGTATTAAGCGAAAACAATTCTTTCTAATACATCCATGAAAATAATTTTTATACCAAATACAACGATTTACTTAAAAAAATTGTTTGTGTATATTATGTTCCAATTTTATATTTATTTTAAATAAATATAGGTTTTGAAAACACAATTAAAACTTCAATTGGTAAGAAAATATCTCTGTCAAAAATTTTTTTTAATTTTTCACAATTATCATATAAAGATTTAATTTTTTTATTTATTTAAAAAAATATGTTTTATAATAGTTATTAAGAACACTTAAAACCAATTTGCTAACAAACATCTGAATTAAGTTTTTTTATAAAGTTTAACAGTGAAGTTCGTAATATTTATTAGCATTAATTATAGTAAATGTATTTTTAAAGTGGTAGATAATTCTAAAAAGTATGTATTCTTCACATTTATCACAAGAATTTGAATTAAGTTACTTCTGGATTAACTCAAAGTATGTAAGCTTGATATGTTTAATCTATGATTTGAACTATTTTCATTTACTAATAAAAGGAAACTAACCATCTGTGAAAGTTCATACAAAAACTCATAACTATAAGAAAATATGAATTTAAGAATTTTATTCATTTGTTGAACAGCAACAAATTTTTTGATTAATAAAAAATTAAATTAAATTTTAGTACATATAATTGTTTATGGTGTCTTATTAATTTACTTCTTTAAGCAAAGATAAATTAATGCTAACAATTTCATTTTAATTATGTAATCTTTCTTTCAAACTAAAAAATGTGGAATCCAATTTTGCAGCATTGATTAAAAAGTTCTATTTTACATAAGGATGAGATAAGGTCTTGCAACAAAAATAGGTTTTTTTGAAAAATACATATTTATTTTCCTAAGAAAAATGACGGAAATTTCATAGAAATTAGAAATTTGTAACTACATGTCCTTACAAGCAGCTTCAAAATTATGCTTATAAATTTTACTCCAAACCAAAACATGCAGACAAACTCAATAAATACTGCTGAATATAGCTTAGGACAAATTCATGTATTTATGTCTAACTGTCCCTTATATATATATATATATATATATATATATATATATATATATATATATATATATATATATATATATATATATATATATATATATATATATATAATATATAATATATAAAATTCTCGTGTCACAGTTTTCGTTGCCATACTCCTCCGAAACGGCTTGAGCGATTTTGATGAAATTTTTTGTGCTTATCCGGTATCTATGAGAATCGGCCAACATCTATTTTTCATCCCCCTAAATGTTAGGGGTAGTACAAACCTAAATTTTTTATTTTATTTTTTTGGTTAGTTCTGTAAGTTCCTAATAGATGGCGGTTTAGCATCTAAGTTGCACAGGTATTCGGCAGATGGCGACGTGTTTATTTTTCTAGATTATACCATCTTCGAGAAAATTATCGTGCGCGCGCAAGCGCGTGGTTAATATAGAATTTACATATATTTTCATGATGTATAATGATACTATAACAATTTTTCGTGAATCATTTCCATAATTATACTTTGTATTGTGTTATTATTGTGCAGTATTCAGTTTGAATATTTTTAATATTATAAATAGTAAAATAAAATTTTATTTATTACTGTTTTTCTCTACTAATTTTCATACCACCTCGAAAATATGTAAGTATTTCTTGATAGGCTTTTATTATTTTTTATTTTTATTTTATAATTTGATAATTATTAATTTATTCAGTAGAACATTTTGATCTAATTTATTTATTCAAATGATAAATTCTTTTAATTTTTTTTTATTTCAGTATAATGCCGCGGAAAAAAATTTTAGTTTTAATATAATTTAAAATTAAAATAATAATAGTTCGATTTCAATGTTATCTACCTCATTTATAACAATTTATTTTTAGATGTCTTTAATTTATATAGTATATTTTATAAGTAAGTCACTGATTACAAACTATAATTTAATATAAGATGAATAAAATATAAATTCAGAAAGTATATGTTGATTTGTGCTTAATTTCAAAATTTCGATACTTTACCTATTACTATTAAATTTTGGTGAAACGTTTTATTTTTAATCTCCTATGAATGAACCTATTCTAAATTTTTTTAGAAAATATTAATTTGATTGAACCCAAGAATTAGTAAAAAATTGATTCAATGTATTTTAAAAACTCAGCCACTGCAACGCGTGGCTGGGTCAGCTTGTATATATATGTATATACATATATATATATATATATATATATATATATATATATATATATATATATATATATATATATATATATATATATATATATATATATATATATATATATATATATATATATATATATATATATATATATATATATATATATATATATATATATATATATATATATATATACATATATATATATATATATATATATATATATATATATATATATATATATATATATATATAATATATATATATATATATATATATATATATATATATATATATATATATATATATATATATATATATATGACTTCTTAGATGACTAAACGTACTTCCGTTATTAGTATCCCATGAATTGAATGGAATTTCTAATTAGGAATTAATAAAATATATTTATGATATATCTGTAAAATTTGCAGGCGTAAAATTCTTGATTTATAGTTTAGTAAATAAATAATAGTGTTTTGTGAAAAATTTCATTGAATTATGCATTAAAATCCACATTAGTGCTTGTGCCACTGTAAACATTTTGAGGTGATCTCATATAAATCAGAATAAAACTTTATGAATGAAAGAATGAAATTTTAAAATAAGAATTATTTTAAAATTTCAACGCTTAGCAGTCATATTGTATTCCATCAGATGAATATATACATTTATCATTAATATAATTTTGAATAGGAGTTTTTTTCTTCTTTTACTCTTCATATAAATACGTTTCTGCATCACTTTGCAAAATTCTTTTTTTATAATTTAGTTTCCTGACTAAATTTAAAAATTAAGGATATAACTTTTAGCCAAAGAATATATATATTTTATTTTTCTTAAATAATACTTTTTAGTTTTTATATCTTTCTTTATTAATTTCGCAAATGCAGATACAAAATTTAAACCATTGCATAAATGTGTTTGTAAAACATTTAATTCAATAATTTTCTATCAATTTTCGATATTATTTTAATATTATTCATATTATTCATTTATACATATTTTCTATATTATTCATCCATTTTCTATATTTTTTTAAAAATATTTAAAATGAGTATCTTAAAGAAAATTGAAAATTAAATTAATAATTGTAACTAAAGATACTTAAAAGTATTCGTCTTCTTATAAATGAGCATTTTTGAAAACATCATTTAAAAATTTTAATGTAGCATTTTAATAAAAACAATGCACATAAGCATTAATATTATGTTATATTAATACGAAAACTCTTTTGAATAAAATACTTTGTGGAAGTTTAATGGTTTTCTGCATTTGTTGTCATAAATATGAGCATTTATTAAAGTCAAGTGAACATCGTTTATATGTCTAGAAAGATTTGGGGAATACATCATTTATATCTCAAGATTTATCATCTGCTACAAATTAAGTACATAACTTAGTAATTAATTTTGTAATATAATTCATGTTCTTTCTTTCTAGACAAAAATATGCACAGAATCTGCAATTTATACAAGAGGAATATGAAATTAAGCTTGTGGGAATTCTCATAATTAAAATAGCTTGTGTTTCGTATTTTAATCAGCATGGCTGTTGTCATGGAATAAGTTACTTATATGACACATTTCGAAATAATTTATGAATCATTAATTTTATGTGAAATTCTTAAATATATGTAAGAAGGATAGTTAGCTGAATTAAACAAGTGTGTTATCGTTGATAATTTGAATTTAGAACTTCAAATAAACTTTGTGAAAGTCACTATTATAAGGGTGTTCCAATTAAAATAAATACTTCGAAACACTGATATGCTGTAGAAGTTACTAAACAGACTATGATTTTAAAATTTCTCTTCAATTGGTTGGTAATATTTATGAAAATCAAGGAATATTATACTATGTCTAATTTTTATATTTACTGAAGATAGCTGTAATAAAACTAATTAAGGAAATAACTTCTTGTTATTTTGAAAGAAAGAAATCAATATACTTAAGCGCGTTTTTTAAATAAAACTTTACTCTAATGTATATGCTTTATACTACAGTTTATTTTAAAAACCATGCAAATATTTACTGAGGTTGCTAGGAATCAATAATAAAGAATTATAACAGATATGTCTTGAATACTCTATGTTACTTTGTATTGTAACAAAATACTACAACCATTGCAAAGCTTTGAAAGATTATTTAAGTTTAAAGTTAATCCAATTTTTTTAATTTTTAAAACCAATAATTATTGATTACTAGCTAAATGCGTTCTTCATTTTTGATTAATTTTTACATAAATTGGTTGTAATGATTCTTATACTGGTAATTGTTATATTTTAAAACATAATTTTAGATTCTACAATGATTTTCCACTACAGAGCATGACAATTTTCTATTCGCTGCAAAAAAGAAAAATAATATTTTACAATTACATTTTTATTTAGATTAATTATTAAATATTATTTTTATATGCAAATTTTCTTATTAATGTATTTTTTGCTCGAATGGTAATCATTTGATTGTCTGATCTACTTAATTCCTTACTAGAATTTGTGAATAAATACGATAACTTTTTATGCTAGATGTGAAATACAAGAAAAAAAAGAGTGAATGCATTCATTAAAACAGCTGTGTAATGTACCACAAATATATATAACTCCAGCAATTACATTCAAACTCAAAAAGAAATTATCCTAAAATTTATGACATGAAAATTTACGAATTCTTACAGATTTATAAAATACATTTTTTCTTAAAACTAGAAAGTATTCGCTGGTTCTTATAAACATTCCTGTATTTTAACGAATATTTAAAAATTAACCAGATATATATGAATTTAACTTATTCAAATTTCGCTCAATATTTCAAATATCGAAAAAAATTATTTTAATTTAAAAATAGTTTATTTAAAATCTAATTTTATACTCACAGTTAATTTTTCAATTTAAATTACATGATTTAAATTTTGACAAATTAAAAATTTTTTCATTAAATTTGCAATATTTAGAGCATTGATTATGTACTAAATGTTATATATATCCTGTGTAGAGAGTAATATGATCTTTATACAGTGTTATTTATTAAGATCAAACACTGTTGAAATAATTATTATTGCAATAGAGTTTTCAAAAACATCTAGAATTAATCGAAAACTTATGAAAAGTATTCAGAATACGAAAGGGTCAATTTAAATTATGAGAAATTGAATCCTATATTTTCGTTGAATTATTACTAAAATATTATAACAACTATTATATAATGAATTTAATATTTTATTTTATATAAATGTCACGCTGTATAGATTAAATGTGTCAAGTAAAAAGTTCATGGTACCATTTTCATATTTTTGAATAATTATTTTAAAATATTTAAAACAAATAAAATATTTAATGTAAATTACACCGTACAAAAAGATTCTGTTGGGAATAGACGTATTTATGAGCAATTTAAATTTATAAATTTTATAAAAATATAAATCGTCATGATCATGATTTTTGTTCAAATGTGTTAGGATTTTTATATTAATTGATAACAAAAATCATTTATGTGTAAGCAATATTTTATATCAGCATTTACAATCTTACTAATAAAAATATATATAATGTTAAAAATGAAAGTATACGGCAAGAAAACATCTGTATTGATGTAGATGTTTATATTTTGTAAAACATTAAAATGTATTCATTATTTTTTCATAGTAAATCTCGTATTCATTTATTAATAAAGCTAATATATGAATCTAATATAATAATATCATACATAAACCTCCTCTAGAATTCATGCAAAAGATGGACATTTTTAGCTTTTCCCAAACGAATTATATAAAATAAAGAGAATACACAAACCATTTCCAAATGTATCTCTCTCTCTCTCTCACTTCTTCTTTTTGCATGTGGTGCAGGTACAACTTCCCAAAAAATTACTCAGATTTTTAAATTATCACAACTATTCATATATTTAAATAAAACATTTTATTATGTTTGCAAATGTCTGATTTCTTGGTTGCAAAACTCACTCTTCTTGTAAAATTGTTTTCTTAGTTTTAAAGAATGTTATTTACGTAAGTAATTTTTCTCTCTTTAAAGAGTAACAAAACAAAGCAAAAACGTCAATCTAATCTATTTCCTGTTTACTTTCCTAGCATTCGGGAAAAAGAAATTGACTTTTCCAATACAGAAAAGCTATTTTTGTTCTTTTAAAAAACATTAAAATGCGTAAAATAAATTATTCAGGATAAATTTTTAAGATTCTAATAATTTTTTAAAATTGTTCTCTTACACAATCAACGCGTTAAATATTATTCTACTTCTTTATGATATTTCAGGAATGTCTATTTGGGAATTTAAATATTAAAAAAATAATTTTTATTAATTTATAAAGTATAATATTTATACTGGATTAATTTTTATAGGCAGTTGTATCAACTTGCAAATACACTTTACTTATTGTATATTTCTTGAATTATTTATATATAAATTATATAATTTTCTTAATTTAATACGAATAAAATAGTAAAAATTTTCATTTTATTATATTTCCCTAAATTATCTTTAATAATATTAAACATGAAACCAATAGTTACTCATGCCACATTAAGGAATTTAATGTTTAATAAATATAATAAATTACATCCCAAGTATTAACTTTTTAAAATTTATTAAATGTATTTTAATATCTTCTTAATAAACTTAATATCTTTTATTTCACAAAAACGAGTCTTTTTTTAATATTTTTAATCTCAGAAGAAAAATTGCAAGACTTGCAGTTTCATGAATAAAAAATTTTGATTCATTTCATAAAATAAATTTAGTAAAAAGGACGTATGTTTTAATATTATATCACGAAATATTTTTTGAATGATATTTACGTAAAATAAACTATTCTTTCTTAAATCTTAATACAAGTTTGGAGTTTAAATCTTTTATTATATAGCCAAATTCTATGTATTTTGTTTTTTATACTTAACGAAATTTTTCAATAAAAATGATCAGATACAAGCGAAACATACATAGCATGTACTTTATTGCTTACATTTATCGACAAATTTTTAATAAAATACAATAGCAAATGGCTGACTGAGAAAAATTATGTTAAATTAGAATTTAGGATCATAGCAAATCATTTTTGAAATAATCAGAGAGAATTAATTTTCTTAACTATTTAAGATTTTCCTTACAACTTATAAAAATAAGCTATGCAATTCAAGCAGTTAAATGTTTGATATAATAAATCAACTATTAAAAAAATTTTTCTATTATATAACTTTTAATGATTTTTATTTTGACATCGTTTTCAGAAGCATAAACCACAATTTAATATCGGATATTGCATTTCCCCATTAAATGTAATGAATGAAAATAAAAAATGGAAATTTCTCATTGTAAATTGAATTTGTTTTGCTCTTATACTTAAATTACAATTTGAATGAAAAATAAAAGTGATTCGATAGCAAAAACATATCATTTACGTTAAATTATATTTTATTATCTATATTAATATTTAGTTAAACACTATCATATATGTTAAACTGTTTTCATTTCATTTTCTTAAAAAATATTTCTCTAGTACATTTTATGTTATTGTTAATATTTAATCTCTTTAGTAATTGTTTCATTTAGTTTCTTCTAGTATTTCATAATAACGAAAATTTTATTTTCTGCTTGAAATAAATATCATATCTAAGAAATTTCATACCGAGTGTGTTTTTTTTTTTAATTTTTAAGTGATAAGTGTATAATTTGATTTTAATATCATTATTGCATTTATATTTTGTATTTGGGTATTTTAAGATCATATAAAATTATTGACGGCACTTTAATCTTAAATTTTGAGTTTTTTAAGACTATTCGGTTTCAGGTACTACAAGAATAATTTATTTGCATTATTTTTTAATTTATCTTAATTATTACTTGATTACATACGAGGTAAATATAATCAATATTAAAAAAGTTTAAATGCACCAGTAATAAATTATTATTTTATAAACATTCACTTATCACTATTTCAATAAAATATGGCAATAATTTTAAATATTTTTGTTAATGTAAAAATACAGGATTTTTGTCTTCTATGGATATTAACAATTTAAATGAAATTATTTTAAAGTTAAAAAATACAAAAAAAAAAAAAACTTTTAGATTTGAGACATTTTGAAAACATTTTGAATCTAAAATGTTTATATTATTTAAAAATCATTGAGTCATAACTAACTATTCTAAAAAATTTTTATTGTCCTCCTTTTTGTTGCATATTAAATTACATAACTTTATTTCATTATTGTTTATTTATGCATTATGTTCCAAATTATTGTTTATTTGTGCATTAACTTGTATATTTAAACAATCTCCGAGCATTGAACTTGGTCTCAATTAATAAACTTTATTTGATATTTATAAAACGTCAATACAAACGCATCCTATGAAACTAATTATTGCAAATTTTAAAAATAAAAAATGATGATCATCATATTTTATAATAAATTTTCTTTTCAAGGAATTGATAGGAATAACTCCCATTTAATGCCAGAAAGTGATTTATCGTATCAGGAACTCAGATAAAGGGAGAAAAAGCTTTTGTTGAGCTAATCCTTCCCATTCTAAAAGAGACGTGACGTTAACGAAGTTAATCAAGCGGAACATTGAGGTACTGTGCCCAGTGCAGATGTCCTCCCAATCTTTATAACGAGTGACAGCTAATGAGAGCACCGAAAATTTTATTTGCAAACTACTTTGTTCACTAAGTATAACATCAATCAACATGTTATTTGCAACTTAATAAATAATGAAAAAAACCTGTTTAATTTTAAATTTTACATGAATATGATTAATTGCAGAGCATTATTATTAATTAATATTAATATACAAAAGATAAGCAAAACTTTTGCAATCAATTATTACTGATTTGGTATGGCTTCTATTTTAAACTTAAGTCAGGTAAGACGATTTTGATTACGAAATGCGAAATTCTATTTAATGATGACAAAAATAATAGTGCATTTTTCATAATTCATTAGTTATTCCAAGTTTAAAAAGTAATAGTTATATCAATAAATAAATTCAAAGATTCATATACATAATATATTTTTGTCATTCACCTATATCTTTTGTTTTAAAAAAAAATTGGAAAAATTTTATTAAATGAAAACATTTTATTTTTATTATAATGAAATGTATATTTAAAATATCATTTATATAAATGTGTGTATTTCAGGAATTATAACATATAAAATATTATGAAACATGTTTATTTAAATAAGCATTTTACTTATTATATATTACAAATAATTATTTTTAAAAATGATTTCAAGTTTTTAAATAAATTAAAATAATTAAAATTATACGCATTAATATTTTTGTAATATTAATATTATTATAATATTTTATCAAAATAATATAATCTAATGTATATCTAGTTAATCTAATCAAGAAAATATATAAAATAGGCAGTCTATGAAAAGTTTGTCAGCAAAAATTAGTATACTTTCTAGATTCTGAAACATTAGTAAAGGAAAATAAATTCTACACTGAAATTTAATGTTTAAATTTCTAATAACAATAATGCTTGTCTTCAAACGGAAATATTGAAAACCTCCTGGTTAATTTTATATCATGTAGATTTAGCAATATATTTGATCAAATGCAATTTTTGGAAATTTGTTGGTTCTAGTTTAAGATTTTGAGTTAAAAGTACCTGCAGAATTCCTCACAAATTGAAAGTGAACTGAGTTAAAATCACATTAGCTAAAAAATTGAACTTTCAATTTATGAATTTGTGTAAGATAATGTATTTGCTTAAATTTATTTACCAATTCTTCTAATTATTATTTTCAGACCTATTTTTTATCATTTTATTTCTAGACTTATTCAGATTTATTTTTATCAATCACTCAATTTTTATACTATATATATATATATATATATATATATATATATATATATATATATATATATATATATATATATATATATATATTAAAAATTAATTTAAATATCTTTAAATAAATAGTACAATGAAATATTTTCATATTTTTCATTTTTGAAGTCACAAGCTTTTATAACAAATTAAGTTTTATTTATCCGTAATAAAATTCATTTGTTTGTAATTTATTAGAAAATTTAGCTTATAAACTCTAAAGAAAATAATTTTGCAACAAACATCTGAGATTTTTATAGTATACAATACAAACATATACAAATGTCACGTAAGCATTAAAATAATTAGCTTCACTTTTACAAGCTACTCTGGATTGTCTAATACACATTTGTGTTTCATATTTATTTTTTGGAAAAAATCTTTCTTATAGTTAAAAAAGCACCTTTTTTCTATTCTCTCTACTAAAAAAAATTATTTCATATTGAATGAGAAAATATTCCTTTTTTCATAACTTTGCTTCATTTTATATCAAAATTTGAGATGAAACCAAATATTTATTGATTTAAAAATAAAAGAATTGTGCACACTATCAGAAGAATGTATAATGAATTGATTTCTTAAAATTTTATTTTGCAGAAAAAATTGGAATTATAGAATGTTGTGATCAGTTTAATATGTGTATTTTATAATCTAGATAGAGAAAATATCCCTTTATAAAATATGTAATCGGCATATACATATTCACATAATACTTGCATTTGTACTCTTCCCATTTAAAGAAAGGTCTTAATTTGCTTAGTCTTTTAGGAGATGGGTGTATATAATTATTCGGAAGCCATTTTAAAGTGCATACTCCAGGTAACTGAAGTCAGCTGTAGGCGACATACCAACTAACCATTCTATTTATCTTAATATCATACCAATATTTTTATTTGAAAAAATATCATTAAGAACTGAGGTCATCATCAAAACATTTATTGTATGGTTCTTCAAAATTATTTGAAAATATAATTGAGAAATACTCTATTTAATATTTTTCTTTTGTTTAAAAACGTAAATATATTAGATTAACAACGTTCAAGTATTAGGAATATTAGAAGAACTTTGTTTTTTGTAAAATGTATGTTGCATTATTTCTAGCTTAATTTTGTCTTAACACTTAAGCAGACATGAATCTAAAATACTATTCGTATAACCTCTTAAAGAGTTACGTAGTACATGAAATTTTCATATAAGTACACAACATCTTCTAAACAAGAATGTTTACGCAAATATATGAAAGTATTTTGTTATGTATTCTAAAAGCTTTAAAATGCGCTATATATATATATATATATATATATATATATATATATATATATATATATATATATATATATATATATATATATATATATATATATATATATATATATATATATATATATATATATATATATATATATATATATATATATATATATATAGCGTAAATAAATTAATATGGATTAGCATTTATTAAAGTTTATCATAAAAGTAATCATTGGATAAAAATTTCTTTATAATCGTAAGGAGGTACTAGTTATACCCAATATTTATGAAAGATATATTAGATTTTGGAAAAGATAATAAATACATGAAACGAAGAGACTTTATTATTCATTTTGATAATAAATGTACCTTTTAAAAAATTGACACTTTTCTTCATGTATTAAGTATTATCTTGCTTATATCACATTTATGTGAATCGGATCATATTACAATTATCTGTTACGTAATAACAGGTAATTGTGATATACATGGAAAACTATTTACTTACACTAATCACCACAAAGGGATTGTGGATTAAACATATCAGCAATCAACTGAAGGTGTCAGAAAATTCATTAGCGTTACAGTTAAAAGACTGGAATCTGATTACTAGGACAGTTGACTAATAATTAATTTCAAAGATTAATGTCAAGTTTAATGAAATTTTAACTGAAATTATTTCAGTTTCACTATATCATTGAGAACATGTATTTGGAATTTAAGTTTCATGGTTGATGTAAACTTCCATTTCATTAAAAATTTCATGATTTTTTTAAACAGTTTATTCAAGAATGTCTTTAATTTGAGCCAATTAGTTTTGCCATTAGTAAAATTAATTATTTAAATTGTAAATTTTTTAATTTTAATGTGTCATTAACTTTATAAGGTTAATTACTTTAATGGTTTCATTAAGTACCTTTCTTGAAAGTTGATTTAAGAAGGCTAATAATATAAATTAATGCCAAAATTTTGCATTATTAATGAAAAATGAAAATATTTTCAAATTAGTGTTAAAATAAAATTATTTATAGCATTATTAAAGCAATTTATAAATGATTTTTACATTAAATGCACTTTAATATTATAAAAATTTGAATATAATTCACAGTTTTGATAATACTTATTCATTGAATGCAAGCTTTTATGAAATTTTTTATTACAACCTATTTTTAAAGTAAATATTTTGGTTTATAGGTAATGATATTAATAATGTTTCAAAAATCAGTTAATATGTAACAAAAGTAAGCCATAATACGTATGTCAAAATCACAATTTTGGTACACTAAACTTATCTACATGAACAAATTTATTCTCTTATTATGAAATCAAACTTCTTCATAAAACTTTAATTTCGTTATAATTCAATCTCTTCGTTATTAAAATTAAGGCATTTGCGTTTCATTTTTGTTCATAATTGAGGTTTGACTTTATAATTTAGGTATGGTAATCCAATTTACTTTTCAAATCTAATTCATTTCTCCGAAAAGTCATTATTGTATCTAAATGATTTCCTCTTAAAGTAGAGCTAACTTAAATTTTGCTACTTACTAAATATCATAAAATTGATAATCAATTTCTATTATTAATAATAAGAGCATCTCAATAAATATTGATCTCACATTTGCTGTCGATGATAAATCACATAAAAAACATCTAAGAATTCTTTATTGAAATTAAAATAAATGTGAATTGAAATTAAATATCATATATATTTAAAGAAAACAAAAACAAAATCATAAACGAAAAGAAAACACACAAATGAATTTATAAAATGCGATTTTTTTCTTCTAAAATAAGTTATACTGAAAGCAAATAACATTAAACAATGAAATTTGCTTTCATTTTTTTCTATAAATTTTGCTTGTAAAAATTAATCAAAAACTTAATTTTAATTATCATTGTAAAAATAATAAAATTAAAATTAAATGACAGTAAAATTAAAGAAAAATTCAAAAAATATACAGGAGTTTCTTTTAATTTAATTTAATTTAAATAAATTTTATTATGAACTGTATAAAAATGTAATAACTTCTTAAATATGAATTGAATATTAATTACTAAAAGTAATTTACACCTCTAATTAAAACAAAAATTTTATCTGGGAATTTATTTTTAAGTTAATTAATATTTTGCAGCCTTAATAACTTTTCAATTAATTCATAAAAATCAGTCACATCATATGTCATTAAAAGACACTTATATTAATGAAAAAGGCCCAGTTTTTTAGATAATAACCAATTCAGTTAAAACTACATTCAAAGTTATTCAAAAATATTTGTTGTGAGGGAAACTGAAGATGCTCTCTCTCTCTCTTTATATGCAAATTTGATATCAATTTGGCTTAATTATTTTACGTTTAAATTTGCATTTAACTAATTCCATGATTACCCAAATATAAGATGAAAGAAGAAATGGTTGAATAAGTAAATTTTATTCAAGTTGCAAAAAATACGTGCAAAATTGTTATTTTTTGCAGTTTGCAATTACCAGTGCAGTTTGATATGTTTGTGTTCTAGTGCAATGGCCAGACACATGCGAAAACGAAATGTTTAATTACTGATTCCAATAACTGGACAGGCAATTTCTAATTTGACCTTATAAATCAGATTTTAAATATTTCAACAGGAGAAAATTTTTGATACCTTTGAATGAGAGCTTTGTCTTTCAGTTTTCCCCACAGAGTTTTGTTACACATATTAAAATCAAAAAAATAAGGAGCCTGCTTAATGTCTATTCCAATGAAATCTGGAGAAAACAGAGGAATCACAGGATTTTCAAAAGGATTTTTCAATCTAGAAAACATTTGATTTACAACGAATTCTTACATCGTCTTTTATGAACCTCATAAAATCATATTCGGGATCGTTATGCATAGAAAAAAAAAGACTATTAGCTAGCATATTTATGGCCTGGTTGCTTAGGGCTTCGTTATCATTATCGGAAGGTAGTGAGGTCGAATCCCGGCTTAACCAAAGATTCATGGTATTAGCTGGGCACATTAAAACTGGGCGTGGTCAAGATATCACCAAAGCAAAATGGTACTTCTGGGGGTGGCAGACCCAGTATTGAGAATCTTCTGCTTGGTCCTTGTTTCGAAATCATGAAGCATCCACCAGTCTGCTTCTATATAACTGGTGGAGCCCAACTCAGGGCTAGTTACAGGGAAGCAGGTTGGTGCAACAACATCACTTGCAACAGTGTTAACTAGTGGTAGTTTCATCAACAAAAGCAACGCCGAGTATCTCTTGACTACAAGAAGTAGTACCGTAGAGAACGAGACGCAGCACTTCATTTTAGGCAACGAGATGATATATTTCAACTTTAACAAAGAAATGCGTTGAATGAAAAAATATCTGATTTCAAAATGAATATCTGATTTCGAAATGAAATTAGACTCGCAACTGTTTCATTTTCGTATTAATGCAACATGAGAAAAAATGTAAGCTTAATCTTATGACGTTTTCTTTAGATCGAAGCAGTTGTGTCAATGAATATCACATCTTGTATCATTAGCAAATTTCACAGTCATTTTTTCTTCTTGAAATCAATGGGTGATTTTGGATCTTTATGGAAATAATATAAACTGGTACATGTTAATTTCAAATTAAACAATTTCTTATGTTGATATTTTGATTGATTTCCATATATTTTCCACTAACAGAATAATTATTTCTTAAAAATTATTCTGCATGGAAACAATTACTTTACATCAGATATTGTAGCTTATGTTATTCCTGATTGACCCAAACCTAGACCTCAATTAATTGTGTAACTTATTTTAGGTAAATGCTAGAATGTGCTTTAAACTATCTGATATTCTTACAAGGGAAAGAAAATTCTGTCTCTTTCTGAAGTGTTTTTCTGATGAAACTATGTTCAGGTGAGTTCTGCTTTAAGATTTTAACAGGATCTGCAATGAGAAAAAAATCACAAAATTCAAAAATCGAATTCAATTGTCAGTATTTTTAATTAAAAAACATTTTAATGATTTATTTACAGTGGTTTTCCAGACACTATAATTTTTTTACGGGGGAGTTTACTTTTAATCAATCTGCACTTATTAATACTAATTTTTGTACTAATATTATACATCGAACTATAAAATGGAAGGATATTTTTTATGAATTTAAATCACTGAGCACACCATATGACTTATTTTCTGGTAATCTACATGCGAGCTTGTTTAATTTAACTTTAATTTTATTTTTAAGTGATTGTATTTATTTATTTATTTGTAAACATTTTTCATTTTTTCTAAATTGATTGATATTTTCAGTACATATGTCACTGAAGTAATTTGATTTTTTTTACCTTTCAACTTTATTTCGTGATGAATTTTTTTTGATAAAGAGAGTCTTCCATAATGTAGTTCATGCATACTCTCAAAATTGAAAACACACTCATTCACTTAATTCCAAAAACTATTTTTCACAAAATTTAAAGTATATAATTTTTTAATGTAATTAAACTGTTGGATAATTCGTTTTAATGACTTGAAATATGTCATAACTATGAAGTCAGTAAAATAAGCTATTTTCGAAAATAAATTCCTTAATTTGTTGGGATATAGAATTGTACATTATACAGTACTTTAAAAGGAATGAATGTTAGTAAGATTTAAATTAATTCATCACATAAGCTTTTACGAAAATATCATTACTCATCAATTAAGCTTTTTATTGAATATTGGTATGTGTGCTGTTTGCATAGATTATGAAACTATCCATTTCATATCATTAAAGTTTTAGCTCCATTTTGCCTTAGCGATAGGACAACACTCTACGAAATATGTAAATTCACCAGTTCACTCTCAATAATTACTGGACAGTTAGAGGTAAATGTTGTGCTTCTGTCTTTTTATTGTAAATATTTTGAAATGGTTAGTTTGAAGTTTTCCTGGTTTGATCGCTTATGTTATGTGAATACGTCACATATGTGAATATGTGTGACATATATATAATATGATATGTGAATACCTATAAAAAAGATTTCTCAATAGGTAATTTAAATTTTGAATATTAAAACTCTTTACAAAAGTCTTTGATCGCTAAGCTATACCTTCGGGTAACTTAAATCATTAAAGTACATTTTATTCCTATTAATTTGTACTCCTAAATAAATTATTTGCAATATGAATAAAAGCAAAAAATAACTATTTGAAGCCAAACTGCAAATAAAGATAATTTAATGTTATTGTAATGTAGGATCAAAACAGAAACTTATTAAAACAGATAAATTAAAGGAAAATTCTAGTCCAGCTAGTGTTTAAATTTTTATGAAATGGAATTCATATTTTCCAACTATGAGCATTGAACAATATACAAATAGTCTACTGTTACATCAAATGCGTGAATAAAATATTTCTCATAGTAAATTTTCTGTCATAAAAACGGGTGTAAATTGGGAAATTTGAGCCTTTTTTATGCTTCTGGATACATAATATGAAAAAATGCAGCCTAGTGATAGTGAGTGAAAATGTGTTTGTTAATAATTCGAAAAACTCGTTAAATATTCAAGTTATACATTTTTCAAAAGCAGACATTCGACACTATAAGAGAAAAATATTAAAAAAAGAAGAAATACTTCCCTTCTTCAGCTAATAGAAAATGGTGTTTCGTTTAGAAATTGGAGAAAAGATAGAAATATATTGAGAATAATTTATAATAGTGGCTATAGTTGTTATAATTTTAAAAAAATCATTGAAACAATTTTTTCTATGTCTCAAAATTAGAAGAAATGTAAATTTACGAAAAAATGCATAAATGTACTTTATTTTCTTTAATATGTCTTGTTTGTTAAAACTAATTTGACATAAACTGCATACCACGTTTCTTATATTTTTTTAAAATGTGTGTTTTTCTTTTATTTAGAAAAACACAAATATAAAAACACAGTTTATAATATTAAAATGACTAACAATATATATTATTAGATTTTTCTCAAGAATTATAGATATAAATTGTATAGTAAAATGTAAATTTTTTTCAAAGTGTTTTATTAACTTTAAAAAAATTTCCGTACCAATAATATCTTTCATTATAATTTTTCATTGCAATGGTAAAAGAATGAATGACATTTATATGAGGAAATATCAATAAAAATAAATAAAATATGCAAAGAACAAAATTCTAAGCTTTTAATTAAAATATTTATAGGATAGTTTATTGTTTCTCATTTTGAAAATATTCTGTAGTATTTTCTAATTTTGATAAATTAAATCATTTAGCTTGGTGTAAGGAAGAAAGTAGCATTGCAATTGGGTATCTCTTCAATGGAGTTGTGTCCTCTTTACCAATAAGAGTTTTGTCCTCTTTATCAATAAGAGTTGTGTCCTCTTTACCAATAAGATTTGTGTCTGTGAAACAAGTGGTTATCAATGAAAATTGATTTCGACGGAGGTTTGAACATATTTTCTTCACAGTAATAATTATACAGTTACGTAGGACCTGAAGCTGCAATGTGGTGTGACACTATGATTAACGGATTGAATATCCTTTCTTCCATAGAGGTTCTGTAGAGAAAATCACTATTATAAGAAAGTGATCCTTGCACATACTTGTCTATTCCAAGAAGCCATTGTAGCACACTTCATTTTTATGAATGGCAATGAAAGCCCACATTGGAATCTGGACTCTTGCTGTTAAGTAGCTACTAAAAAGGGATGATACCTCTCATATAAATGCTTTTCTGATTTAGAAACCATAGAATATGCGGGGATTGCTTTGAGGAAATGCCAAGCGGCACAATTACATTTAGCAGTGAGCACCAAATTATTGAAACAGGTGCAGATTGAAGAATGTGTACTTTTAATTTATGAATTTATATACAACCTTGTACTGAGTAAGGAGAGACGTTGCAAATGGCACTGAAGCAAAACTGGGCATGTATTATTCTAAAGAACATCTGCTTATTGTCTTCTTCTTGGACAGACCATCATCTGTAATGACATTATGACTTCAATAAAAACTTATTTTGTTCTTCGTACTCGTACCAGTAATATAGGAATATTGTTTGTGATCATACGTTTTTCTCAAATTGGTATTATACTTACATAAAATCAATTATTCAGATAATAACCAGGAAATGGAGCTGTAATTTTTGTGTAAAAAGTTTAATAAGTCCTTGCAAAAATGCCTCCAAAGAAAGAGGTGCAAGAAAGCCATATGAAAGCAAAAATTAACCACAGAAATGAAACATCCAAATATTGAACAAAGAAAACTAGGTGTAATAGTAGCTTATAAACACTCACATACAATCTGTCTACATGAAAGATTTGCCTTAACCTCAAATCCTGGACTACATATTCTAATTACGATGAAGCATGTCTCTTCACAGGAAATAAGCCTGAATGAACATATATAGCAGCAGAGCGGTTAAGTATTGTTCAGATGAGTGTTAGTAAAGGCTTTTTCTTAATTGATTTCATAACACTTTATTCATAATCTGATTCATTATTTATAATTTTCATAATGATAAATGAAAAACAATTGCATACAGACAACGAGAAGATGATGCCTTGGTCTATTTCTACTGACTATCAGGTTGTGCCTTAACTTTAGTCTAGAAAATCGGACATCCTGCCCGAAGTGCTAAGTGCCAGTCGGATAACCGATAAGTCCTGGCGTAATCATAAAATAGCCTCGAATATTGGCCAAGAGTGCAAATGTTCTGAGTGACCAAAGCTTCCGTAAACCCTGGTGTTATGCGTTCCGTGCCTAGGGCTAATTGGCACCGCGGTATTGGTGTCTTAACGGAGCCTCTAGTTGCCTGGCGAACTTCTAGAGTAATTTGCCTTGCCCAGTAACTCAGGCAATGCTGGGTGGACTTATATTACCTGAGCTTTTTAATTGTTATCTTGCGGCTGAAAAGACACAAGTAATAACAAACCTTTCTGCATTTGCAGGTGAAGCCTCTGAAGTAGACCTTCCTGAAAAAGACAAGGGAACTCAGAGGCAATCTTGTAAAGGGGCAGTTATCAATCCTTCGCTTGAGGTAGAAATGACCTCTAAACCATCTTCTTCTGGTGAAAGTCGGGAAGCTATCTCTAGCATGTCTGACTTTCTGACCAGATGGAACTGTTTCAGCAAGACCTTATCTGCTGGAAATGTCATGCGCAAGAGGAAACGGCAGAGCATATCATTTATGAATGTGAGGCTCTTGCCCTCCCTAGATTAACTTCTTTAGGCATCTATACTACAGAGTTATACCTAGCACATTTATTAATTAGGATGATAACGGACTCTTCTTAGATAAAGATGCCTGACCCGACGTATATGGAACTAGGAGAGCAGTGAGCATTGCCTGGATGTCAATGCCAGTACAAAACCATTTCGCTTTGCTATTTTCAAGAATGCAAGAGGTTATTCGAATGACATACAAACCTTCACTTCTATCAATAAATGTAAGAATTCCGGAAGTAAGGTTAAATGTGATATATTTGCAACACGAAATCTTGTATGGCACGTGACTGATTTACTGAGTGAATCAAGGCCTTATGTGAAAAAAATATTTGAGTGAGATGAATCGGACACTTCAAGTCTTGCTTGTCACGGATAATGCTCTTACCCCTCCTTTAACCCTAAAAGACATCTTCCTTGATTAATTTAAGTTAATAAAAATCCAGTTTCTGCCTCCCAACACCAATCCGTTTCTTCAGCCTATGGGACCAACACGTTACTTCAACTTTAGATAGCTTTATACTAAATCACTCTACGAGCATTGTTTTTACGTGACTGAAGAAAACCAACCCAACTCTCAGAGAGTTTTGGAAAATATCACTTCGATATGATTGACTGCCTCAAGATGACAGACAAGTTGTGGGAAGGAATTACCAAGCGAATCCTAGTTTCTGCTTCGAAGAAAGTTTGGCCAGAAAACATTGTCAAAGGTGACTTTGATTAGTTTGAGACAGTACCTGTGGAACCTGTAGTCAACGACATTGTGCCTTTGGTCACTATCATGGGGTTGTAGGTTGATAAAAATGATGTCGAAAAAGCTTGTGGAAGAAAAATCTAATAGGTGACTACCGAGGAGCTTATGGAGTTCCATTGTGCTTCACAGCAAGAAGTTTTGGAGAAAAAAATGTTAGATTAGGTAACAAAAAAGCAACAATTTTCTGCTTAAATAAGAGCAATGCTGAAAGCATGAGAAGCTGTTTCAGATTACATTAAGAACCATCATCCTTATAAAAACAAGCGCTACTATGAGCGTTGCAAATTTGCTTAATGATAATGCTGCTTCACATTTTTACCAAATTTTGAAACATAAACAACTATTTCTGAATACATTTACTGAAAAAATAATTTAGTATGTATTTTTAATTTGATAATTTTTTTGTTTTCAGAAAACATTTAATTTACAGTGAAACATAAGATGATTCAGTTTCTTTAAAATTAAGCATTAGTTTTCTTTCAATAAATATTGCACATAACATATTATCAGTACTTCTTCAAAATGGATCCCATTATCGTCTTTTACATTAATTAATATGAGAAAAGTTGTTTCGTATAATGAGCACTTCGCTTTATTAGTATATTTCTAGAATAAATATTTCTCGTTAAGTGACGATCCCCTTTACTTATTTTCTAAAAAGGTAAAATCTTAATAGAGTTACAGGTAAGCAGGAATATATCTATCATATGCACGTAGTTGCATTTCAATATAATTGACCATATTTAGTTTAGTATTTCTTTTAAACTTTAGGTTTCAGATTCTAAAATTTTAAAGAACTGTTTTAGAAGGTGAGGCATATTTTGAATATTTTTTCGAAATAAGCAATGTAAAATCAGTTTTGTTGCTTAGAACAGTATTTACTCTCTCATATAATTTATTAAAAATTAGGTTAATAATACTTTCAAATTTTCTCAAATTATTGATTTTAAACAAATATATTATTTAAAGGAAAAAAGACTAAAGTAATAATTTTCTCAAAAATTAGAAATTTCAAATATTGCGCTAATATTTTTTTTATCAAAAGAATCCAGTCTTGTACCACTAATTTAATAAAATACCATGAATTGTAATTCATGTTTAATAAGCAATTTTGAACAAAATATTATTGAGAAGATAATTTCATGACAAATATTTATCTTTTGAAGTCATTATTTGTCTTTTACAGCTTTCTATAGTTTTCATTATAATCATCACTATATGTTATGTTATTTTTGATATTTACAATCTGTCTTTCTCACTTTGTGGTGAAATATCTTATAGTCGAAGTTTGACTTAATGTCCACAAGATTTATTTTAAATTAGAAATTCTATTTGAGTTTTTGTGTGCTATTAATAGGTTAACACTGCAAAGCTTATTAAAAACTTAAGTATTTAATATAACAGTTTCAGACACAGTGTTTTTTACTTTATTTTCCAGAATATTACTGGATTGTAAATGTTTTTATAAGTTATGGTATTGAAATATGTTTTCTGAGAGGGAGAGAAAAAGAAATGTTAGAATATATATATATATATATATATATATATATATATATATATATATATATATATGCACATATTTAAGAAAATAATACTACAACTATTCAACATTATAGGTAATATACTTTTGGAGATTTATACATATTTATGAGATTCCCTGATTTCAAAAATAACATTTCACCAAAACATTTTAAACGAGTAATAAGCCATAACTTTTCGACAAAAAAAATATGATTAAGTGTTCGAAATTGAATTTTTCCAATATTGCTCCAAAGATTAAAGAAAAAAGCAATAAATTGATGCTGCCCCATAGCACAAGTGTTTTTGAGGCATAAAATGCAAATTACACATTTAAAGTGTGATTCAGGTGACTTAAGTGTCCATTTTACATAAGTGCCTCTGGTTAAATGGAACTGAAATTTCAGTAATGGATCATTTGGAAAATTATTAGATATAGTGAAAACTTTTATCTTTGATTAATCTCTCTCTCTCATACACACACACACACATTTTGGGAAAAGAAATATAAAATAATAACTATCATTTTCAAGGATATAAATGAAAAAGAAAATTTACAATATTTTATTCGTGATTAAATTTTACTACAAAATATAGAATAACGAATTTAAAATGTTATTTACAGAAATGTTTTCTGAAATCTCGAATAAAAAATCTTACTTTATTGTTTATTGTTATTTTATTTTCAAGGAAGTAACTATAGTAATCAGAAATACTTTAAGCAAATACTTGTGCGTTGCTTTGAGCAGTCGTTTTAAACTTTCATATATATATATATATATATATATAGTTAAATTTGACAGTTTCATTGTAATTTTATAGCAAATATATGAATATATTATTTCTATATTAAAAAAACTCAATTTTATGTTAAATGATTTTTAAAATTAAAAAAAACTTCGTATTTACATAAATTTGTAAAATTAACCGTATGCAAATCAATTAGAACAAATGAATAAAGTAGGCATCTGAATGATTTTAAGTACTTATCTTATAACACAGAGTTACTTTCTATTAACTTCAATCGAGCATTATTTTGTAATATTAATAATTATAATTACAGTTATAATTCTGCACGAAAGTTACAAATACATTTCTAGAAATTTGTCTTTAAATATTTAGTATTTTTCAAACAAATTGAGAAAAAAGAAAGCATCTATTAAATTTTTGTTTTTTAATATAAGAAAACACAACAAAATTTTGCAAATATTTAAAATTGTAGAATAATAACTATATAATTTAAAAATATGTCATCGTATATAACACAGAAAATTTAGCTTTGTTAGTCAAGATTGTATTTGTAGCTTTCTGGTTGTTCTTGGGTTGTATTCTCCCAACTGAAATATACATTTTCACCACGTATTTTCAGTTAAACTTTTTAAATAGATTTTGTTTGAAATTAGCTTCATATGAAAAAAAGTTGCTGCTGTTCAACAAGCAATCCATTGTCTTTTAGAGCTTAAATCGAAATTTTTCATAAGGTATTTTTTATAACTTTTTAAAAGCCTGGATAACATCATTTAAATTGTCCTGTCTCCTTTGAACAAAAGAAGTGTTTTTATTTAAATGATAACTTTTATGTGTTAGGTATATATTTAAACTTTCAAATAATCCACGAATTTTATTATATTTACGATGGTAACTGATGATGGAATTTCACAGTGTTAATTTAAATTTAGAAGTTTTACTTACTTTTAAATGCAAAATATATAATATGACATTCTTTTAGTTCTGCTTAAATTTAGTATAAATAAACTTCGTTAATGTTGTCATCATTCAAATTTCAAGAAAAGAAAAATAATTAAAAAGTTATCCATATTGGGTTGGTTGGAAAAGTTTACGTTCCTTCAACTGAAAAGTAGTGATTTCAATGCTGATCCTGCCAAAGATCCGTCATATTAAGAAATGGTGGCTTCGGCACATGGAATTCATTAAAGTCACAATATCTTCCAATTGAAAACATACCTCGATAGATGATTCTCGATATTTTGAAATCTTATACTTTGTCCCTGGTTTTTAATTATGAGGAACCACCCACTTTCAAGATCAAGTTACTCAGCCATCAGTTATGCCATTTGAAGTGTCAAAAAGAAGAAAAATTCCTTGTGCAAACACAGCAAGAACATTTCTTGTTGCATAAATATGTAACAATGAAATATAGTGATTCCTCGTTTTTTGGCAGTTAATGGGTACCAGCACCACCCGCGAAGCTGAAAAACCGCGAAGTAGGATTGGCCCCTAGGAATATTCGTGTATGCGAGTACTCGAATTTTTTTAAATATGTAAACAGCACTTACACTTTACACATTTAAGACAAACATCACAAAAGTATACTTATTTACGTAAGCGTGTCAGTGCTAATTAATAAGGTTGATTACACAACCTTATACAGTAATAAACGTTAATCAATATTGCTTTCTGAGAGAGACGAAGAGTCTTGGGTTTCTGGTGGAGCAGAGGCTCTCTCTTGATTCCTAGGATTCTTATGCTCACTCGGAGACTCTTCTGCTGGAGGCACTGACGGTAGAACCGGGGCCTTTACCTTGGACAGAAACATGGTGGTGGGTAGTTGTTGTCTTTGTTTTCCTTTCCTTCAAAATTCCTATAGACAAGGACATAATCTCGTCAACGCAATTGCTGAACTCGACAGCTAAAACCATATTGTCGTCTAGGTCTTGTGTAAATTGTTGCATTGCTCTTGCCACGTGGCACAATTTTTGCAGATTCTATAGGGTATGCCATGCTTTTCAATTTATTGTTCCGCTTCTTCTTCATTTTCTTCTTCACTTGCAGACTTTGTCATCTCAATGAGGTCTTCATTGCTCAGTGTGTCCGAGTAGGAATCAATAAGGGTGCTGATGTCTTCGTTTGTCATGTCGACAAATCCTTCATCCCTTATGATGGGAGCTGTTGTATTCACTGGCTGGGTAATTTTTATAAATTAATTAAATTACCCATTTATTTCCTTGGGTGGAAGTCTTTTCTTTTATTTAATTCAACTCCCCATCCCCCATTTTGATGAAGTGGGATGCCCTAACGTAGGACTTGAAGGAAACCGGTTTTTCAGTGAGAAAGCGAGAGAAGGAGGCAGAAGACAGAGGTGAGTAGAAAGAGCTAGAAGAAAAGGCTAAAGTACACTGCCTCTAAAAAAGAACTATGTTAATTATTCAAGCCCGACGTTCTATTGGAATCTATAAACAGTAAAATCGAAAATTCGAAATAATCAAATTCTATGAGTTTTTAGACGAGAGAGGAAGAAATATACTTCTGTAATACGAATCCAAATGAAAGAAGCCTCACTGAATATATGATCTGCCAGGTTTTCGAAGCCCTCAAAATAGGCCGGCCTAGTACCAGAACTTTTCCTATGTAAATCAATGTTTTTTTTTAAATTTGTTTTTCCAGTCAGTTGTTTTCTTAGTGTGGTACCACCTATTTTATAACTTTAAGCAATGGTTATGATATCTAGTGTAAATTATGTACTCCACGTGAGTGCTTAACCATGTTGTTAGTAAAGTTTAAATATTTGTAATAATATAAGTAACTGAGTTTGTATGTGTGTAAATAGATTTGTAATTTTACGATTGAATTAAAGGAAATTTTAATTACAAAACAAAGCCAGTTTCTGGTTCTATTTTTCAGGCTTGAATCTGGGTAGTAAACAAAAAATGATAAATATGCAACGGAATGTTTAAAAAATAATATATTTAAATTTAAAATGTTGTTTGTAATATCTATACAATAACGGTAATTAAATACACAACAGAGACAGCCTTACCGTTCTTTCATTGTTCGATATCGCACCGGAAACCAATCATGCATTTTCATGTGAGCCCGTGGTTATGTACGCTGAGTCAAACTACTTTCTTCGTGGGGTGTGCAGGGATCATTCTCCTTCACGCATCAACATGGAAAAACGCTAATTTCCTCAATGTGGCTGCCAACACGGCTGCATTTTTTAATTTTTATTTATCAATGACTATTTTTGAAAACCCCGCAAAACACTGAAGCCTCAAAACATGAAATGTGAAGTTGCCAAGGAACATTGTATTTTCACTTTTAAAAATTGAAGACGTTAGTTAAGTGTATTAAAAAACACATGTTTCTTTATTGTTATTCTTAGTGTTAAAATAGGAAACAAATATTGCTTAGTAAAATTACTCATTTATATCGTATATAAGAAAATATTCATTATTATCCATAATACTTTCATTCTTTTAAGTAAGGTAAATTACGTAAGATTTGTATTCATACATGATATGATTCTTATATTATACTTAAAGCACGTAAATTAAATATTATTTTACAAAATAAATAAAACAATAATCTAATATGTTCTTTATTTAATTAAAACTTGAGACTAAATATATTCGTTGTTTAATTTTTCACTTAAAATTCCTTTTTCGTGACAGTATTCTTGTAAATAAAATAGTAATTGAATAGTTTCTAACGTTTTTTAAGACTCTAGGTAAAATTATGTATATTTTTATACAGATATAGAAAACAAAATTCAAATTTCATTCCTCCGTAATAACTGTTTTGTATATTTACTATTAAAATCGAGAATATACCTTTTCTTCCATGTGAAACTAGGAAGATAAAAATCTGTCAGTTGATTTTCCCAAAGAGTATTCTTTACGGATTATTTTCTGACAGAAAATGAGTAACAGGAAAAGAGCCAATAAGGAATACCCTTTCTTCATGACAGACAGGAAAATAGAATAGTCAGAAAAATTACCTTCAGGGAATGAGTAAACTATTCTCAATCATTCTATGTCAACCTGCCTCAAGCAAGACATTCATAGGTTTTTCTGTCATGTTCTTATTATATGTGGTAATATATAACTTGGCAGGTTATTTTTTTATCAAATCTAAATCTAACTGACATATATGGTTGAACTACATTGATTATTTGACTGCTTACAATTAAAAGTATGAAGAACTTTACAATAATCTGTAATGATTTAAAAATCAAAATGCTATCGAAACCAAAAATTGTCACAATGTAAGCAGTTTTATATGTTGGAAATTAAATACTTTTGGTAGAACTTGAAAAGAATTAAAAAAATTGGGTGGAGTTTTTTTCCTTGATATTAATTTATGCTTTTTATTATTTCAAATTATCTCTTCATCATCTAATAATAATTATTTCTGTTATGTGTATATTTAATTTTTTATTTGTATAAGTCTAATAGCGTTATTTTTTAAGATTAATCTATAAAATTACGTTAATAATTTAAGAATTGAAATATGTTATTTAATTAAAATCAATTCTAAGAAATTCTGAGGTAAATCTTATTTGAACCCCTTCTAGAAAATTATTTATGTACTTCAAATTTTACATACAAAATCTCTCCATACTGAGAATTCAAACAAGTTTACTATGCTAAAGTTAATTCTTATAATGACTTACAACACTAATTCAGATAATGTCACTAATAGATTAATTCAAAGATTAAACAAGTTCATTTTTTTACTGTAGTAAATTTTTAATAAAAGCTAAATAAAGCAAATTTTATGATTAACAAATTATTTAAAGTACAATAATAGTTATGTAAATTAACCATAATATTCGTTAAAAATTAATAGAAAATTATTTATATAAAAATCGAAGCAAAAAATATAAATGGAAATATAATGAACTACTGAATGAGTCACACGTTTTATTAAGTTTGTCTCTTTGCTTTTGAAGAAAATATTTATTTGACAGGAACATTTCATTTAAGCATTAGAAATCAAACTCACAAACACAATTTTTCAGGGGTACAAAAAATCAATGTGAAACAAAATGGTTGTTCAATTGTTTTAGAAAAAGAATTTTTAGCAGAATTAATAATATTGCTATCTAAATGTGAATAAACATTCTCAATTTAGTTATATAAGTGTAAATATTAAAATAATGGCTTAATATATGTTTAGTTAAACAAATAGCAATACAATATTTCAATAAACGTATATGACACTTACCATAATGTTATAAATAAAAAATGACTTATTTGAATAACGAAATATTGCAAAATAATTTCTTTATAGTAATTTAATCATAATGGTATTAATAATTACTCATTTACATTAATAAAATCTAAATTATGTAAGTTTTTACGGGGTTTTAAATATTTACACTAAACATTATGTTTTATACAACCACTGCAAAACTTATTATTTTCATAAATTTATCACTTTAAATATCTCTAATTACTCCTGAAAATCGGAAAATATTTCTTGCAGAATAAGTAATCTTAATTTATTTGTTATTAAATGTTAAAATATTTATGTGATAGCTTAAAAATTTTTATAAAATATTTAAAAACATTTTTTCTATAATTGGAATAATTTTGAAGAGCACGTCAGATAATTATTGATTATTGCTTAGGAAATATTTTATTGTGATATATTTTTTACGAAATGTTTCAAATGATTGTTAGTTTTTGACTTAAATTTAATTAATAATATATATTAAATAACAAAATTCGGTCAATTAACGAACTTTGCTATTTAATATATATTTTCTGTACAGTTTGATGATATTAAAGTGCTTCTAGATACTTTATCACGGATAAGTGTCGTTATTTATCAAAAAGTCTTATGATTGATTACATTTTTTGCTGTCAAGTATTTGACAGAATGATGCTACTATTTCCGTTAGTTATTATGATGTAGTTTTCTTCTATTTTTCAAGTTTTATAATTGAGTTACTTTGTAAGATATCTGGAAGTGGTTAACTATTAAAAGAATTCATTGTTTTTAACTAATACAAAAACATTTTTGAAAGCAACTAAGTATACTGCTCTTTATGTTAAATATAAATTTTATTTTCTTTTAGAAATGTAACTTTAATAAAATAATAACTTAATTAATTATATAATTTTAAATGCATGAAAAATGTGAATAAAAATGTGTTATTAATAATTCTATATTTTTGTAATTTAAAAATCATGGAAATATTTTTGGGAGTTTAGTTACATTTACAGAACACAAAATTTTGAAATAATTAGAATAAAAATTGCCTCAATAAATTAAAGTTGTTAATTTGTATTTCTCAAAGTAAATAATTGATTTTGTATTTCCCTTAATAAAAATTCCCCTTTGATAATAATATATCGTTAAATTTGCTGATTTAAGTAAAACATAAATAGTGCAGATATAAATCAAAATAATTAAAATTTGATATACATAAAAGTAGTAAAATTAAATAATATTACTGAAAGAAAAAATTAGTTAAAATATTCATTTGACAAATCATACGCATTAGATTCATACACATTCATAAAAACAATATAAAAAGAACCAGCAATTAAAATTCAAAATCAATGGATGTTTATAGCTATTGAATCACATGCACTACTTCTAATATACAATAGTTGATTGCTTCAAAAACTCAGCATTTAAAAATAAAATTGTCACTAAAAATAGAAATTTATCATGCATAAAAGAATGAATTTTTGAAGATTATATTAAAATTGTTAATAAAAAAATCTAGGAAATTAAAATTTTTGTTTATCAAATTGTGCAAATTTAATCTGAAACATTTTTTTAATAGATTCAGTTTTAAGATCGAGTACTTATGCGATACATAAATAAATATAACTTTTATTGAACAATTTGTTGTACTTTAACTTAAGTCGTTTAAAACTTTTCTGAAATTAACAAATACAGTATTATTCATCAAATATAAAATAACTACGACACATGATAACACAACTTTACTTCAAAATACATTTAGCTATTTACATTAACAAATACATTTGTGGAATACTTAAATTATTTCTGTGATACTGTGTGACAAAAATAAGCAAAAAGAGCAAGGAAAATACTGCAATTCCACTCAGTTAATTATATTCCAGAACAATAAATTAAAGCAATAGTTGACAAATTTCACCCAAACATTTTTGAACAAATCATATAATGAAATACCAAAGAACAACTTCGCATCATGATTAGTACTACATTCTTTCATTTAATCACGTACATGCTCTTTTTAAATTATCTTCTTACGATTTATTTTTAAAGTATATTTAATTAGCCTGCTGACGAATACAAGAGCTTAAGAAAGGTTATTGTATCTTTTAGTGTTAACAAGTATAAAATTAAATTATAATATTTAAAAAAAATATAGTCTCCAAAAATAATTTGAAGTTTTTGAAGCAATATAAAAAACCAATATAAAATGAATAAAAGCAACAAAAATGACCAAAAAATGCTTTAGGGTAATTATAAATTAAAGAAATTATTTGCATTATTATGATTTATTAAATATCGTTTTATATTAACGTATGCATTAGAAAAAGGCAAAATAATAATGCTTGCAATAAAAAAATCATTCAGTTATTATTAATATAATTTAGACTGCAGTAATGTCCTATAATTTTAAATTTTCACAACGTAGTTTTACATTATTAATAATTATTAAAAAAGAGATAAACTTAGTTCATTAATCAATATTTGAAATATATATATATATATATATATATATATATATATATATATATATATATATATATAAATGTATGTATGTATATCGAATTTTATTTATAATCTGTTTAAACAACAGATAATAGATAAAACTCGAAATAATATAAATAAGACAGTTCAAAGCACAACGTGAAGCGTACAAGAAAGCAGTTGAAGAGAAGCAAGTCAAATTAGAAGTTTATAATTGTTGGTAGTTTATGTGAGTTTTTTAATTCCAATATGAAGTTTGGTGACATTCCCAGTTTTCTTGAACACTCTCTTTTAAAACTTTACCGATTAGAAGATGGTCAGAATTCAAAGTACCAGTATGACAAATTATAAGCGCTTTGTAAGACAATATTTTCATATTGTATAGATTTTCTGCTAAACAGTCTTGTCCTATTAGAATTCTAAAACTTGCCATTGTTTGTTTTCTTGGTTTGTTAATCAATAAAGAAGCAATCTCCAAGTCTAATATGTTCATTTATCTTGTATGTGTTCCCATGTCATTTTCCTTTTAATAAATTATTAAATTCATAATAATTTATTTTATAGTAGTTTGCAATCTCATATATGTTAAGTGTGTCTGGTATTACGGTTGCTATTTCTTGGAGCATAGTGTTTCCAATTTCTTGATCAAGTTATTCTTTATATGATTTCGTTTATAATTTTATTTCATAGCAAAAATTTTTCTGTTATTGTTTGTATTTCTGATAGGGAATCCGCCAATAGTACCACTTAAAATAACAACGTCATAGAATTCATTGGTTTTTGTTCTCAAATCCACCAATATTAGGTGAATAACGTAAAACTCTACATCAAAATTAGTTACATGCAGACTTGATTGGGAGTACCATGGGTGAATAGTTTACAAAATACGCCAGTGCCTAATCCGTTATATATGCGGGATACGCCTGTTAAAATTCGTAATCATTCATTTTCTACATATTGTTCTATGATTTTGCATAACGAAGTGGCCTTCTGCTCTGGCCCAATATTTACTATCCAGCTCAAATATGAAATAGCTAATTTGTTTTCAATATATAAGTAATTCAATTTTGAACTCTGTTGATTAACTTAATTGTTATTTAATAATTATAATAGCATCAAGATCTTCGATGGACATTCTGTCTATTTCAAATGGAGAAATTTGGGTTTTCCGAGTGTTCGGTAGTTGGTCTTGTAAACATTTTTCTATGTGTAAGGTCAACATTTTGATATAGATTCTTACCGCTTATTTTTGGATTTCTGCATAGATTGAGGCTTGAGAAAGTAAATTTGCATAGATGTTACTGGTTTTGTTTTAATTGTTCTAGTGATAAACCTAGGAGCATTATTCTGAGCGTTTTACAACGTGTCAGTTTTACTTTTTGTTGCTGAGATTATGACTTCAGTGCCGTATTCTATTATGAATTTTACACCTTGTACGTAGTATTCAAGGTTGCTTACGTTCTTCCCCATATGGCTCCAGCAAGTCTTTTCATTATGGAGATTCAATCTTCAGCCTTTTCAGCAATTTCTTTAACATTATTGGAACAAATTCATTATTTACTTCTAATTAGTTTATCGTTATCAAGCATTCATTCAAATTCAAGATTTACTTTTTATAAAAAAAATTAAAAAAAACTGGTAAACAGTTTATTTTTTCTATTTAAAAGCATTATTATTTTATTTACACCAGGTTTGAAGCAATTTCAATGCTTTACACATAATGTCTTCCATAATCAGATTTAGCTTTTCATAGTTTCTAGAGATTTTTTTTCCTTCAGTCTAAATTATTAGATCATCTGCGAACATGAAAATATTAATTCTTGGATTTTGTTTCAATTTCGATATAAGGTCATTAATATATCTGTGGAAAAGTGAACAACGGGAAACTACTTCTTGTGGTAAGAGAATTTTTCTCCTTCCATTTGTTTGTCTCATTACATTTTTCCGTTCATATTATTACGTTCATCCATATTTGAAATAAAAAATGTTCCATCCAATTCAATATATTCCCTCCTATTCCAAATGTAGTTTGAAGAGAACCATTTTTCATTAGAGTGTGTCACATAAGCTCACTGAAAATCTACAATGACTGCCAAGAAGCTTTTTTACAAGCTGAACTCAGTTTTAACATCATTATTGAATTATTTGGTGAAATGTTGCTTCTAAATCCCACTTGTTTTTCCTTGATAAATTCTTTTGCCTCTCTCTCTGTATATATATATATATATATATATATATATATATATATATATATATATATATATATATATATATATATATATATATATATATATATATATATATATATATATATTATACATATATATATATATATATATATATATATATATATATATATATATATATATATATATATATATATATATATATATATATATATATATATATATATATATTATACATATATATATATATATATATATATATATATATATATATATATATATATATATATATATATATATATATATATTATACATATATATATACTCTAAAATCTTTATTGGCTTCACTAATACAAAGAGATTTCAGTTTATTTCATTTACGTTAAATATACATATTTCAGATTTTATAGAAAACGAATTTCTTAAATTCAATTAATTACTATTGATTCAATTAATAATACTTTATGTTTTAGAATCTATATAAGCTTCAGTGGCTATAAAGAGGATAACAATGATGAAAAAAGCTTTTGAATTCATTTCCTTCAAAATTTTGTGTTTGGAACAAATTGTTAGGAACAGAAATACAAAAATTAATATTATTCCATTATTCTTTTATAAAAGGATCTCCTTATTTTATTAATACATATAAAACATATTTTAATAATTAATAATTATTTCTTTAAAATTAACGAATTCTAATTTATTGATTGTTTTTGGAATTCAGTGGTCAGAGTGTCAGAGTGTACCTAGTAAAATGATCATTGACATTTATTTATTTACATTCATTGTTAAACACATAAATTTTAAAAGTAAGTTTAAATATAGAACTAAATAAAGTAAGAATTTTTAGAATTTTAAAAAAGTAAATTTCATAATGTTGGCATAAATATTATTATTACATTCCTGTTTTTTTTCAACTAAACTGAACTTTCTAACTACATTTTATGAATTTTTTATCAAAATGGCAAAAATAAAAAACTCAGAGTTATTAAAAATGCATTTAATTTATTTTTATTAAGAAATAAGGGTATTTAAGCACTTTATATTTCATTGAGTGTAAGAATAATAAGTTTTTATTATATTGTATTCCATATGTAGTACAATTTATAAAACCACAAGCAGAATAACAAAAACCTTATAAAATATGATTACAATAATATCAGTTTTAAAAATTTAAAATAACAGGATAAGGGTAAAAGTAAAAAAATTGAGAAACTATGATTTTTCTTTAAAGACATATTTAAACAGGATTATTATTTGCAAGTTGAGATTTTTGTTACTAATATTTTACATTCAGTAGCATATCCAATATTTTACTCTAAAATATCAAGAAATAAAATAATTTATTGAAGTAGAAATTCTTTTCAAATATCAGTTGCTTAAATTAAAACAAAATCGAAAAAATATATATGTTTTTGCGATAAAATAAATTCAAAAATAGTTTGCTTAATACATTAAAATAAGATGCTATGAATTTGAAATAAAATTTTTATATGTGCTTTATAATTTTTTAATAGGTTGTTAAAATATAGGAGCTATTAATAACATGTGTAATATTTACCTAAATTTGTTTTCTCAAAATTTTTCTCCAATCCTATCTTAGGAATAAAACATATCTTATCTTAATATACGGTATTTCATTTCTCTGAGGGAAATGGAATTAAACATAATCTGGGTCACAGATGATTGGAATGAGATTTTTCAATCTATCTGATGCAATCAATTGTCACTCTATCTGATAGGAATATATAAATTACGTTCAATTGTGAATTCGAAGTAAAAGTGCAGAAACATCAAAAGAAATCTATCTTTAGATATGACAGACAAAAAGTTGCTTAAATTGATTTTCACTTATTTGTGACAGATTTTCAATTAATTTTTTTCTGGCATTATGATTTTAATAAAAAATTAATTGGTTTTAGTCATTCTCAATTTGTAGATGTAAATTTACATAAAAATTGAAAAATAATTTTCCTATTAAGCGTACGCTATATAAAACACATCTTATTTTATATTTTATCCCATTTATTTCATAAACAACAGAATTTAAACAATTAACTATATGAGGGATAGTTTTTAATTTATTATTCATATACATATAATTAAATTTGGCAAATACTGTTTTTCTTAATAAGTTTCAAAATAATTAAATATCAATGAAAATCTATTATAAATATTAAATAGGCAAATAAATTTAGCCTTATGAAGTTATTTATGTATCGAGCTAATTTCTTAGATGAAATGTTAAAATTCAGTTCGTAAGATTAAGTTTAAAAAGATTTTTAACAAAGACATTTATAAGTATTTATTTTTTGGAATTTTTAAATTTAAATATCATTGACTTATATTTTTTATATACAATATTTTAACATAAAAAATTGAGTCATTCGAATAACTAAAAGAAGCACGAATATTTTTAAATATAGTAAAGCATTTAGAAGTCCAATGTTATTCGGAATATTTAAAGTGATTATGTTTGAGAGATTCAAGAAAATGATTTCAGAAATAAAATAATAAATACTTAACAATAGTTAATCCGTCAATTCTATCATTTACAATTATTTACAAATCTTCATGATGAAAAAAAAATGTTTTTCAATTAGAATGAACAATATATTTTTAGTAAATAATATAATATATATTTACTGCAAATATTTTGCAAAACCTAATGTGCGGCATCCATAGTTGATTGATACTTTAAAATAAGAATTTTAGTTTTTATTGAGAAGTTAATATAATTTTAAGAAGTATAAATAGTATTAAAATAATTATTCAAAAAATTGAAAGCTAATTTAAATTTAAAATGAATGATTTATATCTAGTAAAAAACAAGTTTCACATAATGGATAAATTGATATTCATAATATATTAATGAAACATATACTAAACAATTTGCAGTTTAAAAGCAAAAATATAATTTAAATAGAATTTTCTGATTTCGTTACATTTTCAATTAGTTTTTTTAAATGAAAAGGTAAATTTAATACAGTTGATTTTTATGAATAGCTTAAAATTTCAAATTTCCCAATCGAAAACCATTAAACAATATAAATTACATTGACACGTCGAGCAATCGAGAAAATTTAAAAAAAGACCACTGTAAAATATTATTGAATTATTTTCCTAATGTAAATATTTTATATTCATGTTTTGAAATTTTTGATGTAAATATTAAATAAAAAAATTTCTATTACATTATTTTCCATAATATTAATTAGAAAATAAAATTTTCTATTAACACACAATATAGCATTTATCTTATTTACTAAGTAAAAAAATATATATTTCTTTGTAAAAGTCTTAATCGTTATATACAAGAACAGAATATGTAATTTCAAAAGTTTATTAATTAAATTAAATAAATTAATGAAATAACTTTTAAGTGTATTTAAAATTTCCAACTCCATGGAAAAACTAATTTTGTTATAAATTATATACTATATAATTGTAAATAGCATTGATAAAGATGATTAGTTACTTTAAAGAAAATGAGCTTTTATTTATAAATAAGTAAGAATTTAGTACTTAGATAAGAGAAAGGAAACATGCAAAATATTCAGATGTTACATAAACTTTATATTCAAATGCTTTAAAAATGACAAAATATTCAATGTTCTAAACTAAAAAAATATTCAAATGTTTTAAAAATGCCACTCACATTTCCCATTTTGTGTGAAATATGAGAAACAGAATATGATAAATAAAATTCTGTAAACAGAGGAAGTAATATTTCTAAGTATATTCACCTAGATTTGACTTGCAATGGTTAATAAATATTCATTATAAGCTCTTATTTTAGGTGATCACATAAAAAGTGATATAATCTTATTTACGAAGGTGAAGTTAATGCTTTTTTATTAGTTTAAAAGGGAAATATATTAATTTTATAACGTTTGATATTTTTTCTCAATTTGATTTAAGTAAATATCAATAAATAATGAGGCATAATAGGAATTCATTTTTGAAATTATTTATAGCTATTAAATGCATCTCTGTTCGTCTTAAATAGTATATTTTTCCAATATTTTTTAGCATGTATTTTTATATTTATTGACTATATTTGAAAAAAAAAACGTTATAAATATTTTATACAAATGTATTTAATTAATGTTTGAAAATTTGGATTTATATCGGTTTAAATAAATTTTATATTATTTTCAATGTCCTGTTCTTGTATTAGTCCTAAGACATTTTATGTGTGTTTAAAACATTATTTTTGTTATTAAAATATTCAATTTGAAAATAATACTTTTAACTAATAAAATGCTTCTTTTACGTTTTTGAACTACATTTTGCAGTAATCACGAAAAAAATACATTTAAAATGGTATGATTCTTTTATGTAAATTTGAATATTCGTGAGAAATTTTATTGTAAATAAAGTTGTCAAGTTTGAATACATTTACCTTAAACTTTTTCAGCTTTTATATTTATGAAATGCAATGTATTTCAAATTATTAATTTTAAAAGTCTCAACAAAAAAGAAACAGTATTATAAGACTCGTTGTTTTAAAGAGATTATTCTGAAGACAGATATTATACATTTTTAATAACTCAGTATGAGGTATTTCAAATATCTATGTTATGTCATATTTTAATCGTTGAATATTTTCAAACTGATTTCTTAATTCCTCGTTATCTTGTAGTAATCCTGCTTATCAGTGTAAAACTTAATTTAGATTTAATTTCAGCTTCTCCTGAACAAAAGGAGATTCATTTGGATGCTTTGCAGTTTTTAGGACATACTTTTCTCTAAAAAAGGATGAATATATTCCCTAATTTACAAAAGTTCTTGGCACACAGGAGGCATACAATAGACTGAAATTAAATTTATTATAAAATATTTTACAAGAGAGAAAATTAAGCAAGAATAAATTTTGGCGTAACATAACATGGTAAAATATAAGTATAAATAAAAAAATATTATCTTCGTAAAATTTTCTTCTCTGTAAAAGAAGTTAAATTTAGGAAATGTGTAAAATAAATATTTTTTGAATTCAGAATATTTTACGGAAAATGAGAAATATATTTCTAAGTAATTATAGTACTCAATCTACTAAAATTTCTATTTCCATTTTAATCGATAGATGTTGAGAAAATTTTTTATCCAAAAAGAAATTGTATATATTTCATGTAAATATTTCTTAAGTTTGGTTTTGAGAAACTAAATTTAGAATAGGCATTTAAATAAATTGTTTTTTCCATGTTTAATTTTGTTTAATCTGTCGATATTAATAGAATATTTTACAAAAAGAGGTATTTGCACTGCGTAATATATCAAAACTGTATCCATGAAAAATGCCTGTAAAAGTAAATAAATAATGCATTGAAAAATAAAAAAAGTGCAAAATTCAATTCTTGGTTAAGAGATATGCATTAGTAATTTAATTTTTAATTTATAGTTAATGATAAGAAAGTTTTATATTATTTATATTATATAATTCAAATCAAATTAATTATTTGGGTTACTATGCATGTTTCTTTTCAGTATACGCAATGAATAAATTAGATAAATGCTTTTATAGTTTTTAATTTTAGTTACCAAAAAAGTTAAATACATTTATAAACTTAAATTGAGAATTACACTTTTTTATCATATTTTCTATCACTAAAATTTCAATACTTTCTTAATAAAAAAAAACAAAATATAAATAAAACATTTGCCAATAGAATAAAAAACATACATTGTAACATTGTTTGATTACATACTTTAAGGAAGTGCAATTTTATAATAATGTTAGAGATATATTTCCTTTAAATTGATTTCTCTAGTTTTTTTACTAGGATAAATTTGAGAAGAAAACACATTTAAATTATTAGGTTGTAGTTTTGAATATCAGAATTATATTTATGTACATTTAAACGTAAATTTGAGAAACAAATTTTACTTTTAAATGGTATTTTCATGATGTTAAATACTGAGCTTATATCAAGTGTACTTGTCATCTATGTTAAAAGTTTGAGCAATTATTGTTTAAATATTACGAATTTTTAAGTGATTCAATTTTTCATTGTAACTGAAAATAAAGCATGGTCATTTATAAATGACCTAATGTTAGTACTGTAATGAATAGGCAGTATATCCTGGACCAATTGTAATATTATCAGAACTCAAAGAAATTTTAAAAGTGTAGGATGTAAAATTCTCAATACTCAAAATTATAATTTTTTGAAGATTGTTAGGTGGTAAAGAAAAAGTTTGTGAAAAATGATAAAGAAACTAAGATTCTGTGGCTTTAAACTAAAAAACAATATTTAAAATGAACTTATTTAATGAATTATATCTTGTCAAAAATATATAAGATTTCTTTTATACAGCTTATAAATACTTTCTTAAATATTTTGCCCTTAATTTATAATAAAGATTTCAAATTACTGACTAGCGATTTCATGTGTATTAAATACTTTATATTAGATATTAAAATCCGAAAATTCCAAAACATGCATAACAAGAAATAAATTAACATTTATTGCAATATTATCGAAAAATTAGTTTTTAACGTAATGAAAGTAAATTAATTAAATTTAAAATATGAATTTTATAATTTGCAAGCAACAATGCTTTTTTAAGATAATGAAGAAAATTTAGAATTATTTTTCACTAATTCAAAATATTTATTATTTTTATTATAATATATACTGTTAAAAACTAAAAAAAGTATGCAATGCAAATGAACTTATGCCCGCTAAAAATGCCTAATTTATTATTGAATTGTGGTATAAAATAGTATCTGTTTACTTAACATTATCGCATGTTTTCTTAAACATGAATTCCCTTGGAATATATATTTATAAAATTGAATATTTTAAGTTGATATATTCTATTTGATGCTTTGCACTGTAATTTTTAAAAATTTTTAGTATCTGACGATACATTAATTTAATAATTAAAATACAGTTTTTTGAAAAGATTTCGCTGTTACTTAAATATTTTATTTTGGTATGCAAGAAAATAATTATATCTTTTAGACATTCGGTAAATCTGACCTTTTTTTATGCAAATTGTAAGATAAATTTCATTATATCTCTTAATTTACATTTAAATGTCATTATATTAAGTAACTTTCTGCTCCAATTTTATGGAATAATTTGTACATGTTATTAGTTTTTCACATACACACATGTTTCTACAAAATATGGAAGCGTACTAATCCATGGAGCACAGAATCATAATTAGACACTGTGGTTTTTTATCTATGCGAAGAATTTCTTATTTGATAAAGTAAAAACAATATTTTTGTTACTTACATGAATAAATATATAGTTGTCATATATGTTTTAAAACTTAAAATATTAAAATAAATATTGAAAATAGTTTTTCTGGATGAAAGAATAAACTTCGAGTAATACAAAAAGTAAGTTTTATTCTGTCCTTTTTCTTTATAATATTAAGAATAAAACACATTCGTAAGAATCAGAAGTAATAACAATTTACGTAAAATTAAATATTTTGAAAATATTTATATTAAATAGATAATTTTATAGTATATTAAATGGATAATTTTGTGTGTAATCAAAACTTTTATTAAACTTCTACTCGAGAAATTATTTTAAATATGGATTTGGAATACATTTTTAGATGATAGAACGCGTAGGACCCTATTCTAATTTGTAAAATTTAAGAAAATAATTAGAAATTTAAAATTGTAAAAAGTAATTTCAGTATGCACAAATATTTGAAAATAGATTAATGGAAATGCTTAAAGAGATGTATCCGTTAGATTTTATCAAATGCAGTTTTATTTCAGAAAATTCACATTACGGATTTAGAAAAATTTGAATTTCATACGGACAGAATAGTAATAAATATTTTGTTAACATAAAATATAATCATTTGGAATATGTAGACTTCTTGGCGAAATGCTGGTTAAAAATGTAATTATAATTTATAAATGTTCAGTAATATTGGGTACGAAAATAAAGAATAAAATGACTTTAAACTTAACTTTTTCTTTTAAAACATAAATAATTGTAATTTCTCTTATTTTTAATTTGTTCGTAATGTCAATCCATTAAAATACACTTAAAAATATTCATTGATTAATTATATTCAATTTTTATGGCACTTATGATAGATCAAATATGGTATCTTAAAATTTAATTAATGACAAAGCTAAATCGTTTGTTATTTGGAAAATTTTATGATTCATTTTGAAAAATTAAAAAAGTACAGATTAATATATTTGATGAGAAAAGATACTTCACTTTCTTCTCATTTATTGTTTAGTTGCAGTTCTTAATTGAAACATATTTCATATTTAATAGTTTGTCAGAAAGTAAGAAAATTTTGCTTAGTTAAATCTTGAAATTAATATCTTTGAGGAATAAATCATTTTAAATATTAGTTTCCTATGGATTTAAAGAAAACTGTGAATCACAAGTCAATTAAATTTTTTTATTCTTTTTCAAAAAACAGGTAAACTTTTATTTTGAATGCAGTAGAATTGCCTCTCAAATTAAGAAAAGGTACTTTATTTTTTCATTAAGATGGTATTTTAAATTGATAGAATATATTATATAGCTAAATATTACATAATTTAACATTTTAAAATATGGTTATAATTTACTTTTTCCAAAATTTTTTTATAATTCTTAAAAACTTCATTTTTTTCACGCTAAAAATATATTACAATTGATTGCTTAAAATTTAAATATTTGATTAATTTTTTGAATGAAATCAAATAAATAAAAAACAAAGTGCTTAATAATATTTAAATTTTTATCTGTTTGTGCTATATTGCATTAGAAATTACATTAGAAATTCATTTTCATATTCAATAATGTTTTTCCTCCGTTCTATGTTGCTTTGTTAAGCTTTTTTCAATAATTTACCCTGAACCGACTTTATTAAAATACTTTATTTGCTGATATTTCAGAAATGCCCTACAGAAAATATACGTCGAATTGCTGCATTTTACACATTCAAGTATATCTTTTGAGCTTTCAATGAACTTTTCAAGCATTTATGATTATTTTAATTTTTACTTAGATTCATAAAGCTTTGCTAATTTTTAACCACAGACAAATACTGTAACCGCAGGAAATTTTCGATATACTTAGCTATTTATATATTTTTTAAAGTTTGATGTTAATAATCTTGTTTTAAATTCAAAATTTATAAAAAAGACTTAACATATTATACATAAAATAGAGTAATCCATTTTTAATTGATTTTTTTCTTATTATAAATCTTATAATATTATTAAATTTACCTTTTACGTAAAAAAGAAAAATAAATGCAGTAAAAAGTGTGCTTTTCTTTATGAAAAAATTCATATAAAGGTAACATATATATAAGTATGAATATCTTTGAATATTAGAATATAATGGCCCGCATCTAAATGTAATTCTAAATTGTGCATTAATTTAATAATTTAGACACAAATCTTTATAGTTTACTTATCTTTTAACAATTCTTTTTCACCAGTTATATTCAAAAGGAAAATAAAATAAATAATAATGACAAAGATTTTTACATAAAAATCAACTAGGATATAAATGGATTCCGAAGGAAATATTACACCATTTAATAATTGAATTTGGATAATCAATTTGGAAAAAGTTGTTTAATGTAATCATTTATCAATCATATAAGTATTTAACAAAATTTACTAGAAATTAAAAAAAACACCTTCTTCCTCCCAAAAAATATTAAATAAGAAATAGACAGAATTCAAAAGCAATTAAATGATATTATATGATCATTCACATTTAAAAATAAACGGATTTAAAATTTATTTACTTAGTTTGAAATAATTTTACTCAATAATAAATATTAAAGTATAGAAGGTCTTCATTCATTGGTTGATAAGAATGGCTTTACACTTTTATTATGCATCTATGAAGCAGAGAGCTGACTTTTTAACCGTTGATTTCTTGTACAACTTTGAGCTTCAGTCCGCAAAGAATCAAACTTTTTTAACTATAACATACCGAATTATTTAAAAGAAAAGACGATGAAAGTAATTATTTATTTTTAACCAAACTGTTGAATATCAAGATTTTGATATTTGTTGAATGTCAAGTTAGAAAACTAAATATCGAGAGAACACATTAAGAAATTTCATACTAAGGAAATTTAATTACTTGTTTCTTTAAGTTTCTATGAACTAATTTTTAAAATTGGAAATTTAATTTTAATAATGTGAGAATCCATAAAAAGAATGCAATGGTTTGTTGTTCAAATTTTATCCAACTAACTTGCATAATAACATCTGATCCACACAATCTAATTAAAATTAATTTATCTATCTTTATTTCACAAAAAAAAATTTACATTTTAAAATAATTTTCTATTAAATCCTTATTGGAAAAAGTATTACAAACCAGTAAAAATCAAGGATAAATTAATTTCTTCTTATTTTTATTAAAGATAAATATAATGTATATATATATAAAGTATGTAACATTTAAATTTGAATAAGTATAAAATTAAGGCATTTTTCATAAAATGTTTTAATTAATTGAGATAAAATTACGAAATTCAATTCAACGAGATTACAATTCGGTATCCAAATTGATTAGCATTACAATCATTTTTTTTAATCATAAACTGCATTTATTTATATTTCAGTTGAAATAATTAAAAACTATAAAGGAACTGCAAGCATATTATTATTAATCAACAAATAAACTTTTTCAAAATTCTTCATTTATGGAATTCTTTCAAAACTTTATAAAGAATTATTGATTTTATTTATTAATATTTTTTTTCTGATGCTGATGTTCAGAGAAAAAAATCAACATAATGTTTATTTTGACTTTCGAGTCTTAAAAATTTGTTTTATCGTATTTCATAAAGTATGCTTAAAAATGAAAATATCGTGATGTAAATGAAATAAAATTCACATATTTTTGCAAACTACGCACGCGCGTGCGCGAACATTAATTAAAAATATATTCTTCTTAATCGATGTTACACAAGTTTTTGTAGTATGATTTATAGAAATTAACTATCTATATGTACCTATCTATCTATATATATCTATGCATGTTAATATACATATGTACATACATACATACATATATACATACATATATATATATATATATATATATATATATATATATATATATATATATATATATATATATATATATATATATATATATATATATATATATATATATATATATATATATATATATATATATATATATATATATATATATATATATATATATATTTATATATATATAATTAATTTATTGAGTATTGAAAATATTCAGTTAAATGAATTGCTATTTTGTATATCTTGATCAAATATTTGCTTTCTTTTTTAAATAAAAATAATGGGAACAATTCAGTTCAAAATTATGTATTTAAATGCTTAGGCTAAGGCAATTTTTATATTAATTTTTTTAAGGCATGAATTATGCACAATGCTATCAAGAGGAAGGATATATGCTATTTTGATAAGAAAACTGATTACCTATTGAAAATGTGTATCATTCATAGAATAAATGTGTATCATTCATAGAATATATTCTGCTTGAATTGCTTAAGAATTCAATTTCTAAGTCATAAATCTTATATAACATATTAGAAAAGCTAGCAAGTTCAGATAAACATACAAAAGAAGTGCATTTATTTCTGCACAACGGAACATCGATATCTAAATGTTATCGAAAAATTTAGAAATATTAATCAGAGAAGGATAAAAAAGAGCAGAGGATGAGATTTTTTTATATATGTATAACCATTCCTTCTTACACTATAAATCCAGCTATCATCTTATCTTAGAAATTATTAAGAAGATTAATGCCCCTTCTTAAGTTAGGAGTTATCAGTAAGCTTCCCCCAAAAAAGACATTCATCTGATTATAATTCGATCAATGAATCTTTCCTTGTTCGTTAATGATGCAATTTTTTTTCAAAGCTTCAAAGCAAGAAAAAAATGTATATATGTATATATATATATATATATATATATATATATATATATATATATATATATATATATATATATATATATATATATATATATATATATATATATATATATATATATATATATATATATATATATATATATATATATATAGATATATATATATATATATAAAAGAATGTCTAAAATTTTAGAAAACTAATTTTACTTAGTATTATATCAAAGCATGCATTGTCTTTCTATTTTTATTTGGTATTTTAAAAACGGTTTCTTCATTTTCTCGAAGAGCAATTTAATGACGTAGAAATCTGTGATTTTTGATGAGGTTGTAGGCAGATCATCAAATTTTGTAAAGTAATTGATTTACAAGACTATAGTTTCTACTTAAATATTTTTTGCACTTACATATCAAAATTAATATTTGAATTCCTCGAAATCATGTACCTTATATTTTTAAGCTCATGGGAATTATCACCTTTATATTTTATTTTACTGTGAATTTTAGAATTAAGTTGCTGCTAAAGATATATATTTATAACATTTTAAGCAAATTAATTTTACAATAAAATAAATTAATAATTTTAATTAAAATTATAAATTTAAATAATAAAAATTTTCAGTCTTTATCCTCCACTCTTTACTACCTGAATCCTTCCTCTTATGTGATTTCTATTTATTATGAAATTTTAAGAAATTTGCGTCAATATCATATGAACATCACATTTTACAACTTATTTTTAATTATGGTAGTTACGAGGTATCTAAATTTATTTAAGCTGTCATTGAATCACATATATATGACTGATTTATATATAAAACATTGAATGAACGTATATATTTTGAATGACTGTATGTCTATACGTCACATTATTTTTCTTATTCAAAGTCAAGAGGCATATAATATTATATATTTCTTAAAGTTAAAGTGTAATTTTTAATTAAACACTTAAAGGAGCATTTTTAGATATTTTACTATCAAACTTTTCAAATGAAGTGATTTTAGTAAAACATTAGTTATTTTTGTAGTTACTTGAAGAGTGGTTTTTGTTTTCAGTTAATTATTTTTATTTCTACATAATATTTTGTTTATACGGAAAAAATATTTTTTTAAATTTAAACACAAATTCTAAATTTATATATAACAAGTTCTATAATAAAGATAAATCATATTTCATTGTTATTACCATATTTTGAGATACTTGTGAAGCTTTAAATAGCTTATTCAATTAATGTTTGCAATTTACGCTCTTTTAAACAAATTTTAAAAACTTTTCAATTTCATAGGATCATAAATATTTTTTTAGTAATATATTTTTGCTTATGAACCATATTTTTATTCAAAGCATTTTTAAATTTAATTTTCTAATAATATTTATGTATATATATTTATTATATATATTATGTAGATTATATATATATATATATATATATATATATATATATATATATATATATATTATGTAGATTATATATATATATATATATATATATATATATATATATATATATATATATATTTGTCCACAAAAGATAAAATTACCTATTAAAAGCTTTTTCTAAATTAATAATTGCTGAATAAAAAGTTACCGCTGCATATTTATGGAATTTGCCTAATAATTATACTGAAAAAAAATTAGTGGTTGAGAAGAATTTTTCAGTTTTCGTTAATGTTTTGCTGAATTTTCACTGAATGACTAGATTTTCAGTGTTTTTCAATTGTTTCTATTAAATTTTTAATCGCACTCTTGATATTAAAATGTAATTTATAAGGAAGTTTAAAAGATATTGATAATTTTTCAATAAAATCATTCTTTTATACTTAACTGTGAAAATATTTGCTACAAAACATGGCATTAAAGCGGAGAAGAAATAAAATGAGGAATGTTTGATACTGAAAAGTTATATGAAGCAATAGTAAAAAACAACAAGTTATGAAAAGAATGGAATATGATTTTCTGGTGAAATACAATATATGCCAAATCTTTGTTCAAATTTGAAAAAACAGAATTTTACTTCAACTAATAGTGACTAATGACCATCATGGGTTTTAAAATGAAATAAATTGCTTCCTATGAAAATTTCTTAAATTGAGAAAACTATTAGATTAACTATATATTTTAATAAAGACTAACTTTTATAAAGAATAAAAATTTGGAAATATAAAAAAAATCTTATGTTTGATGTGTAAATTAATGTTTGAAGATGTAATAATTTTTAAGCTTAAGAAAATATAAACATAACCATGTTAAAAACAACATATTATTTGGAATTACTTCAGAGGAAAAAATATGCGTATTAATATTTTTAATAGTTTAAATTGTTTTCTTATTTTAGTACTTTGTGTATTTTAGTACTCAGCAGGATACTGATACTCATAAAATTATCAGTGTTAAAGTTAACATCCTCACCTGAGATACACTGAAACGATTTTGCACTGAGAAAAAATATAATCATAATATTTATAACGGGTAATAAGTCCCTTTAGCTTTCAAAAGTTCTTTTTTTAATTTATTATTAAAAAAAAATCTTGAAATTTTATGATTTTAAGTTTATTTACTCCTTAGACAAGCCACATTAAAGACCATGCCCATTAAATTATCATGGCTTTTCATATAACTAATAATCTACAGCTTCAAAAATGTTGCTAAAATTATTAAAAAAACTACATGGTCGATAGTTCTGTCGAAGTTTTCTTAACATATTTTATAAAACTTAAAAATTTAATTAGTAACTATCCTTCGTAAAATTTATAAGACTAAGCATTTTAGTAGAGTGCAAAAAATTGCTTCTTATGAAAATTTCTTATTTTCATAAGAAGCAATCTATTTCTATAATACTAAAGTTAAATATAATTCTATAATTGTCTCATTCTCATAGGGTTTTATAGGGTTAAGCATTCTGTAGTTCCCTATTAATAGGAATTTTATATTTTTCAGCGAAAAAATATGTAAAATAACTTTTACATTCTCCTCTAATGTTAAGGTCCTAATAATATAGCATACGAAAAAGTATTTTTTAGAAATTCTGGTTTGCTTTACATGAATTAAAATATTTATTATCAATGCAAATGACAAAAAATGCCTGTAAAATCAAAAGTTATTTATTTTCAGAATTTTTAAAATTGCGAAATATTTTTCTAAAATATACCCAAATACATTTTTATTTATATATTTTTATTTTAAAGAGAGCAAAAGTTTTTTTATGTCAAAATATAAATCATTAAAAGTTATTTTGTTAAAGTGTTTGTTGAACTTTTTTTGAAAGTATTATATCAAAGCGTAAGCTATAAAAAATATATTTCCTTCAAACTTTTATATTTCTTATTTTAAATATGTTATAAATGCTGTACATGTTATAAATATTTAATTTAAACTGAATCATAATAGTAAGTGTGCTGTAAAGGGAATTTCATTTATTAAAATAAGAATGAATTTATTTAATAAAATAAGAAACGTATTATGAAATTTGCATAACATATAAAAAATAAATTGAACATAGTCAAATTAATTTTCTGACTAAAGTATTGAGCCCAAATAAAATCAACAAATTAAAACTTTTCCATTAAAATTTTATGAAAAAATTGAAGCATCAATATATATTATTTCAATTTTTTGAGATTTAAACACAGCAACAAGACACACAGAAATAAAATTAAGTAAAACATTTTAGTCTTATGAAAAAAAGGAAATAAAGTATTTTTGCCTTAATATTCCTTTAAAGTTTATGATTCCTTTGAAATAGCAGTATTTTTTCTTTCTAATACGAAGGATTCATTGAAAATTTGAATATTTTAATCTATTAAGAAAAATTCTTGGAATATCAACAATAGTTCATATAATAAAATTAATTTTAATAAAGTTTACCTAATTCTTCTGATAGTGTTACTATCGAGGTTTCTTTTAAATATACCTAAGAAATAAAAATTGGTTTTTGATATATATATGTATATGCACACACACACACACACACACACACACTATATATATATATATATATATATATATATATATATATATATATATATATATATATATATATATATATATATATATATATATATATATATATATATATATATATATATATATATATATATATATATATATATATATATATATATATATATATATATATATATATATATATATATGTATATATATATATATATATATATATATATATATACATACATATATATATATATATATATATATATACATTTACTTCTTAGACATGATTTATTGAGTAATTTAGAAAAAGTATAAAAATATTTTTCAACAAATATATAATGTTAAGAAATACATCTATACAATATTTATAACTTTTCAAAAAATTTATATGTATCATAATTTCGTTCATTTTGGTAAAATGCATTAATATGATTTAAAAAAGACAACTTTGGAAATGATTAACATTTTTGGTAGTTTTATTGTTGTTTATAGAAAAAAAGTTTTCACCTTATTCATTATGTTGATATATTTTATAGATATTTTAATTTAAAGGAATCCATTTGTTAAAATTTTGAAAAAATATATAAATAGATTAAAATAGAGAAATCAGCTAATGAACATTATTTTCAAAATTCGACTAAAGTAGTTGTATGAATTTGTAATTAAAATTATTTTTCTCATATAAAGAACAACTAATATTACAATAACATTAGTTATATAATTAACATTTTGCTTGCTAGATTTTTTTAAAATTAAAATTTTTATTATTCTTTGAAACCATATTTAAATTTTATGTATATTGCATAAACTAAACTACAAGTACTTTCTTTCCAAAAGCTCCATATTTTAATAGACTTAAAACAACTGAAATATACTACTGTATGTATGTATATATATGTATATATATATATATATATATATATATATATATATATATATATATATATATATATATATATATATATATATATATATATATATATATATATATATATATATATATATATATATGTGTGTGTGTGTGTGTGTGTGTGTGTGTGTGTGTGTGTGTGTGTGTGTGTGTGTGTGTGTGTGTGTGTGTGTGTGTGTGTGTGTGTATATGTGTGTGTGTGTAGTCTGATAGTTTTTAAATGGCCAAATAGCAATCATTTTGTATTTTTCACATTCTTACAATTTCCTACTAACTTCATGTACCTAAATTATTTGTTTCAATTAATGTTTAGATTTTTACAATTGTAAACACTAAAATCCAAGTAATATATCTAGTTTTGCGGACCAATTTAGGGAAACAATTTAAAGTTAAAATTTGAATTATATATAACCTAATTGAGATCTCTTAGTGTCAAGAAGTTGGAAAAGCGTAGTCCAGTTTATATTATAGCCAAAGTTAATTGGCAAACTCAGGATCTTCATAAGTCCCTGAATCTCTACGAAATTAAATTTTAGCAATTTAATTTTTTCGAAAATATTTTCCTGAGGATGATTTCAGCAAGAGAAACTCTGGTGCTTAAGGAGTACAAATAATTCTATATGATAGCGATAACAAAAAATTTGTGGCAATGGCTAGTAAAAAATCAATGCCTTTGAACATGAGTCTGATCTCTGTTTAACAGATCATATTAACGATGGATTTTCTTAAGAAAAATATAAATGACACGTTGGTTGTGATAGAATGTCCCACAGGAATCAGTAACTATGGTAACTGAGATTTAGAAAAATATAATGTTGGATAACTATACAATCTTCCTTACCTTTGAAAAATCACTTCTGCAAGAGGGGAAATTAGACAATGCAGATTTATGCAACTTCAACAGAAATTCCATGAGATCTGATTTCATTTTTTCAACTCTCAATAAATATGAATATGATAAAAATATATTTATAAATTGCCCCTATTTTGTAAATGATAAATTATTGTACAAAACTTCATAACTATATGCCTGAATAATAAGCCATTTTTTTCTCTTGTTCGATTTTGTAATCAAAATTTTTTGCATTCTGATTATATGTGTTATGTCATATTATAAATGGGAAATATATTTTGAATATATCAACAACATTTCTTTTGATATATATATATATATATATATATATATATATATATATATATATATATATATATATATATATATATATATATATATATATATATATATATATATATATATATATATATATATATATATATATATATATATATATATATATATATATTTAATCTATGTGTTTTGTAAGTATATTCAATGCATATTTTAAATCAAATGATACTTGGTATATTATTACTGTTAATTATTTATCCCCTTAATTGCTGAGGAAAACTAATTAGATTCGCTCGCCAGTGTCAGCGATTTCTCACACAGGCACACGCAGATATAAAATGTTTCAGATGGTAAAAAAGAGACATGCTTTCCATTGTAATTGCCTACTTTCCCAAAACGTAAATAGTGTAAAGAGCATTCTACTTCATTTCAACACCATGGGTTTAGCCTTTCTGATAGCAGCATATTGTACAGAAGCGTACAGTGGGTGATCGGTTAACGAACACTTCGGACTAGAAAGAATTCGAACAATAAACACTTTCATGAAAAGTTTTTGTAATCGGACAAAGAACAAATACTCGGATACGGAAATAAAACGAATTCTAACGAACACTTCTCGGTTGTTGGAATATGATGTGTTGAGTTACCAAATCGAACGGACAAAAAGTTGTTTTATATCTTTCTTGTATTATATTACTTCCCTATTATGCTTCAAACTTCCATATTCGATAAAAAATCATTTTTTAATGAAATATTTATAGCCAAAGCAGACCACCAGTTTCGGTTTTGATTTCATTCAAAACTGAAAATGGTTTCATTTTGCGCACCCCACCCTGTCGTTGAAGAAGTGGGAGGAGGTCAAGACAATGGTCTTAGAATTGCAACTAAACCAAGATATCAGTAAGGATAGGGATCATTACAACAACAATGCTATTAATCACTTTCGGAAAGTCTTAAAAATAATGGAAAAGCAATCGACCGTGGACATGTTTCTTATAAGCAAAAAATGAGAATGACATAAGCATAAAAGCCCCATAAGCAAAAAATGTGAAGGACAGATTAATAAGAAAGACTATACATATGTACAATATTATTAAATAAACTTACACATAAATCCTTTTTTTATTTAATTTTCTTGTTTACCAGAAAAAAATAATTGATTTCCCAAAAAATGTATAGTAAATCGACGATCGGTTAACGAACAATTCAGATAGCGAACGCATTCTTGTAATGAATTTAGTTCGTTAACTTATCACTCATATTTCTTATATTTACTCATATTTCTGATATTTATTTGGTTTTTAAGATATGAACAATTTATTATTTATTGATATAAATACATTTAAGTCAATTAGATATTAATAATTAACAAAAAAACATACTATTGTTTTAGATTTTTAAGTTTATTTGAACATATTTTGAATTCACCAACAATGATTACGATACTTTCAAGATATCAAGATATATTGTATAAATAAATGTGTGAAATTTACCGATCATTCGAAACTTTTCCTATAGAATGACCTCCATTTCATTAATATTTCCATAATAACATTTTTACGCATCAATTACACAAGTACTTAGTGAGGCTACATAATGATACACCCTTTCTTTGGTATATTTATGAGTATCATTATTTTAACAATACTTTAAATTTCAACAAAGGTATTTATTTAAATGTTTGGAATTCCCATAAAAATGAGCAAAACATTTTTCTAGTCTTATTATTCTGATTGCAAAAATATTTCCTTTCGATAAACAATACTTATACAAAAGAATAGTATTTTCCAATGTAAATGAGGTTTCTTTTAAAATGACTATAATTTTCGTAAATGTTTTGGGATATTGTTCTTTTTGTTACTCAAGTATCAGCAAAAATCGCTAATCATAAGTAGATTTCCTTGTAATTTACGTCAATTACTTTGGAAAATGTAAAAAGAAATATTTAAAAAAAATGATAAACTTTAAGTACATATATGTAGCATATTAGCATTAATATTTCATAATTCCTTCGATGCAGTATATAATTTATAAAGATTTAATACTTTAATGCAGAATATATTTCTTGTTAATTTTACTAGAAATCAAGTCTGAACAATGTTATTTACACATCAAAGGAATTTACTCATTTTAAAATAAGATATTTGATTTTTTTTATATATTTCATTATTTATATTGAATTAATATTAATGATAGTGAATGAATATTACTATAAATATTTATTTGCTGCTTTTTAAAGGAAATAGGTCTTTTTTATTAATTGATAAAATCATGAAATATGTGCATTTTTAAGAAACATGCATAATTTAGCTATTATAATTATTGTATATTGAATAAATATTTCTACTTGCTTATACTTAATTAAAATTATTGCACACAAATTATAAAGTATCTCATATCTGTTATATTTTTTGTTACATGTTCTTAAAGTTTCGTGTTCCTATGAACTTTTTATTAATATCAACTTCGTTGCCATTAAGTTTGAACTATTTATTTGTCTTCTGACATATAATGGGGGATTTTCAGTATCTGTAGAAAGCTTAATACTTTGTTTTTGCTTAACTCTTTGCCGTGATTTAATAAAACTAAATTATATTTTATTATTTTGTTATAAGTGGTAAACATGATTTAATAGTAAAATTTAACGTATTTCACATTTATTCTCAAGTCATTTATTAGCTTTTTCTGACTTTCAAGTTGAAATATAACTTATGATTAATTCTAACTTAAAAAGTTTTAAATTATGCTTAAATTAAGAAATTTTAAATGAATTTTCTTTTTAAAAATCTGTTTCGTAAATTCCACTCATATATATTAACGATGGCATGCAATTTTACTAATAAACATAATCTTTCAAACTTATGATCGGATAATTATTATGCTTTAAGCTTTACTTAACTCTTATATTGCTTTTATTTTTTAAAATTAATGATAAAATTATATATTTGCTCATATATATAAAAAGACATTAAAGTTAAAGTGTATATGGGAAAAAATATAAATACTCAAATAAGTATCGAATTATTAATATATATATATGTTATCTATTTATTTTAATCATATATATATATATATATATATATATATATATATATATATATATATATATATATATATATATATATATATATATATATATATATATATATATATATATATATATATATATATTATTATTATTATTATTATTAAAATAAATAGATAACTATATTTAGAAAGTAAATAACATTTCTACTAGAAATTAAAATTTTTTTGTAATATTGAAAAACTCTGTGAATTAATTACTTTACAAATATATTGGAGGATACTCTTTTCCTATAACTTTATTACATGCAAAAAGTATTACAAGTAAAATATTCTTTCTACATAAAACTGTTTTGACTATTTAGTTTATTTTCTTATCAAAGCGTATATTGTTTGTTTTTTCTATGCATGAAAACGAATTTTTGAAAAATTTTTCCTTATATTTCCTGAACAAGCTTTCTGTTAGAAAAAAAAGAAACTTCTTTTAAGAAAATAAATTTATTGATTGATACAATATTTCATTTAATATTACACTTATTATAATTGTATATATTTGACGTTGTTTTTATATTCCTTGTCAATAATATTATATGTTTTTTAGATGTTTAATAGTTATATTAAAATATGTTCCTCTCTCTTAACTTAGTATATTCAAACGAGAATCTTATATATATATATATATATATATATATATATATATATATATATATATATATATATATATATATATATATATATATATATATATATATATATATATATATATATATATATATATATATATATATATATATATATATATATATATATATATATGTATAGATTTTTGCTATACGTTCTATTTCAAGCATTTAATTTAATTATTAGCAAAGAAAACCATGTAATATGACATTTTTACAATTGATTAAGTGATTACTCATATAATAAATAGGAAGTGTCGTATTTTATGTAAAATGTTTTGCAAAAATAAAACAAAATATTAAAACCTAAATCAAGTATTTTTAAAACGTGTAAGCAGTAAGGTATAATTATGCAATAAAATCATTTTTTTTCATGATCTAATTTACATATAGCTTAAAAAGAGAATTTTGAATGGCTCGAAAAAATTTATCATTTAGTTTCTATTATCAAAAACATTATATTTGGAAACATTAGAGACTAACTAATAATAAAGTAATATCAACAATTCTTAGATTTTCCTCTATGAATTGTTGATATTGTTGTACTATGCTTGAATATTTTTAAAATCCAAATTAATTTAATTTGAATTACTAAAGAAATATTTAAATGCTTGTAACTATTTTATATTTTTCCTATCTGGTTTACTTCATAAAAATTCATTACCTAATTGAAATAATTATTACTTATTACTAAAATTTATTAAAATTATGCACAGTATTATACTCTTGATTTTAAGTTTAGATAGTAGAGAATATTTAAAAAGTAGTGATAATTTTTTAGAGTAACACATTTTGATTGGATTAGGAAATATCAGATTAAGATAATGTAATATGATCCCATGTTTTCAAAAATTATAAATAATATGTGAAACTATGACAATTACGTCCACCAAGTAAATGCTAAATTCATTATAATGTTACAAATTTTGTGCAACTTCTGCAGATAATATCTGTAATATAATATTATATAGTCATACAAACAAAGTATTATTTTGTTGTCAAAACTAACTAGCATATATCATTAAGAGAAGTTCCATGAATTTCATTTAATATGAAACTTGCAAGGAGCATTATAATTTTAATTAGAATAATTGTATGTGTAATTTCATAAAGAAGTATAATCTTGGTGATAATTTTGATGCATTGTTCAATTTATGCACATAATGTCAAACTAGGCAATAAACATCAGTTGAAATTATTAAGTTGTCAAATAGATATACACTACTGGCCATTAAAATTGCTACACCAAGAAGGAATGCAAATAACAGAACGATATTTATAGGCCACATACATTTTAGTGGAAAGAACAAGTGATTAGATTTACAGGAAATTAGGATGTATAGATCTTGAGAAATCAGTACCCAGAGCAGCCACCTCTGGCTGCAATAACAGCATTTATCCGCCTAGTCTTGGAGTCAAACAGAGATTGTATGGCATGTACGGGGATCTCAGTCCATGCAGCATCAACACTATGCCACAGTTCATCGACAGTAGTATATGGTAAGTGTTGGCGTGCCAATCGCTCGGCAACCATTGACCACACGTTCTCAATTGGTGACAGATAAGGAGAACATGCTGGCCAGAATAACAGTCAAACCTGTTCTGTATCAAGGAAGCTCAGAACAGTACGGGCAACATGCGGTCGTGCATTATCCTGTTGAAACAAAGCATTAGGGAGGCCTCAAAGGTAGGGCAGAGCCACGGGCCTTAACACATCGGAAATGTAACGGTTGCCTGTTCAAGGGTAATGCAAACAAGAGGTGATCGAGACGTGTATCCAATGGCAACCCAGACCATCACTCCAGCAGATGGGCCAGTATGCCGATGTCCAATGCAAGCTGGCAATGCGCGTTCTCCACGATGTCTCCAAACACGGATGTGGCCATCATGGTCCGATGCACAGAACCGAGATTCATCTGTAAAGATGACGTGATGCCATTCCCGCGTCCAGGTTCGTCGCTGATCACACCATTGAAGGCGCTGCTGTCTGTGACGCAGCGTCAATGGTAGCCGAAGCCATGGTCGCCGTGCAGACAATCCATACTGCTGCAAACGTCGTCGAACTGTTCGAGCAGAAACTTGTTGCCTTGCAAATGACTCCATTTCTCGACACAGGGTTCGTGACGTGGCTGTACGATCCCTTGTGACCATGTGTATAAGATGTCTGTCTTCTCTGATGTTAGTTATGGGAGTCGCTGAGATCCTGCATGACGTTCCGTATGATTGTCCTGAACCCATCGATTCCATATTCTGCTAACAGTCATGGGGTCTCGACCGACGTGAGCAGCAATATTGCGGTACGATAAACCACAATCCCGGTAGGCTATACTCCTTCCTCGATCAAAGTCAGACACGTGCTGATAGGCATTTCTTCTTCTTACACGAGGCATTACAACAGCTTTCTTTGCCGAAAACAACGTTGAAACGGAAACTGAGAATGAGAAAACTGCTATCAAATATCTGGTTTCATACACATTGTAGATGTCGCTACTGTCGCCTGCTTTGTATGAATGTGCTGAAAATCTAATCATTTGCATATCACAGCAAGTCCTAACTGTCATGCAAATTTCACGTGTGTGGTGTGCTGATTTCCTGGTGTAGCAATTTTAATGGCCAGAAGTGTATTTTATTTAATGAATCTGGCACATTAAATATAACATTTTTAGATGTTTACTGAATCAAAGTATTGATTTATATTTGTATTAGTTAAAAGGAGTAAATTTCCTTCTATTTTAAAATAAAAATTTGTTTATAAATTAATTTACTTAGTCTTAAGAAAAATATCACAAACAAAATTACAGATTCTAATTTTCATTTTTTCTAAACACCAGGAAACAAAACACATTCAGAATCAATTGTATAAAAGAATAAAAAAATAACTAAACATTAGTTTTGAAACTGATGTCTCTAATAACTAAACACTTATTCATAAGAAGATTAACTAATTGGTTAATTATTAATAATGAAACTGGAATTTCCAAAAGTATATTAATCCTATAAGTTTAGGATGAAGAAGCAGAGACAGAAATTGTAGTTACAGAGTGTTGACGTCTCTGCACAGCAACCACCGCAGACTTTACGTGGATATATGCTATCATTTTTCTTCATTTGCGAAGAGGAGTAGAGGAAGGAACAGCCAATTGTTAAGGAGCTTCCAATTTGTACAAAAGGTTAAAGTTATTGTACTTTTTGTGTTCATTATATGCAAATTTAGGGTCATTTTTATTAAAAATGGAGCTAAATGTTTAAGTAAAATAATAAATCAAGTTGGATACTATTTAGACAGTTAAATATTATGTAAGCATTGTTATGTCCTGACACTGTTTAAGCACGCACTAGTTGTTGTTTCTTATCCCCGTGTCCAGCAATGCTAAATCAGGTCCGCGAGTTTATTCACCCTAAAGAAATCGAGAACTAAAAAAGGATCATGAATCAGGTCTTGCCTGGTAATTCCCAGACAAGATAAGATGCGAGCAGTGAAGGCTTGTGCAAAAGAGCAGCTAGGGCAGATTTCGAAGTGTTTAATGCCTCCACAAAAGTCACTGATGACAAGTGACCACTAATTGAATGGGTACATACATACATAAGAGATGGGTATGAACCCCGTTCTGTACCAATCGGTTCTCGGGTTTAGTCCACTCATCACCATCGTGAGCTAGGGAGAGAGCATTTTGATCTTGTCTAATGTTGGTCCGACCGAAGGAGCCGTCAGGGTACCTACTCTGATACAAAATGTGTACTAGAGGAACCAACCAAATGATCTTATTCATTGTCGTATATTTAGAAAATGGCTTTATATAAGTAAGAAGAGTGAAACGCTTTGAGACTTCGTCAGCACCAACTCTATCTAAACTGTCCGCTATTTCATTTTTGACAACGTTGATCAGGGACAGGATCCACTGGAAGTGGTTCTGATGAGAAATGGAAAGTTGTCTTAGTTTACTCAGGATGCCTGCACTTGTTTTATCTCTTAAAATATCCCAATCGTCAAAGTACTGGATAGCACTTCTACTATCTATAAAGATCTACATATCCTTTAACTGCTGTAGTAACATAATGTAGTTCAAACACTTAAAAATGGCGATAAACTCCCTTCGAAATACCGAACAGAAGTCTGGATTTCTGGATTCTTATTTTTTTGTCCTGAAATCTAATAAAACTGTTAGCCAGAATTACCACCATCAAATCTACTGCCATCCTTGTACATATGAAGGTCATCTGTGGGGAAATTATTAATTCTTTTAAGAGCTAACTGTTTCAAGTAGCACTGCAATTCCATTCATGTGCTGACTTGTACAGAGAGATTAGCACGAAAGTAAACGCCATCAAGACCTTCGAAAATGTCAATAATTTGGGATAAGATGTAATGTTCTATTGAACTTGCGACCAGATGGCCAGGGACAACCACGTTTGGTGCTTTAGTTACTGCTATAGGACCCAAAACATTTTGAATTATGGCTCTGAATACCAATACTAGAGAGCCTGCCGATGTACTTTACTAAACATGCAATTCTCCTAAAACTTAAAGGTTGCATGTCAGCTACATAGAGCACAATATGTCTAGGATGGAAGTTGCAAAGACCTGTAATAATCCTTCCAGAACTGAGTTGTACACTCTCAAGTTGCTGCACGTTTGAATCAGAGGCACATAAAAGCGTGGGAAAGTCGTATTCCAAAATGGGTTGAATAAGAGAAACATGTGTATTTATGAGGGTATTAGTATCAGCACTCCAATCCGGCTCGAGGTGTGCTTAAGGACATGCCTTCAAAGCAAGATGTTCTAAATGAATTCTACCCAAAATATCATGATCCGAAAAGAAGCCCAAACACCTTGGTTGTTTCTCCTCTTCCAGGGGCTGACTGTTTAACATGATTCTTGGTAGAAAGTAATATATATTTCTATTAGTGGTCAAGAAATCCGCAGTAGACTATTAAGGATTAAAACATAATCTGTGGTTTAGAGCAAAGATTCACATATTAGCCAGACCCAAATTCAGACTATCCTTCATCTTTTCTACATGAGAACCGGAGCTCCAAAGAACAGTGTCTTCCGCAAACATTCCAACTTCACAGTTTACAGGAATATTTTTCAATTAATGAAAAAAAAGTGTGAATAAGGCAGGACTCAAAAGCGAGCCCTGAGAAACATCTTGAATAGGGATGTGCCAAATGGTTATTTTTCATTAACCTGTTACTACTGCTATATTTTGAGCTGATAACAGTTATCAATAACTATTATAAAATAAAGAATGAAATTGGCGACTTCTGATTGACTTAAAAATAACATAAAACTCTACATTTTTTTATGTAGGAACACTTCAATATCGCCAATAAGGAACTGTTATCGCCAATAAGGAACTGTTATTGGCGATATTGAGATGTTATTGGTGATAATAAGTTATCGGCGATAATGAACGGTTATCGGCTATAGTTGTGCTAAATAATAGTTTGGGAGCCAATTCATATAGGATTGCTAGTTGGAAAATATTTGCTGGGAAAAAGATACTTGAACCGTGACAATCACAAGACAACTGGTCAAACTTCTTTTTCTCCCTTTCTTCTGGAAGGCAAGTTTTTCTTAGAAAGACTACTAAATTATATTTAACCGGTGTTTTTGAAGTATTTTTCAAAAAAATTTTCAGCGGGTAATATTAATACATTTGCTCCTATTTCAGCAAGGGAATAAATCTTATGGGATTTCCATTAATTTGATGTGTTTCTTTTACTCTCTGGAAATATTTTGCTATTAATTGATCTGTTGAAAATATTATGATTCGTTAAAGTTCCTTCAAAAATAATTTTAATTTCTTAAAGTTTTCTAGTTTTTATTGGAGAAATATTTTCGAAACCTCTTCTTCATCTCAGCTTAATTTAAAATTAAAATATGTAATATGTACATGTGGGAGAGAAGCATGTACTAAATTATTTAAACGACTATTTTTAATATATCTGTATGATATAATTATAGAGTCTAGCTATAATTGCAGACATAATTACTTTTTATTAATTTCTGCATTTTTAAATTACTTTAATTAAAAGGATGCTTAATCTTTAATTTATTACTTAGAATATTAAAATTCAGTAACGAGATGAGTTAAATTAAAATAATTTTTACAATATTATTTGACATAAATGCAACATTAAGTATATATGTTAAATTAGGATTTATAGTACTTTGATAAAATTTATCTTTAAATAGAGCATGTATTTTTAATCTAATCAAAATTATTGTTATTGTTTTATTAAAATTGCTTTATAAAATTTTAAAAATGTTTTCACACACAGAAGTTATTTCATTTTTATGATTCAATTTTACATTAATTGTTATTTTTTCTAGAAAGTATTATATAACACGGCAATTTTCACATACACACAAGTCTCTTCTATTTTCCTTAAAAATCAAATAAAATATTCATTTAATCAAAACGCAAATCATTTAAGTGTATAACTACAGTATTAATAAAGTACTCAATTTTTAGCATTGCAAAATGTACACTGCTGGACAATTGCTAAGGACGGATAACATTATCATCCACAGCAAGCACAAAATGAAAGGAAGCAAAATGTAGAAAATTAGAATATGTGCGGGATATAGTAAGAAGAAGTATGCTTATACAACTTTTTTTCCACGTCTGTTCATCACGTGATAGCGTTCATAAGAGCTTTAAAGGTTTTGACGCGTGTGGACAGTTGTTGTTTCCAGTCAAAGTTTTACAGGAAAGATTTAATAGACGAACTTGAAATTTTTGGCATGTCTTCCCGACATCACTTGGATGATATTATGCGTGGCCAAATTATTGGAAAGATGGAAGAAGGGCGAAAAATAACAGATGTTGCCAGGGAGTGCGACTTCGCTCTCAGTGTTGTTTTACGGCTGTGGAAGTCATTTAAAACTACTGGAATGTTTAGTAGGCGGCATGGGGGAGGTCGTGTTAGAAGTACGACTACTGCAGAAGACAGATATATCGTCTTATCAGCAAAAAGGAACAGGCGCACTACAGCTCAGCTGGTGGCAAATCAGTTTCTTGCTACCTGAGGAAAGCAGATCTCCCGAAAAACTGTTGCCAGACGTTTGAGGGGAAGAGGACTATACGCCCGCAGACCTGTTGTGTGTGTCCCATTGACCAGACAGCACCGTACTGCCCGTTTGCAATGATGTCCTGAGCATCGCATTTGGACAGAACAGGACTGGGCATGCGTACTATTCTCAGATGAGAGTAGGTTCAGTGTGTTATCGGATTGTAGACGCCAACTGATCTGGCGCGAGAGTGGTACTGCTTATCGTCCAGAAAATATCCAGGAAAGTGACCGATATCCGACATGCAGTGTCATGGTGTGGGCCGGCATCATGGTCAATGGCCGCACGTCCCTACATGTGGTTGCGAATGGGACTATGACGGGCCAACGATACATTAATGAAGTTCTACTTCCTCATGTTCGTCTTTTCCGTGGTGCTGTTGGCGATAAATTTGTTTTTATGGACGACAACGCAACACGTCATCGAACACTTGCTGTTCAAGATTATTTAGACAGCGAGGGTATTCAACGCATCGTATGGCCATCACGTTCTCCATATCTAAACCCCATTGAAAATGTGTGGAATGCTTTGGGGAGGCAAGTTGCTGGTCGAAACTATCCTCCGACAAACAAGAACTCACTTCATCCATGCACTCCCAGAGGAATGGGATAAATTGCCTCAACAGCTGCTGGATAATGTTGTGCAAAGTTCGATACGACGTGTGGAATGTTGCAGCACAATCCACGGTGGACGATATCCTGTACTGATACCTTTCTTCAAGGTACCTGCTGACTTTTAGATGCATTGTTCCATTTTTCCGTATGCAGCATCAAGTGAACGTTTTTTTTTTCTTTCAGATGTTTCACAGCTTTTGTACTTTCCAGAACAATAAATATTCTTTATTCTAATGTCTGAACAGTGTGGCAACTACATTTTATCCCACTAGGCCTCATGTCTCGCTTAATGTTATGCTACATTGCAATTTGTGATCCGTCCTTAGCTATTGTCTAGCAGTGTATTATAAATTTTCATGAACTATCAAGCATGCTTTATGGACATAAGTTTTAAATTTTTAATTCTATGAATAAAAATTAATATTTTAACTTAGATCTTTTAATCAACTCTATAAAAGTTATTCTTTTGTTTTGAAAATTTTGAGCATTGTTAGAAAGTCTGATACTTTTATAAAATAACAGGAAACAAAAATTATCTGTTCACTTAAAAATATTTTATATTGACTTTTCAATATAATTTTTCTATGTATATATATAAATTTAGAAATATAACTTACATTCTTCTATTTCCTATAAATCTGATTAGTCATTTAGTTAATATCAAGTATCATTATGGATAGCCTAACGTTATGGTAATTAAGATGTAAGGCATTCCTGACATTTACAAAGTATTTATTATTTGAATTTTTTTCTATGTTTTAACCTTATTCATCTGTTTAAAGGTAAAACATTCGAAAAAACACTCATAAACACATTTCGACAGATTTTAATTCAAATAAAAAAAATAGCGCTTTGTTTTTCAGCAAGAGACAGTATCGAAACCAAGTCATTCCATTTAGAAGACAACAGTTCTATATTTAGACATTATTACTCTTATGATTAAAAGTATAAAAAAGCCTTAAATGAGTAAATTTGTAAGCATGAGTAATTTGTTCAAATTAAATATTACAATTTATATGTAGACATCATTTTACAATTTATATCAGTAACTTTTAGACTACTTTATGGAAAAATTATTTCTTAAAGATAATTGTTAAACTTAATTTTCAAATGTTATAACAAGGAGGAACAAAATTTTTTTTCGAAACCTATAAAAAATAATGGGGAGTTGCTATTGTTCCAGTTTCATTTTAAATACAAAAAATTATTACTTATTATTTATAAGTTTGAGCCAAAAGAAGAAACTCGCTAAATATTTTCTTATTGCTGTTATATTTGATATACACAATTTCCTCAGTAAGTTTCACGTTTAAGTTTAATCAATCAGTTTCACGTTTAAATTCAAGTTCAATCAAATGAAAAAGAAACATAAGACAAGTAAAATAAATGAACTGTGCAGAAGATAAGTATACAAAATGATGTATACAATAAATAACTTTAATAATAAAATAAAATGCTTGCTTCAGTGGAAAGGCGTAATATTCGAATTGAAAGTTTCTGGGTTCAATATCAGCCATTACTGAACAGTTGGAAATGTGTATGGCCCTTCAGCCCCTGCATGTTGTTGTTGTTACTTTTCTCAGGTTGTCTAGCTAAGCAAAGCAACTCCCATAAAACCAAAAATATCTAAAATGTCTAAAATATGCGATGAGTCCTGAAGAGCATCGTCTTTTTTTAAAATTTAGGCAGGTTAAGGTATGTCGAGGGGAGGCCATATTGACGGAATACCAAGGGCAGTCTGGAAATGTCCTTAGCCCCTGCTGAAAGGTGATTTCTTTCGCGTGCCCACTCAGATAGCGAGAAAAGGCAGTTTGATAAGATCTTGGTCTAGGATTGAAGGTGTCACCCGAACTTTTGGCGAAGTACCATGGATGGTTGGGAGGAATTTTCATAAGCTTATTGAATTCAGTTTTTGCCAGGGAAGAAATCTCACTAGATGTGAGCTCTCCTCCTGGGTTTACTCCTCCTCTGACGCCGTTCAAGCCAAGAAATCCGCTCTTTCATCTCCCTCTACTCTCAGTTATGCTATAGCCCCTGCATTTATGTGTAAATGACTACATGTTTACAGGAGTTCCGCTTGTTTGAGTTGTTCATATATATTCCAATATCCATGAAAAGTTTTTCAATAAGTCTATATTTGGTTTAGTCGTATTTAAGTACATGATTTTTAAATTTACGAACTTTTGTTACTATAAAATAATATTTTACATTGTGCTGCTAAGTGGATGATTATATAAGATGCAGAAATTTATTTCATAAGTAAGTCGCAAAGGGTATAATATACGCTATTCATATATTTTGATATTTCATAAAATTTGAAATATAAAATACTTTTTTGAATCGTTATAAATATTACTATGCAAAAAGTGATTTTCATCAAAGTTTTATGAATAAATAAAACTGTCTTAATTGCATTTCATTTGTACAGCTTAAAAAACTACTATATTATTGCAGTTAACATCTGCATTGGATGAATTTTCAGGATATATCATATTTAATTAAATGCTGAAAAGGAAAAAGGAAATAAATATAAAGTGTTTGCCAGAAAAATATGGGCAATTAACATCTAAATCGTTGTTTTTTAATGTCATAATAAATAAAATTTAAATTATAATAAAATAAATAATTTGAATGTATTTAAATATTAATAAATAATATATATCATAAAAATTAAATAGTTTAAAAAATTTATATAAAAATTGTAAATTATTGATACTAAAAATATGTATAATATAATTATATTTAGGAATTTTTTCAAAATGATTCTTTTAGTCATGACTTTTTGACAAACAATAATTTTTAATATTTAAAGAATGGATAAAATTTTTACTTTTAAAATTTTTTTAATAATTGTAACGGAATTTCTTTAATTCGACCTTATTTCTAACGTATCATTCATTTTTTAAATGTTGCAACTTATGTCGATGAACAATATTTTATTCACAAGAAATTTCATACTAAAAAAAGAAAAAGCACATTTTTTTTTGAAAAACAAATACATTTTTATTCCATTCCGAATAAATTTTAAGCCACGACATTCGCGTGAGCAGAGTAGATGCGATGTATCTCAAAAATAAAGAGAAATCTCCTTTAATAAATCAACATGTGAAATACGGATTTCAAAGCAACAAAATGTTGTCCAGCAACATAACGAAAACCAACGTTCTTGAAAGAACGAAAACAAGCTGTTATCAAATAACATTTCGTTATTACATATTACGTTAGGCGTTTTTAAAAGTAGCGAGCTGTTCTCGAGTAACTCTTCGTTACCGAAGAACGAACTGTTGTCAAGCAACATTTCGTTCTTGTATAACAGTCAGTTCTTTGAATAACGAACTTTCTTCTTATAAAACTTCGTTCCCGCATAACTGTTGCAGTCAACGTGCTATTACTGATGTTAAAAGTTAATAGGCCAACTTAAACAATATATTGCCAACTCTGTATAACTGCACAGATATATTAAAAGGTCTGTTATGGAATGACGCCATTATTAAAGTAACGGTTACTGAAAAATTTAAAATAAATAGATAACTATTATAGAATAACAGTTACGTTAAATAACGACCATCTCTAACCTTGACTTGTTTTAAAACTACACACCAAATTGCAACACCAAGAAAGACAAGTGATATCACAACAAAATTTATTTTGCAGATAACATGTTGACCAAGTGTCAAATGATTATATATGTAGAATTCTTTGAAGTATGCTTCCTGCCAAAATCAGTAGCCAAATTAACCGCCATTGTGGGAGATCACCACTGTCACATACCTCGGCATTGATTCAAAGAGACTTTGGATGTGTTTTTGAGGTACAGCAGACCAAGCAGGTTCCAAATGTTGCCAAATTTGATCTGATGTGGCAGCTAAGGATGTAATCTGGGTCAATCCTTGAGCAATCATGGACCACATGCTTTCTATCGGTGTAAGATCAGGATAGCAAGCCGGCCAGGGAAACAATTCAATCTTTTTCTTGATAAAGAAACATTAGACAATGCGTATTTCTTGTAGTCGAGCATTATCCTGTTGAAATATTGCCTTGGGGAAGCCCTGAAGGTAAGGAAGGACAACATGCTCCAACAGCTTGAAGATGAAGCGATGGCTGATTAAAATACCCGCAATGTATTTTAGAGGAGTGTGAGAGTGATATCCAATACCGCCCCAAAACATAATACCCAGTGCAGGGCCAGTGTGGTGTTTCACAACGCAACTGTTCAGCATCTCTCTTTTCATGGTGTCTCCAGAGTCGAATGCGACCATCGTGGTGTTGCAGACAGAAGCATGACTCTTCAGTAAAGACAACTTCATTTCATTCCACCATTCACATCTTTCTTTAGTCGCACCATTGGCGGAGGAGACGTCTCTGGTTCTGCGTCAAGGGTAGACGAAGCAACGGATGTCTTGCGTGCAGACCACTCTGTTGTAAATGGCTTGGAATGGTACCGGATGATGAGTTACGGACTGAATGGGCTGTGACATGGTTCGTGATGTATCTGAGCGATCCGTCACTGCCATGTACACAATTTGCCTGTCATCAATTAAAGTGGTGCACTGAGGAGGATGCGATCAAACACGTCAGTCCGTCGCACCCTCCTGTATCCAATGATCACATATCCGCATTACAGTTGTTTGGTTTCTTCCAACACGATTACTGATTTCCCTGAAAGATAATCCACAATAGACCACTACCCTTCCTCTGTCGAACTCGGACACTTGATCAAAAAAATGATCGCTGTTTTCTACGATGCATGATTCGTTTCTTGAAGAAAAACACAACTTTCGAACTTGAAATCCACGAAATCTCCAATATTTAAATAGCACTTTGAAGTGACGCAACAGGCGTATGTTAATGTGCGTCTGCGCTGAAATTCTAATCATTTGGATATCTTACCTCCGCTAATGCTTGTTGTAAATATCATGTTATTTGCATGCTTCTTTCAGAGCGTTGCATTTATGGTGGCCAGTTGTGCATCTAATTACAAGCCATTGAACCTCACTCTAATGTGTTCATTTTCTCAAAAAATCGTGAATACAAAGCAATGCTTTAACACGTATACTGAACTTATGATAAAGGTTGACAATTTGCTTCTGAGTCCAAACCCTATCAAAAGAGCTAGAAAGTTCAAAAAAGGCAGTTATAGTGTGAGTTGTAAGCTTATTTTTAGTACGCGCTAGAGTAAGGTTATATAAAATAATAAAACTAACATAAAATTAGACGTTTCAAAATATTCAATGAATGATCGAATTGCAGGATATATTGATAAACAATACAGATTTAAATGAAAGTAAATATTTTGCCAAACAATAAAAATACAAGTGACATATTTTTCAGATGATATAAGAATACATTTTATGCATTTATAGATTATTGGATTTAAATTTATAAAAAATAAATATATTTTGCTTTACAGATTTACCATATTAAATCGAATCTGAATTGTTATTGTGATAGTTTTGAAATGTATTTAATTTAGTCTTTTGTTATATAAAGTTTATTAAACATTCTTGCTCATATATGAATTATTAAAATATAATCCCCATTTCGTATATCTTTTATGATATTTAATTATATAAACCTTTTCCTTGTGAAATATAATAATAAACATTGTATTTAACATAATTTTCAAAATTCCCAAAATTAGTTTCGAATTTATTAGTTTCAAAAATTATAAAGTAGGAATAACCAGTAATAAATTAGTTAGTATAAAACGAAATGATTTTATAATAATTATGAATTGTCAAAAAATCAAATGCTAGTATTTTTTCTAAAATATAATAACAGTACATTATTCTGTTTATTTAATTAAGATATTATGCTCATTACGTTTTGTTGATATTTTAACCATAAAACAAAATTACACCAAAAATTTTATTTATTTAATTAAATAGGTATATTATAATAAATTTTACAATTTTTGAGTTACATATGATCAGATATAAATTATTCAGAAAAATATTCTATCAATCTTAATTTAGTTAAATTTGCTATGTCCCATGGTGATTTTAAGCAACAAAAAAAATTTAAAGAGATAGTAAAGAAATTGCAGAAAAATAGTTTTTGAAATCAATACAATGAACACACAGTTTAGTAAAACGAACATAGATATGCAAATGTTGAGAACAAAATGTGACACATGACGCGAGCAAATACAAAACACGCGTTGTCATTACTTACAGATCAAGATTACTATAAAAGAAAGGAAGGACAAGCATTTAAAGTCTTTCGTTGCATGTAATTTCGAGAAGTATGGTTGGAAAAAATCAACTGAATGAATGATTGGAAAGCTGGAGGAGTGTTTGGTTTGACCAATGTTACGGAAGAGTTCAGAATAAGCAAAAGTTTCCTTTCATTTTTTTGAAAAGCATAATAACCCGTAGAAAAGCTGTCAGAATTGTTGGTGTGAGCCGCTCCAGGAAAAAAATGCAGTAAATGACTCATATTTTATCCTGAAAATGAAATGAGTTTAAAACCAGTTAGCATGTACCATTGCTCAGCATCTGTGTACTGCTGTGTGTAGAAAATGTTAAGGTTTTCTGCGTCCAGATAGCTTCACAAAGGGAGCATATGCATCGTCTATCCTGTAAGTCCCATCATTTCGAAAGCCGGATTTCAACTTCACCGTATAAAGAACACACACACACAAATCACAAATTCTACACATCTCATCAATAGAGATGTGTTCTCTTTATCAATGAGAGTACCATAAAAGATTCTCGATGATAGTTGAATTGGAGAGATGTCAGAAAGCCATTTCATCCCACTAACATCACAGAAAGTGAACCTTGCCGTGGTCCTGGATTGTATTTTTGGGGAGTTGTTATGTTGATAGCATGGATTGAGTTACGTGGTTTAGACAGAAAATATGATACTAAAAATTGTGCTATTTTTAAGAAATGTTCCTTCCCTATATGTGTCTGCTCCGATGTGCCGTTACAGAAGATTTAATTTTAGGGATGACAATACGTAGTCACACCAGACTTCTACTTATAGCAGTTACAGGAAAGGGAAGATATAACTCGAATGGATAAACCAGTCTACTTCCATGATTTAAATCCCATTGAGTACCTCAAATACTTGAGGAAGAAGCTTTTCGAAGCGATTATGTATTTTTGGGAAATATGAACTGTAATTTCAATAAGTATTGGACAATATGATGTTGAGTAGGGGGAGCAGAGTAAATTAATTATTGGAGCAATTGTAAGACTTATCATGTAGCATGGCTTATCCCTTACTAAGGATCAATTGCTTATTCTTCTTATTGAACGGAATATTTCTATAAATACATTCCGTACTAATGAGCAGTTGCTTATTCTTCTTATTGAACGGAATATTTCTATAAATGCATTGCAATATTATGAATTCATTAAAGTGTTTTTGTTTGATTCTATAGCTATAAATTTATTCAAGTCTTTTTTTTTTGTTTGATTTGATACTGTGCGCATTGTCTTCATTTTTATTCAAATTAGCCTTCATCATAGTTTAAATACAGACTCCTGTCATTGATTTCTGAATTTCACAGGTGTCTCAGATAGTTTCTTGGAGAGTTATTTAAGAAAAATCATCTGTTTTTTTAAGTTTTACACACCGATGTATTTGAAATTTGAACTGAAATATTTGAAATATAAACTTTATTAGAATTTTTAATAATAAGAGCCATACAATGTACTAAAAATAAATTACTTAAATTTCGACTAAAAGTTGCATAATTAAACTTTATATCTTATAAAATTAATTAATGAAAGATGTTAAGCAACTGATTAATACAAGATTTTGCACAGTTACTTGACTGAATGCTAGAATTTTTAAAATTTAAATTATGATAAAATTTCAGTAAATTTATATCGAAATTGCTAAAACAAATCATCAGAACAATAAAAAGATTTAGATGTTTATTAAGTTCAGATATGAAGATCTTAATCCTTAAGAAGTATTTAATTAACCATGATTAACCTGGGGCCTGAGCAGCTACCAGGTGCGTCGGTAGGTGGTGGATCACCGAACGTCCTGTAGAAATGACAGGATAGCCTTGAATATAGAATCAGAGGCCGCGAACCAGCTCCCGTAAACCCTGGTGTTATGCGATCCGTGCCTAGGGCTAATTGGCACCCCGGTATTGGTGTCTTAACGGAGCCTCTAGTTGCCTGGCAAACTTCTAGAGCAATTTGCCTTGCCCAGTATCTCAGGCAATGCTGGGTGGACTTATATTACCTGAGCTTATAAATTGTTATCTTGTGGCTGAAAAGACACAAGAAATAACAAACCTTTCTGCATCTGCAAGTGATGCCTCTGAAGTAGACCTTGCTGAAAAAGACAAGGGAACTCAGAGGCAGTCTTGTAAAGGGGCAGTAATGAATCCTTCACTTGAGGTAGAAATGACCTCCAAACCATCTTCTGGTGAAAGTCAGGAAGCTATCCCTAGTATGACTGACTCTCTTACCAGATGGGACTGTTTCAGCAAGACCCTATCTGCTGGAAATGTCATACGCAAGAGGAAATGGCAGAGCATATAATTTATGAATGCGAGGCTCTTGCCCTCCCTAGATTAACTTCTTTAGGCATCATCCATACTAGAGAGTTACACCTAGACTCCATTAAAGGGTTATCGGAATTTATTTATAAAGTGGGTGACCCGAGCAACTGGAACTTGAAAATATTGGGTTTGGACTTAATGGTACAAAATGCTGATAAAAGTAGAGGTGCCCAATGACATACAAACCCAACTCTAAGAAGAAGAAGATTAGTCCAGGGATCGATCTCGTCATATGAACGAGATTCAAAATTACTTAGAAATAAGTTATTGTTTTTAATGAAATGAAATTTATGAAACAATTCTATTGCATTTTATAGTTAATTATTTATAAGTTACTAAATAAAATTTTAGTATGACATTAAAAATTGCATAATAATGACTAATGTAAACAGAAATGATTTACTAAATGTGTAGAAAATTATTGACAGAACATATAAATGATTTGTCAAACTGTAATAAATATTACTTTGATATTATTAGGCAAAATGCACCATTTGTTGTTAAACTTGATTTGTAGACTAATAAATATGTTACTTTTATTTCAGATATTTTTTCAACTGTCACATGCATATAAATCACTCCTTCACTCCTTTATAAATTTATTTTATGTAAAATGCATCTTAATGGTGATATTGTTTGATTTTATTTACTGTTAATGGAAATGTTCTTGAGCGAAGTTGAATAATTTTCAGTTAGCACACTATAAATATATAATAAAGTATAACTTAATTAGTAAAAATCCTTTAATTTGGATTCAAGAAAGAAAAGACCAATGTTTATTATAACTTAAAGTATATTTCATTGTCTCTTGTAAAAGTTAAAAAATATTTTGCATTACTTTTTTTCTCAATGAATATTATTCATTTAAATCTGTCAAATTATCTAAACATTTGTACCAATGAACTTTTTCTGGTAAAATAACTTTCATGGTGGTTCACAAATGAATTACATATTAAATGAAGTATTTTTGTGATGAGCAATGTGCTTAAGTCACTTCTAAAATTAAACTTTTAATTAAAAACTTTATTTAATTTTAGTCGGATGAATAATATGTTAGGTAATAATTAGCTTCGTTATCCAGAAGGGAATGAAAGGCGTATTGATCCAGAAAATATGACGTGAATAAACTGCATGTTACTTCAACCAACCAAAGCTGTCACACTGATTATACCTGGCAGGATGTTTAGCTAAGAGGTTTTGCGTAGGATATGTTTCAAAGTCAGGTGCAGTTAATCTGCTTGTCAGTTAAATTACGATCAGAATTTTCATATCATGTATGATCGTAAAATAAGTTAGTTCCGGAATACGTTATAATTTTTAGTTAATTTCAAGTTATTATGCTTTTACAGGATAATTGTGATTCAAATACTGTTAAGATATATGTTTTATTTAGTTTAATTATTTGATGATGTAAGTATAAAAATTAAATCTACTACTAAGCTTAGTATTTTTATATTTTTAATGATGACACACATATCTGATTTTATCTAAAAATCAAGCTAAACCCTTGCAGTAATGGAAATAATTGAAAATTAACATAATAAATTATATTTCAAAAGTAAAAAAATACACTTTACGTGCATTTGAATTGTAATTAATGTTATAGCAAATATTTAAAATTAAAAATATAAATGTATTATTTTAAGATGAAATTTTTTGTATGGCTTTATGATGAAAATATATTTATGCAGCATATTAAAATTTATGCAATATTAAAATCTATATATATATATATATATATATATATATATATATATATAGATATCTATATATATATATGATATATATATATATATGTATATATATGGTATATATATATATATATGTATATATATATATAAATATTTTTGGTAATAAATGAAAATTTTGGTAATGGTTTGTAATTTTTGGTAATGACAATAATAATTTCAGCTAGAACTAAAATCTATGTATTTATGTCAAATCTAATAGAGATTTATTGACATTTAATTTACTAAAGACTTATTTAGTTCACAGTTTACAAATTGAAATAACTTCAAATTTATTCTTAAAATCAAAAATATACAGTGAATAATATATTCGTGCATAATATTTATAGTTATGTATAAGAATATTCCTGAACATGCATGACAAAAAATAATGTTTTCTAGCAACTAGAAAAAAACGAAGAAAGTGTTTCATGAAATCTTAATTTGATATAATGATGTAATTTATTTTGCGTTTTTTATCTTATTTTAACGGGTGTCGGAATATATGTAGTGAGTCTCTGGGATTATTCTTGAATTTTTTTATGTAATTCCTGAAATCATTAATTCTTTGTTCATACAGACTAGCTGGTATGCTTTTCTACACATCGACGTCACATCAGAATGACTCAGCTTAATGTGAATACTTTTCCAATCCACGGAGCCTCTATAACTCATTGAGGAAGAATGTGGTCCCTTTCCCAATCACTTCCCTTGCCTAATGCTGTTTCAATTTACTGTATTTAACGGAAATGGCTGGTATCTATTCAGGTGATGGGAACCAACTTGACTGACAGAAATCATTCCAAAATGCTTTATTTTAAATGGAAAATATAAATTAAGTTTCTTTAACAAAGACCATTCTAAAAACCTATCAAAATTCAAGAAACAACATAAAATTCAGATATCTTTAATTTAAAACTCATAATGAATATAATATTTTTCAATTCACTTTTTATTTAAATAATAATTGAAATTTACTTTTTTATTATTACGTCTAACTACATTATATATGAGACGTATATTATAAACAAATGTAAAACTTGTTACCTAAAGGTTAGTTTCAAATGTCTTTTAAATCAATAGTATCAAAAAAATAAAATATTAACATATGTTAGGAAAAATTATTTTGTATTAATTATTACTAATGTTATTTCCAATATAACAAAAGTTGTAATGATTATAAAGAGCAAAGTCGTAATTTCACCTTCGTGGTGCTCTGATCCAAACAAAAGATGCTCTCTATTGACTTAATCCGCACTGCCAAAGGCATAGCGAGCTTGTCTTTTCCAAGTGTCATAAGAAACAACGGCAACAACAACATGATTATGATTTTAAATACTCTGTGAGAGTAAAGCAATACTCTCACAGAGTATTTAAAATTATAAATCGGTGATGGCTCTTACTTTATTCTTTTACTTACCAAAGATTTAACCTAATTTTTTTTATTTATAAATACTTATTGTTAGCATTTAAGTTCATTTTTTTATTTAGCGTTTTCTATGCAATTTTTAATCTCTATAAAAAACTTAATCATTCAGTTAATATTTAAAACCATAAATTAGTACAAATGTTGTGAATTTTGATTAAGGGTTAATTTTGACATAAATATTTAATTTGGTTGATGAGAAACGGAATGATGGCTCTCTTTTTACTATCACTTTCTATACTTGAATGTTTCAACAGTACAGATTGAGTATTACTTCACCAAATGTTAATCGAATACATTTCTTACAGATCCCAAAAATTTTCTTGTAGGAAATAAATTTAATTTGCTTGTTTGAATAGTCAATCTAATTTTTTTACTAGTTTTGAAAAACTGTATAACTGTTTCTATCAACACTTATAAATGATGTGAAAGATGATATTTATGATTTATTGCTTATGGAATAGCATGTTATCACAATATATAGGATCGAACGTTTTCGCTTAATGAATGATCTGAATATCATATGTATAATGAATATGAATATATTATTTATTCTTAATGCAAAAAATGTAAATAACTGGTATTTGTTGACTTATACCCATTAAGATACGAATTCAAGGGTCAAAACTTTCGTTATTGTCAAGGTATGGCATGTAATATGAAACCTGTAGTCACTAATTATAAAGAAATTGAAACATTTTTAATTTAAAATGAAGAAATATCTATAGTTACAAATTCAATATGAAGAGTTATATTCGAAATTCATAAGCGTTGTATGTAGACCTAAAAAAACGCAGAAAAATGGTGTTGAATTTTTATATTTTGGTTAAAACTATTTGAAAATAAGAATATAAAATCACAATCATAAAAACTCTCTCATCTGTAAAGGAGTTTAGTCGAAATATCAATTTTGAAAATATCTCATTGGTCAATCATACAGTAATAAGATATTGTTTGACTTGTGAAACTGGTATTATACATTTGAGGTTTCTTCGAACATTCAGAGATTTATTCCTGAAATATTACAATGGAAGATTTATTTCCCTCTTAGATTACGATTTTTATTTTAAATAAAAATAAGATATAATATTATTTACTCCAGAAAAAATAAATTTAATAAATACAATAGAAACTTCATAAATTTTATGAAGTTAAATTCTAATATTATATTTGTCATATAATTAACACCAAAAGATATATCTGGCATATATGTTTTGATCTTAAAAGTTTGGTTAAAAGCAGTATTTTTATTCCATAAAATAAAGTTTTGATGTTCTGAAAAATTATGTTATAAAAATATATATAGATTAAAATATTTAATATAAATTTTATTACATATTGATTCTATGAAATCAAATTAGCCATAAATGTCTTATTATTATTTTAAATACGTTATTTGCCATTGCACTGAACTAAGAGGAAAAAACATATTCTCGATAATTTTGCTAATTGGAAACAAAAAGGAACTATAAGAAACGAAGAAAATTGGATAAAAACAAGTCACACCTTGTTACACTCATTTATTTTCATCAGTTGCAGGAAATCTTGAGACAGATTATAAGTAAATTGTTTCCTTATCTCCTAATACAATTTCAGTATATAGTTACAATATATATATATATATATATATATATATATATATATATATATATATATATATATATATATATATATATATATATATATATATATATATATATATATATATATATGATAAGATAAGAGATAAAACAGTAGAAAAAATTCATAATGTAACAAAACGCGATTATTCACTTTTCAAATTAGAAACATAAATGCCTAAAATAAATGAATCATTCATAGTCAAAGATCATTTTTTGAAAGGACAGAAAAACGGGAAAAATTTATAGATGGTATTTTTGTATACAACTTGGAAACAGAATGTATATAATATTTTTAAGATAGTTCAAACTCTAAGAGAAACTGAAAATAAGAATAATTTCACGGAAACAAATGACAATAGCATTTTTTTGAAATAATTAATTACATTAACATATACACCTCAGATTTACACCATTACCATTTATTTATAGCTTATTTCCTTAATATATTATAAAAAGATTTATTTTTTTCATAAAATCTTTTGGCAAAATCTGAAAGATAAAGATAGGAAAACTGATTGATCCACGAGAAGTGGTAAACTGATCAATCACGTTTGTCCTCTAGTCGGTTTCAGTGGAGTGATCTCATGCGCTTTGAACGAAGATGTAAATCTGGATCCACGAATGGGGATTATACTCTTTTTCGAGCTATTTCTTTCCACTTCCAATCATGCTCTATCACCGTTAGCTATCTGCCAAGAATTCACAATTCTGTTCAGACTTCACGTTTGCAGTTGCCTTTATCCCTGCACTTCTAATTAATCCACCATAGATTTTCTCCTTTACTTCTAATTGTCCAGTTTTTGACTTAAAGCACATCTTCTTGTAGTCCCATTTCTCTTTTCCATCTCGTAATTTCTTATTTCTCATTGTTCTTTCATCTCACACAGCCTTTTCATTTTTCGAGTCACTGCTTGTCGTCCATTCATTTTCATTTATTTGAATTCTTTCCAACTATCTGCCTCATTAATTCGATTAGATCACACTTCGATCATAAAATTAATGCGTTACTCCTATAGGTATAGGTCAATATCCCTTCCTTTTAATTCTTGACTGATCAGAAAGGAATAAAAAAGCTGAACCTTATTTCTTTTCCTTATAGTAAAGTTATCCATCTTTCTCACGAAAAAGTTTCACTGATGAAAAACTTCCTCGTTATATCCTTCCTCGTTTCTTCTTTCTTTTTATAATTTTCAACCTTTTATTACACATGACTACTTTTTTCTTCTATTCTTTTGTAATACTACGTTTATGTATTTCATTTCCCTTGAAATAGATACATTGTCAACGATATAAATTGCTATACAACTTAAATCACAAAATATTTTCTAAAATCATTCCATGTCATTTACATTACGACACATATATTAGTTGCGTAAATATATCTCTAATACATATATAACACTTAGAAGTTTGGTTAGTACAAATGATTGTTCAAAGAAAGTCTTTCATTTTCTAAATATTTTTTAAAAAAATGGTACCGAAATTAGATATTAAATTTATTCCATGTGCTAAAAATCAATAAACATTGAATTAAAAAAATCAAGTTTTAATTTTTTTTCATTTTTCTTATTCATTTAACATGGTTTTGTATTATATGGAATTATATTTGCCTCAAATTTGAAATTCTTAACATTGAAAAATAATGCCGTAAAAATAAGGAAATTCATGAAGGTATAAATGAATGAATATTAAATATTGTATTTATATACAATGTGTATTACTAAATACAGCATTTATTATCGCATTGAATTTTAATTATTGTAAATTTAATCTTATGGAAATTTAATGTATTCGAATTCTCCAAACGGCTTTCTGATTAATGAATTTACATTTAAAACAATACGTATGTGTGTTTTTATTTAAAAGTATCTTAATGATTATGATTCTAGGCAAAAGTAATGAAATAATGAATTTAATTAAAAAAAAAAACATTTTACGAGCAAGTCGAAAATATATATGTTTACTTTACAATGAGTCAAACTTTAGAATCGCTATGTTTCCCTTTACATTTAATTTTTATACTTGAATTTATAAACAGTATTGTTATTATATTTGCATTAAAAATTTGAAACATCAGATATAAAAATACATACCAATTGAAAAATGTTGTTGCAGATTCATTTTCAGCAATTGCTACTGATATTGTTATAAAATGTTGTGTTATATAGCAATAAATTATTTTTAGATTATCTTACTCATTTTAAAAGAAAAATTTTTTTAACGATAATTCCCATAATAAATATTGCCCCAGTGAAGTTAGACATTTTTTGAAATGAATAATGACGGTATATTTGATTCATTTATAATTGATAAAGAAAAATATAATAGATATGATTATAATTTCAATATACAGTATTCTAACAAAAATTTAATCTGTTTCTAACAAATGAAAATTATATTATGATTAATTTTATTCTTTTAAATGAACTTATTTCTATTGCAACTGTTCATTAATTTCGTAAATTATTCACGCTTTAGTATGTTAATGCAGTATCGTATTCTATAAAAGAACTCCATAACATAGAGTTCATAATGAATTCCAAATTCAAATAAATATATCACTCTCGAATAAAAAGAAACTTCAATTCAATTCTTTATTTTATTGAAATTTATACTAAAAATTGTTTAAAGTAATTTTACTATAATTTGGTATAGACATAGACAAAAATAAGTGTCTATCTATCTATCTATCTAACTATCTATCTAAATATATATATATATATATATATATATATATATATATATATATATATATATATATATATATATATATATATATATATATATATATATATATATATATATATATATATATATATATATATATATATATATATATATATATATATATATATAAACTACATTTTATCGAGTAATCTTTTCAACGCAGAAACATAACATGAGCTTATCCTGAAATTTTATGAGACTGCTTATATGAATAATTGATTAGAATAAAAAAAATAAAACTCATACTCATAGTAAATAACACAGTAAAATCTCAATGGATATTTTACAAAATGAAGTATAAATGTAAAAAACATTCGTTCCAGTTTTTTTTAATGTTTAAAGAGTAATCATTAAACATCATTCCCTAGAATTTTAGTTTCTGCAGAGAATAGTGGAATGTTAAAATCTTAGAGAGGAAATTTTAACTTCATATTTCATAGAGACTTCTGCAAATGACTTCGAGTCGCAAACACTGCAAATTCTAAACACAGTAAAAGCAAATAACTCAACATTTTCTTGTAATTACAAGAATTTTTATTCCATTTCCTAGCAATACTTGTCTTCAATCATGCTATTCCTTAACATTCCATTCGTTGTGTGCTAATGGACACCATTTTCCAATAAAAATTTGGGCTTATTTACATCAATGCCATTTACACTAAGAATAGACAGCTGAAAAAAGTATTTATTGCACATCAATTTGAGTTGTTTTCTGAATTTTGCTATCCATATCTTTAATATGCTTTATTTAGGTATTGTTGTTGATTTAGAGTTATCCAGTAAAGAATTGATTAAGAAAAATTTTATATACATCTAATGCTGACCAATTTGAATTATTTTGGTGAATTTTTAAATAGTTTAAATATGTTTTTTCCCGAAGTTGAATGTTGATTTGAGTTATCCAGTAAATATTCTATAAAAAATTAATTGGTATTGGTTATTTTCTATTTTTCTTACATGATAAAAATAATCATTATAATTTGAATGTTTGTTCAATAAAATGAATTATATATATGTTTACAGATTTAGGCCATAATAGCCAAGTGGTTAGGGCATCGTCCTTCCTTCTAGAAGGACTAGGTTGACTCCCAATGGCTTTGAAAACCCACCGAATACATGGGATATACGTACTCTATAAATCTGAGAAATCGAAAGTCATAAAATAAGTCGTTGAGCAGATACCATGGGTGCAAAGGCTTGGAGAAAATTTCCTTTCCCTTCACATCAAAGTCAAGTTTGCGGTTGTGGATAACCTGGTGGTGCCATCTATCGCAGAAGTTTAGAGCAAAGTCATACTTTTACCTTCGAGATGATCTTGTTAAACAGAGGGAAATGCGCACCGTACTAACTTAAATTTGCATAGCCAAAGGCATAGGGAGCTTTGATTGTCCAAGTATTCAAAGTAACAACAATAAGTTTGTTTGATTTTGTTAAACTTATTTAAAATTAATTTAATTTATTTACACTAAAATTGACACTAATCTTTATTGATTAAGTTTCAGCTGAATTGCTTTTATAAAAACCACTTAAAATTATTTATTGTTTTTCAATATCAATTATTGTTGTTGATACACTCTTGCTTTAAGAACAATATTGGTTAAAATGAATTTGGTTTTAAAATATACTATTTGGTTTCCATTTGCTCTTTGCCTCATACTGTTTTTCCGTTTAATTGTTTTATTTGATAAATTTAGTATTTTAAATATTGTTTTAATTTTTTTTAGTTTTTGAGTGATGAAATTCTGTATGCTTGGAAATGTTTCCTATCTGATTCGCATTCAATCTTCCAGTGATTTTTTTATAATATCATTAGTAAAAAGTACATTAAAATCATTCCGTACAAAATATACTTGATTTTATGTTAATTTTCCAAAATAATTGAATAAGTTTTCTTATTAAATTTAGTTAAAAGTGCAATACAAAGCACAATATAACTATTTTAAAATTTTTGAATATAAGCATTCTAAAAGTCTTGAAAAATCTTCTAAAATTCTGTTTTCATAGAAGGAATAGAAATGATTACACTCCAGGGAAATGGAAAGCTTCGAAGTATTACACTGTAGTACCAATATACATACACTGAGTGGAAGAGGCAATTGATATGTTTCGATCAACTGTATCATACCATATGATGTATCCTAGATATAACCCGGGCAAAATTTACCTTATACAGAAACTATTTCTATATAAATTAGAAACTTGACCCCAGTTTCCATTTAAATTATTAACCTCCAGTTCACTTTATTCAAAATCAACAGATGAAGCACATTTTCATTTATATGGTTAAATGAATGTCCAGAACCACAGAATTAGGAAACTTGAATTTTTTCAGTCTTGCATGCTCACCTGCACTCATCTTATGTATATGCGGAGATTTACTGCGTCATTTCTTCTCAGCCGATATATCTTCGAGCAAGTATGTGATAGAGGTTCTGTAATAAGTTCAATCAATTGCATTTAGAAAGTAAATTGTTGTATTTGCAAACGTATGAGCCAATTTTTGGCGTAATTCTATGCAAGATAAAACTCTTCTACACGTTAAGCATTGCTTTATACATCCTCAAAATTCAACTTACAGATGAATACGTTTTTAGTTAGCACTTTCCAGATTCGTACTTGCTTGGTTCCCAGATCTCAATCCATAATTCACTTGAATTCTGGAGAGTCTGAAAAACCTCTGTTAAATCATGATGCTAATAAATGTAATAAAGTGTTTTACGCTGCTTGAAAAATAAGCATGTTTTAAAATAAAAATGTGAACATAAAATATATTTGAGATATTCAATACGAAATATATTTTTAAGAAGCGCAACAGTTTATAAGTAAAATTTACGGTTCATTCACTAAAACAAGTTAAATACATGCGTTACCAAGAATTTATCGCTTATATAACATTATTCCAATTTGATGAATATTTTATTGTCGAAATTAACAAGAAGGTACAGTGAAACAAATAGTGATGAATAACCATACAGACACATAACCCAAATGTACAAAGATAAATGACCATAAATGAAATTTTCTCTATTATTTGTAATTTCATAGGACTGCTTGATGATTCTTTCAAATATGATTAAGATCTATTTAAGATTTCAAATCAAAATTGCTAGTTAATTTTAGCTAATGTAATAAAAATAATAAACTAAAAAATTCTTATTTTGTCCTTTAGAATTGAATTTAAAATTTATTGTAATAATTACTGATATACGAATTGGAATTTCGAATTAAATATGCTTGCGACTTAAAATATTCCATAGAATATTGCAATAATAATATTGTTATTAATGTAAGTTTGCAAATTACATTTATATTTGTTAACGTAAACTAAGCAGGAGAATTGGATTATACTATTCTTATTGCGTGATTAATTTGAGAATGCAGTTCGGTTACTAAATATAATTTGTCTTACGTACAATTATATTTCTTATTAAACTTATATAATTAGAATTTTTGAAAAAAAAATCATTTGAAAAAGAATATTGCATTAGAAAATAGAAAATATAAATAAATAAAATTTAAAAATAATCAAAACGAAGGTGTGATATGTTACTTTTAAAATATACAGAAAGAGATAATTTCATATTTATCTTTAATATATTATTTTCTTTTATATATTAGTGAAGATTTTATTATTGTACGATGTATAATGACAATATTCTTATTATGATAATAAGTTTTCTCATTGTGATAAAAAATGCATAAGTATCACTAACAATAGAGTAATCTGACAACATAATAGATGACACTTGTTTATAAAGCTAAATTAATATTTATCAGTAAATTCAGACAAAAATATATTTATCTTTAATAGCTTCAAGTTAAAAATATGATTACGTATAAATTATAGTTTGTTTATTTAAATATTAATGATAACTAAAGTTGTAAAATATATTTAGCTTTGGATTTATAGATGTTGAAAAGAACTAAAAATATTCCCTTTAACATAATTGTCTTACTTTGAATTTATATATATATATATATATATATATATATATATATATATATATATATATATATATATATATATATATATATATATATATATATATATATATATATATATATATATATATATATATATATATATATATATATATATATATATATATGTATCTATCTATCTATATATATACATACATATATATATATATATATATATATATATATATATATATATATATATATATATATATATATATATATATATATATATATATATATATATATACATACATATATATATATATATATATATATATATATATATATATATATATATATATATATATATATATATATATATATATATATATATATATATATATATATATATATATATATATAAATATATATATATATATATATATATATATATATATATATATATATATATATATATATATATATATATATATATATATATATATATATATATATATATATATATATATATATATATATATATATATATATATATATATATCCCAATAGTACATATTCATGACATTAGTCATTCATTCAAATACAAAACAATCAGCGTTCATTTCTGAATTTCTGAGAAAAATATAATTCTTATAAACCACAAATCATAATAAGTTTCAGTCTTATCTAAATCATTGTAGTATATTTAAATCAAACACGTTTAAAATTTAAAATAGTTTACGTACAAGTGTTGTTACTTATGTCACTTGGACAAGCCAAGTTTACTATGGCGTTGGCTATGCGAATTTATGTCAGTTGTGTACGTCTTTCGATTACCCCGAAGGTGAAAGTATGTCTTTGCTCTGTAAATCCTCCTTTTGTTCTAAGCTCTTTCGATAGATGGCACCAGTAAAGGATCCACTCCCTCAATTTGACATTGAGCTAAAGGAAGAGAAAATTTTCTCCAGACCATTACACCAATAGCAATTGCACAACGATATACATCTGAAATTTCGATTCCACATATTTAACGAGCATGTATATTACATACAAGCAAATATTATATTTTTTGTTTTGTAAGTATCATATTATGTAAGATTTTCTTACAGGTTCTTAGACAAAAATAAGAAGTACAAATGAAATTTTTATTATTATAATTAGTATAATCCAGAATAATACTCACACACACACAAATCACTAATCAAAAAATAAATAATCCCAGTTTATAATTTCATACACAAATAGTTATATTAATTTCAGAGAACTAATTAAGTAGCTTCATCAAATGACGTTACATGACGTTTTTATTGGAATTTATAGCATATAAAAACTGTTTGTAAATAATTATGTAATTTTGATTATTTTTTAAAAGTTAATTTTGTATCATATTTCATTAAATATCTTTAACTTCAAAATAGTTACCATAAAATAATGAATTTGTTATCCCATTTTCTTAAAACATATGAATAGGAAATAATCTAGGAAGGAAATAAAATAAATAAATTTTGTCTCCATGTCTAATTAATATTTGGAAAATAATACGGTAAATATATCACACTTATGTATGATTTTTCTCATTATGCATTTCATCCAAACAATTTTCTTTTGCCTGTCTGAATTACGACTGCGGAGAATTCATTTTTGCTGTCTCTTATAATGACTGATATTCCTACTTACAATCGACAGATTTTTATAACACATAATATCATAATTTGCATACTATTTCTTACTTAATAAAGTGGAAAAGCAAAAATGAAAAAAAACTTTATTACGTAACTTATGTAAATGAATCATTAATGTATCATTGAAAAAAAATTTAAATGTTTGACCATACTAGAAAAAACTATTATTTTTTGCAATTTTCATATTTCTGTTCCTATGTTCCATTGTATGGCCGATGTTTTACTGTGTATTTATTTAGTTCATTTTATTTTATTGTTGCTATTTTCTATGTTCTGTGTTCTATAATTAATAGAGTAACTAATTCTAATTCTTTCATTCAAAAATTTTTGATTGTTTTTTTTCCTTAATTACCAAAATCCTGTTGTCTTATCAGAATTTCGAAAACGTATCAAAACTAATTTAGTAATAAAAAGTAAATATTTTGAATTTATTTTAATGTAGAAGCTACAAAGAGACATATAGAACCACATATTTTGAAACTAAGTAATTGATTTTGTAAATTTTTGAGGAATGTTGTTCATTAGAAAAAATATCAAATTAACAAAATCACTAACAAAAGAATATGAGTTTATTATTTCAGCTAAGAAAATGTTTGAGATTGGTTTTTATGGAAATTATTATACTTAAGTATAAAAAAAAAGAAAACTGCACTCCTGAAATTTAGCTGCATCTTCAGACATTCAAATGCCAGGATATCATGAGATGCATCTAGAGTGTAACTTTCTACCAAAATAAATAAGTCAAGAGACAAAAAAAGTGGAAATAGAGTGGATATGTCTTATGTTTGAAGTTTCTGTACGTGCCCTGAAGAAATGTTTGGCTGCTTGTGTTTCTGCAGTTTTTCATAATTAGGACATAAGTGGAAGGCGAGAAATTTGCACATAATTAAAAGTTACATAAATAGAAACTTAGAAAATACTAATTTTTTACACATTTAAATAGAAGTTGTGAAAAACTATTTGCTAGAATGAGAAGATAGACTAAGCCTTGCAAGTTATTAATTAAATTATTTATCCAGATTCTTCATTTAAAATGTTTGAAAAATAAAATATAGTCTAAATTTTGTCAGTGTTTTCTTTTTTTGAATGTTTATGCAATATTCTAGCATATTAAATGTTTGAATTGATTTTTGGTATTTCTGTGGAAAGAAAAAATACAGTCATGTATATTTATTATATGTTTCCAAATTTAAAAAAAATTTTGTTGAAAAACATTTAAAATTATGTTTAAAAATCATAGTTGAATACCATCGAAGTACTTTGGAATTGAGTTATTTTCATGGTAATAAAATTAAAGAAAAAAGTGATTACTTTTCAACAGACATATAGTAAAAGTATAAGTATATTATTTTTTTCTTTATTACTAAATAAAAAATAGGGGTATTAAGTTTGATAAACTTATTCATACAAAAAAATCTTCAAAACTTACTTTCTTAGTTAGCATTTTTTTTCATGTTTGTTTAACAATTTTGCTACTGAATTTTTTTTGTCTGAAAAAAATATGATTGTAACAGAAATCTTCCTTTATGTACAATACAAAATTACCTACGATTTTGAAAATCTTAACAATTTATTAACTTTTCTGTAAAATATTATATTTTAATTAATTTCAGAAAAGTTTTTGATTTTACCGTGAAAAGGGATTCGCTTCAGTACTATTAAAACGATTTATTGGAGTGTGATTAAAAATGACTGAATTTTATACTCGAAAAGTTTATTATGATTAAAAACTTTAAGTTCTTTTATTTATTTGTTTTTTGAAATTTAAAGAGTTACGTTATTAAGTTTTAAACAAAAATAATTTTAAAAAATAAGAAAACACAAAAAATATCCCTAAGAAAACGCAAAAATAATGATATTACATATCGAATAAAAACATATTAAGAAAAATCTAAATATATGTTATGCAGTAGTGAAATTTTTTAAAGGATGTTTTATTACATCAACATATATAAAAAGTTTTTATCTATTAAAACAACTACTGCTTTTAAATAACAAAACATAATTTTTTTCGGTTAAAAATTTAAATACAGATGATTAAATATTCACTTTATAAATATTTGAATTAACATACCATTTTCTGTCATGGTTAATAAAATGCTCCAAGTAATAAAAATTTTATTGCTTTATGCATTTAATTGCTTCTTTAAATATCTAAGAAAACAATTGCTGGTAGTTTTATTACTCCTTTCTGTCTATTTCTTATCGATGAGACATGCAAAGAATTTTTTTATGTGTTTATAGAATTTGTTTCCCTTTTAAAGTAAGTCTTTAGATAAAACTAAATAATCAATTTAGCTTTGCTATAAATTTTCATATATCATAGGAATTCTGAAATAATAAGAAGAAATGCTATGTTACAAAATTTATGTGCACATAGGGTTTTATTTATTTTATTATCTTTTGATAATCATAATGTATTTTACTTGAAAATATTATTTCAAGAAATTTGCAAAATCAATAATTAATTCTGATGTAAATGTTAACTAAATTATGTAAATGCGTATTTATATTTTTTTACGAGAAATTCAATCTTTAAATGAGTTATGAAAATAAGCTTAATATTTCAGGAAGTTTTAAACTGAGGCTGTCAATTTTTTTCTTTTACAGTATCATATATTTTTTTTGAAATCACTAAAATTGTATTAGTGGAGGATCTGCACATATCTTTGTTTTTATCTCATTATCTAATCTTATTACATCCAGTAAAATCTCTTGGGTTAAGATTCTGCGGAGGATTACTTAGGAAACGACTGATCATATTATTTTTGTAGTTTTTATGAAAATTACATGTATTGCCTATTTTTTTACTAAATTTAATTTAATCATGAACCATACAAAGTTTTATTAAACATTAAAATATAATTGAATTGATAATATCTTAAAAAGCTTTATGTTGCATGAAAAAGTTAAATTCAAATACTTCGAGTTCTTAAGTAGTAGAATGTAATTATTAGTCATTGCGTTCTATCAAACTATTCGCCAGCAAAGTTTTTGTAAGCATAACAATATTTTAAATGTTAATATAATTATTCAAATGAAGTGAAATAATTTTTAGTGAATTGATTTAGTTTTGTTTAAAAATATAAAACTATGAAGATTTCTACTTTTACATTTATAAAAGATGTATGCCACAAGAATACTTTCATAATTAATGAAGCTGAAAGAATTATGCATAATTACTCTAATGTAGTGACACAATTTTAATGCGTTGATTTTGTTAGGATTAAAAATATAAAATTGGAAATATTTTGATATTTATAGTTATAAAAAATATATGATATAAGTTTACATTAATAATTAATAAAGCTGAAAGAATTATGCATAATAAAATTTATGTATTATAACATTTTATTATAATACATAAATATTATTATGCATAATAATATTTTAACTCAAAAACAAGAATTTAGTTTGATCTCTCTTTGATTTTTAATGACTTCCAGAATAAAAAATGAGAATCTGATAAGTAATTAAAAGTGTAATTGTTCTTGTTGTTAAGAAGATAAGCACTTATAACTTTGATAATAAGTTCAACGAAACAAAATTTTCAACACCTTATAGATAAAGTGCAGAAGGTAATTATTTTTTCCATTGGTTAAATGACTGACGTCCTTAAATTATAGTTTCATAATTTTAAGTAAAAAATATAAAATTAAAGTGCATTGCTCAACTTGAAAATTAAAATGCAAAATAAAACTTTAAGAAGTGCAAAAGTTAATTAAAAATGTTTCATTAGCTTGGAAGAAGTGATTAAAATAAGAAGCCATTAAAAAAGTGTTTCTCGTTAGAAGTTTTACAAAGAAATTTGAAGATAAAGAAAAATTGTTAAGTTTTTAAAGTAGTGTAAATATAATAACATGCATAAATATAATTGTTTCAAGTAATCAATGTTTCAATAATAATTTTCTTTTGACCAATGTGCTCTATTTTGTCTTTTAATTTATAAATCTGAATTCCATTTATTTCAAATTGAAGGAAGTGAAATATTAAGCATAAAAGCAATGCATAGCTTTATTTACCATAACATCTTTGAGAATTAAATTTTTAGCAAGACAATTCTTAAGCGCTTTTAATATGAAGGACACATAAGTTGTTTTAACAAGTTGTAATTATTAGTTCCACAGATAATCCCGGAATGAATTACTTAATACATTAATTTGGATAAATTTTACAAATTTAATTTTTTTTAAAAATTTATTTACTTTAATTTGAAGAATAAATGTCTTTAAATATTAGTAATAACATAAGTATTATTATTTTGTATTTCAGGGTTTTATATAACATTGCATTTATATAAGTTATCCATCAAAAAAGCTTCTATAAGCAATTTAAATGCATTATTCCTGCAATTTTATTGTATACGTTGGGATTGCGTTTCATTTTTAATTGTAATTTTTTTAAAATTAAGTATGTAATTACTTATTTATTTTGATTTTAATAATACATGAATTCTCAATCTATTGATACAATTTTCTTTGAAGGATTGTTAATATATTCCTCTTTTCTTATAAATAAACATTATGGGGAAACAGGACATATTATTTCCTTTTTTATGGGAATACTATAATTATCTCGAATATATGAAGCAATGCAAAAGCATTTTTAATGTTTAATTTGAATTTGCCTGATAAATAATTTATGCTTTAAATTATTCGAATTAAATTAATTCACTTTTTCTTTTTATATATTTATATTGTTAATTAGTAAAACTGTCCCTATGGTGCTTAATATGATTTAATAAATTATGTAAGATGTTTAAGTAGAGGACGATTTTCTTTTATTTTTTCACTTCTCAAAGAAATATTTTTACGTGTATTTTTCCATTCATTTCTCGTGAAAACAATTTCTCCAGTGTGTCTTAAAACAGAGAATAGCATTGACAAGTTATAAATGCCTAAATTTACAGTTACAATTGTAATGTATTTTGAGCATGGCTTTTAAATATCAAGCATTACTGGAGTTTAACAAATGTTATATTTTAAATGACATATATATTTATATTACATTTTCCGTCATTCTTGAGAAAAGGATTTTTTTTTAATTAATTTTATATAAAGCAAAATATTTTTGAGTTTTTTTCATTACAATTAATATTGTAGGATATTTTTTCAAAATCAGATATATATATATATATATATATATATATATATATATATATATATATATATATATATATATATATATATATATATATATATATATATATATATATATATATATATATATATATATATATATATTATGCTTTGATTATTATTAAAAAAGGTAAAATAGAGTTGTTTTTCTTTTTAATTTTCCCAATTTCAATTTTTTTTATAAAGTTAAAATTAGTTTATTGGAAATTATTTTGCGTTTTGTAGGGAGTATTTATATATTCGTTTCACAAGAAAATGTGCCAAATACATGTTTTTTCATTTTATTCCAATATAAATAATACAAAGAAAATAATTTCTTAACATCGAAAATGTTATTCTTACCAGGTTTAAATGTATTGGAAGTCACAGGTTTAAGCAAAATTGTATAACACAGGCAACTATTTTGAAACTTCAAAATAAAATAAAAATTAAATGACAAATTGTTAAAGTATAACAGATAATTACATAAAACACTGACTTAGTTATTTCTATCACATAACATCAGAAGAAAATATTGTGGTAGCAAAAGGAAAATGATATATTTTCTCAAAATGTAATTTTTCTCACAAAATATGCTAACATTAAGAATACATGTACTGTAAAGTTTCAAATGACTGTTTTTCTTTATCTTTTCATGGATGTTTGTAGTACTTCCTTCATATGCTAACGACCAGCCTCAATAAATTACTACCCTTGGATGTGTGCTTTAACCTCTTTAAAAACATCAATAAAAGTAGAAACATTGGGAAAATATTTCTTAATTTTTTTTAACGTTCTTTCAAAAAGTTTGAATTACCTATGGAAATTAAGTGTTTCTGATATTTTATTTTTAGAAGCACCAAAAAATTACGAATTTAATGGCTTTTATTACCAAATTTTAAGTGAATTATCAAGCTCTTCTAAACTCATGTATTCATATACACATAAAATTTATTGTATTAACTTTTCTTTGTAATAAACGTGTTTATTCGTATTTTAAAATGCAGAATAATTAATCATTATAGAAATATATTTATAAAACTTATTAAACTTAAATTTAAGTTAGTCCAATTTTTATAAATTTTTTTAATATTTTATAAAAAGCAGTTATATTACTTTTTAAATTACTTCAAGTTAGAAACATATATTGGGAAAGTAATATAAAGTGACCTGTGAAACATTTATCATAATTAATTTTCTAAAGTGCACTTCTTAATATAATTTTTTATGCTTTATGACTTTAGATAATTGATTGCACACTAGAATTGCGATGATGTCTCTTCTAAGTACAAAATTTTTCTTCATTTAACCAAATCCTATAAAATTGTGAAAAATTAGATCGAAGCATGAATATTTTTTAAATGTATAAAATCTCTAAAAGAAATAAACTTATACGTTAGTTTTTCTAAAATGAATGTTGAAACAATGTGTAATGTGTGAATAAAACATAGTAAGTAAATCATTAATTTTTATCATTAATATAATTTTTAAAAAATGCACATTTCATTTATAAATGCTTAAACTAAAATGGCTAATTACTATCTTATCCTTTACAAATATTTCATTTTTCATCACACTATAAATTATGCTATGTAAAAATATATATAATATAATTACGTTTGAATATATTAAAAACATCATTATTTAATATTAATATATATGTTTAGTAAATTTGTATATATCTGCCAAACATATTGACTTAATGAAGTCTAAATGTATTTCAATGAAGTAGCTTCTATAAGAGTCAGGAATTTTTTTAAAGTTTTACTTAAAAAATTGCAACAAATAAATTACAACAGTAAGATTACTTAAGAAAATTACAACAACAAAGTAATAACAAGTATAAATTTTTACTTGCATACTTGTTACCATAAAATATCTAATGTTAAGATAAATTTGTGTAAAAAAATATGTGATAAAATTATGTTACCTGTCCATTGCTGATGCTTATTACTCACAACCAGGGATTTCTTTATGAACTAATATTTTCAATTAATTTTTAAAGCTGAATTTAAAAATAATTTTATAAGGAAAATGAAGCATTTTAAAATAGAAAAAAAAAACAGAACGATTGTTTTTATTTGTGTTGTAAATGTTGCGTAACAAATTGTAATTTACATCACATTTTTGCTTAATCTCAACCAATATCTAAGCAGTAAGTTGACATAATCAACTGTGATATTTAATCAAGTAAAATTTATTGTTTTTTGCATCTTAATCAGCAGCTGTATCTTTTTAGCATATTAACTTTCAAAAAATAGTTTTTCTGCTTATTTTCAAAGCCACGTCCACTACTGTACTGTAAGGTTACTAATTTTACTCATGTAAAATAAAATTAACTTCAAGCGTTAGAAATTAATTAGTTCTGAATTTAAAATGATAATCAAACATGAAAATTCTCAGTTTGATTTGGTAAATTTAGTTTTAGGATTACAACGGAACATGAAAATAAAACAATAACAATTTAAAATTTAAATTAGTTACTATTTCTTTGCAAATTTATAAATAATAATTAGATTTAGCATTTATATTAATAACTCTTTTAAAAGTTCTAATTTTACTCAAAAATATTTGCGCAGCTATGTACTCAAAAATGATGAAAATTCTGAAACTGAAAATAGGTAATTGAAAAAGTCGAATTTCTATGATTTGAAAATTATCTACTTTCTTCTTCAAATTTTTGATAACAACTTACGAGAATCATAATTTATTTATAAAATAGTGAGATTTTTATGAAATTAGAGTAAGCACTGGTATTTATATCATCAATATAAAGACGGCACAAAAATTCAGATTTAAAATTTAATAATCAATGTTAATGATTAAAATGGTGATATTAATTAATTGTCTCTTATATCTAAACAAATGTTTACGTGTACAATATTCAATATATACAATCTCATATTCTAAAAATATAAAATGATTTATAATATAATGTATGACAATGTGATAATGCTGAATTCTACAATTTTAATGATTTATCAAATCTAAGTGATGTCAGTAATCATTTAGATAGGCGAAATATATGCATCATGTTTTAGGTTATATGGTTATATGTATGTATATATATATATATATATATATATATATATATATATATATATATATATATATATATATATATATATATATATATATATATATATATATATATATATATATATATATATATATATATATATATATATATATGATAGATATGATAGATAGATAGATAGATAGATAGATAGATATATTAAATCATATTTTCAATGGAATATTTTAACTTGCCTCTCAGATTTTTCTAAGCTTCCTTTATATCACGGAATATGATGCAATGAAAATTTTTTATTTATCAAACAAAATAATAATGTTTCAGACTTGTAAAAAATACTTTTTTGTGCAAAATGTCTGTCTGGTTGCTTATAACCAACTTCATAGACACTTAATTAAAGATTATAAATTGGTAAAGTTACTCTGGCTGCATGGGTGATGTTGTAAGTATCGTAAGTATCACGAAGATAAAATATTATACATGAAGATGATGTATTATTACAGTAGAACTACAAATAAATATGTGAAGTACAATCTATTTGAATAAATCTAATGCCACAGAAGCTTGGCAAATGAAGTCAGCATCTCTTAATATGTAAATTCGACCTAATTATAATTTTAAATGTACTTGAAAATCTAACAATGAGCATTAATATTCTATGAATTTGTGGTTCAATCTTTGAAGCTCTAGTTTTAATTCCACAAATTATTACACTTCAAAACGTTATTCAATTCTGTTATGTTTGACATTTAATTTTAATTTGTTCTGAAATAATACAAACATTAATTTTTTACAAGAAATTCGATGATTTATTTATCTATTGCAATCGCTTTGTTTATAATTTTTGTACAATTATGATGGAAAACCAATTTTCAAAATCCTAAATATTATATCAGGATAATTTATTAATTTAAGATCAAAATTTTGTAGAAAACTTATGGAATATAACGGTGGCTATTTAGAGTAAATTTTAAAAAGAAAGGATCAACATTTTAGTTTTCTTTTTAAATTTTGATTTTCTACTTAAATTTTCAATTCTTAAATGCTTTAATATTTTTAAATTTTATAAAAAACATGTCCTGCTATTTCATTAAGTAACTAGTAATTCTATCAAAGACAGTGGGTTTTAGACTTTAATAACAATATATATATATATATATATATATATATATATATATATATATATATATATATATATATATATATATATATATATATATATATATATATATATATATATATATATATATATATATATAGTGTGTGTGTGTGTGTGTGTGTGTGTGTGTGTGTGTGTGTGTGTGTGTGTGTGTGTGTGTGTGTGTGTGTGTGTGTGTGTGTGTGTGTGTGTGTGTGTGTGTGTGTGTGTGTGTGTGTGTGTGTGTGTGTGTAACATACTTAAAAATTAAATTTTCCTACTGACAAAATCGCATAAGACTTTTATGTGTATTTAGTACATACATTTTAAATAACCCGATTTTTAAATACTGATTATAATAACCATTTATATTCTAATATTCAGGAAATGTGTTATGAAGATTTTAAGCCCCAATTTTATTAATATTCATGAATTGTAGTCTTGTAATATCCATAAAGAGTTTTACAAATGCAGCATATTTTCTTCTATTTTGAATAAGTAAGAAAGGGACAAATTAAAATCCCAAAAAAAGTATAGTAGTTTAGCCTAAAATTTATGCTATAAATATATACAAGTATGGTGTGTGAGAGGGTCTTTTTCTGGTACAAAATCCGTAAGACAACATGCTTCACTGAATAAAAGGTTGGGATAATGGACACATCGAATTCCAAATAAGATAATGTTAAATGTCAATTATAAAAATCGTAAAATACAATTTTGCAGTGGCAAAACTCTAGATAAATTCGTATCTCATTTAAGAGTAGAAATGAGACAAATTAAATGCATAACATGAAATAGTATTTGAAGCAATATAAACATTGGTAACTTTTGAAAAGAAAAAATGATTTGGATGAGATGCTTTACCATTAAATCTTAAAAGTAATACGGAAATGATTAAAACTGGAGGCATTCAATTAAGATATAATGCATGGTTAAATCATTTTTACAACTCAGACACAAAAGTAATTCAATAATTTTCATTTTAAATACTATACGTAAATGTTTGATTGTACGAAAGTGTTAGTATTAACATCTATCTTAAAATATATATTATTTAAAAGAACATATAGTACATAAATGCTGTTTGAGTTTGATTTATTTAATGGATTTAAATAAAAAATTCATAAGTAATGTTAATTTATTGTTTAATCTTTTAATGTTTATTTGAAGTATTTCAATAGCAAGAAGTAAATTTCTGGTCTTTCGTTTTTCTTACTGTTATTTAAATTAATCACATTCTACCATCTCTTATTTCATAAAGTAAAATTTTTGTCTGACACATTATATTTTATATACTAAAAAAATTCACATTTATATGACTCACATTTATATTCATTTATATTATAAAAATTATATTGTACATTTATAGTATAAAAAATTCACATTTATATATAAAACTAATTCATACAATCTGACACATTATATTTTATATATACTAAAAACATTCACATTGCAAATTTAATCAGACTTTTATATTAGTATCAATGCAAAGTACTTTAATAATTATTTATTTGTATTTCAAAATAATTAAATTAGATTTTTTTATTGAAAAATGATTGTTTTTTATTCTTAATATTAGTAATTTCCCTTTTCGTTTTATAACGTAATACATTTCAGATTGTATGAAGAACTTGTATAGTTTGCCACGTACTTCAATTTATGATAGTTACATTTTCAAGTTACACAGATTCTTTTGCTACATTTATATAGATTTGCACTTACTCATTTTGTGCCACTTTATTATATTCTTCGTGTTGTTTTGGTGAAAAATCTAGTGAATATTTTCAGTGTATGCAACTCATTTAAAATGCAAGCGACAATAACATTTATGAACATGTTTATAGCTATTAAATTCTGAGAATCTTTATTAAATTTTGTCACTAACTAACATTATTATTAGAAAATATTTATACTAGCCACTATAATTTGCTAGTAAATGGTACATGTTATGCCTGTTAATTTATCTCTTCTTAAAAACATTAAAGGTTGTTATTTTCAAAAAACATTTTTCAATTTATAGACTAACATAATTAAAATCACATTAAGATTTTAAACACTTTGCTAATTGTTAGTGAGATTTCTTTCAAAATTTAAAAAGAAAGTTATTATAAAAATAATTACAATGATGTAAAAGCTGATAATGGATTTTTAAAACACTTATTAACGTACACATTACTCAAAATTATAATTTTATATGAAGATATTATAAAATTTTGCATAAAAAACAGAATTTTATTTTTCCTTGACTAAATTGAATTATTTTCTCTTTTGTATAATTCAAACTGTCCATTTAATCTTTAGAATTAAAAAGCGTAGCACTACTTATTGCTTGTGAAAACAAATTAAGTTAGATAAAAATCAGGAAAATAGGCGTAATGTTTTTTTTTAAAACTAAGCTCCTTTATAATTAAAACATGGCCCTATTAATTAGCTTTTTCTAATATACATATAAAAAACTCATTACCTTTACATATATTTAAGTTACTAAAGATAAACTTAGATTTTACTGAAGACTATTTTTTTCTGAAAAGTAATTAATTTTTCTTAGGATTTTAAATACTATATTAATTTATTGAATGATATAAATATTTTTAGCTATAGCTTAAATTTAAAATTAATAAATTTAATTTTATCACTTTTTATAGTTAATAATTATTTATGCATAATAATACCAGAGATATTTTTCATTCATATTCGACTTTAGTTACACCTACGTTCAAGTAATGAATTTTATATTATAACGGAACATTCTAAAAGAAAATTTCTTACTATTAATTTCTGATTGAATTTAAATCTAACATTCCTCACTAGAAGTATGTTTAGAGCATTTTGATACTTCATTGTGAACAGTCTAACATAGATTAGATTTAGATTTAAGATAGGGGGGTTCCAAAAGAACCTAGCACCACGACCATAGTTCTATTGTACTGTACCGCTCAGAAATACCTATTTGAAAAGACCAGTGGCTGAAGCAAAATTCAGCAAACATTTTACAGCAATTTTTGCAATATCCAAAGTTCAATCAAGAGCTGACCCAAGTATTCAAATCTTAATGCAGAAAAAGTTTCACATTCACATAAGATGTGTATTGACGTTTCTTCCATGTAATGACAACCTCTACAAGTGGGATCATCTGAAACTCCCATTATGCTGAGATGTCTTTTAAGGTGGCAATGTCCTGTAAGCAATTTCCTTAGACTGCTTCTATTGAGGTTTAATAGTTCTTTTTGCCTTTTATTAGGGCATGTGCTATTTAATAGCCTTGCTAGTCTTAGATCATTGGCATTCTATCAGTTCATAAATTGTTGTTTTCTGAAGTGATCAAAGACGTTCTTTCTGATCAATTCTTTTGAAATACCTAGTACTGGTTCAGGACCAAAAAAGTCGGTTGTTGATCCAGTTCTTGCCATATCATCAGCTAATTTATTACCAGGAACACCAGAGTTCCCAGGCAACAACATTAAAGTAATAAGGTTATTATTAGCCAATCTACACACAGTGAGATAACATTCCCAGACAAGAACAGATGTTACAGTAAACTTCTGTAGAGCTAATAATAGAGCTTGACTGTCAGAAGAGATAAATATTCTTTTACGAGAATAGTTTCGGTCCAAACATATTCTACTGCATATAAGAATGGCAAAGACTTCTGCTTGGAATACAGTTGTATGTTTACCCAAAGGGAATGATAGCTTTGTGCCATCAGCTGAACAACAAATAACAGCCCCAGTATTGGAATTCATTTTTGAGCCATCATTGTACCAGTAAATACAGTTTTCAGTGATGGCAACATTATAACAGTCTTCTATCAAGGAAAATTTTATTGTAAGGGTTATCAAAAGCATATGTAACAATCGTGTAATCAGTAGGCATACTTATAAAATGATGACTAGTTACGTCAGCATAGAGGTTCCCCCAAGATAAAAATCTAGAGTAGTCCTTTCACTGACCTGTATTTTTAAGCCTCTTTATGCTAAGTATTGCTTCTGCTTCTATACGCATGTAAAGAGGATGTCTGCCAAGTAAAAGGTCCAGTCTAGATGTGGTAATAGTTATAATACACCCAGAGATAGCTACACAAAGCATCCTTTGAAGTTTTGTTAATTATGCCGTAGCAGTTTCATTTTTGATTTTAGGCCGCCAGACCACAGAGCCATAGGTAATAATGGGACAAGTGATCAAAGTGTAAATCCAATGAATAACTTTGAGATTTAAGTCCTAAGATCTTCCAAATGCATTTCTACATGACTAGAAACCTTTTTTTGCTCTATTGATACAAAAGTTGAAGTGCTTGTTCCAACTTAAGTTCATGTCAAAAATACTCCTAAGAATTTAACTTCCTTAGAACAAGTTAATTCTTGACTAAAAAAGTTATCTTTCACAGATTAAGATTCTTTTTCTTTGTGTAGGCTACCATATTGGTTTTTTGAGGATTCACCGAAAGACCTTTTTTACTCCAAGTCTCAACTTGTTTGAGGGTGTTGAACATGATACTAGAAATTGTTTCACCAAACTTACCTCTGACGATTATAATTAAATCATCTGTATAACCAATGGTGGTTATGCCTGGTTTTTTTAACACCTCTAAAAGGGAATCTATTACACAGCACCATAAGATGGGTTAAAGAACCTCTCCCTGTGGACAACCAGCTTTGCCTTGGAGCATCATGTTTTCACCTAAAGAACAGTTTAACATAAGAAATAACGTATCATTATTTATTGCTTATTATCATCTCCCTGATGGAAGATAATAACAAGTATTGTCACGAATTTATTGAAATATCTTTAGGCAACAAACTGGGGGAAATGCTGAGTATCTATATCAATAAGTGCGTACAGGATACATGTTAATTATTAAGAGGTGACTTAGATTAATTCCTAAAACTTCTCATCAGAAGCATCCATCCGACTTTACTTTTAGTACACTACAAATTAATATTTTGAGTATTTTTTCTCATCTGAAGTCCAAAAGCTGATACAGGATTCCAGTTCTTCTAATATTAATTTCCGAGAGGATAATGCAAAAACAGAGGAACATATACATCTGTTGATAGTTAGGATATTCCCGAAAATCTTAAGCATCCATCTTAAGAGGTATGCATGTTAGACTGTTGAGAAATTTTTGAATCATTTCTAGTATGCATTACTCGCTTATGTCCTGTATCAGCAAATTTGTGCATACGTGTAAATTTTCTAAATTATCTTTCCTGCTAAACTTTATAAGATCCAAAATTTATGAAAAGATATCTTAAAATGTAATTTAATTGTTGATTCTTATAGGTGTTATAGCAAACCTAGGATGCCAGGTTATACTACCCATAGTTTTTATATTAACATATTAAGGTCTATTTATGGTTTTTCTTGCATATTGTTGTCGAAAGTATAAGTAATTATAGTGTAGCAAAGCATTTAAAATTATTTTTCAAATGATAAAATTTCATATGTAATAGTATCTGATGAATTATAGCAATGATGCATTTCATCTATACTCATTCATTAATATTGTGCGGATTTTTTAAGAGTTTAACTTTATATTTTTACTCTTCCCTTTTAAATTATTTTTTTAAATTAATGTGTATCATTATAAATATTCTTATTTGTTCCATATTTTCCATATTTTTCAATTGTGATTAAGAATCAATATAATATGAAATGATTTTTCAAAGAATATATTCCATAAATTAAAAAATCCTATATTTAATTCCCTTAGTAATAGTGACATTTGATTAACACATTTAAGTACGTTTTTCATAATGCTAATTATTTTCAAGTAACAATGATAATATACTTTAAATGGTCTATGTTATATATAAAATGCTTCGTTTTGGCCTGTGTTTTTTAAAATAAACTAATAATTTAAGATTTGTGTGAGTGGTTTCGTATAATGATGTATTATTATACCAGAGGTATTTTAACACTCAAAAATAATGATGTTAAAGTATTAACGGCAAAGTCAAAAATAGTTTAAGTATTGAATGTAGTTTTAAAGATATTTTTACAAATAGAAGAAAAGTACTACATTAATTAAAAAAGAGTTATTTTAACTAAATTCAGCTTTGGCAAATTTTGAAAATTGTCAAAGTTCAATTTAGTTAAATTTGAACTTGTAGAGCTATGATACTGGATGTGCAAAATCTTTAATTTTATTTTAGAATTGATTCTGTAAATATATATTACATTTATAGTATTTCCAAAAAATATAATAAAAATAACTATTTGAACTGAAGAGTTAAAAATGACATTTCAATTCTAACATATCATTTTATATAATATATTTACTATATAGAAAATATACTTGTTGAAAAGAATTAGAATTGGCACTTTTTGTGGAAAATAAAATATTTCTTTCTCTGATTTTGCATGCACCCCATAAAAATGTTTCAACGACTCCTCTTGTTGTAGTTACAACGTAAGATTAGAAGTAAATTTTTTTCTTGTCTCTTCAGTTTCATGTTATATATAAGCTTACTTTATTTTTTCATTAGATTCCCAAAGAGGCTCATTCAAGTAGTTCTCTTTGAAGTGCCTGTCTGAACGACATTATTTGAAAGATAAAGGAAAAATCCTTCAGTCCTTTCTTTGAAATAAATACCATGAAAAAGAGTGTTGAAAGGAAACTATAGGAATCTTAAGATTTCTTTTAATAAATTTCCAACAACTAAAGATATTTAGATTGAACAAAAAATACAATTTTCCCTAAAATATTAAAATTGGATGATATTTGAACTATAGTGTATTTGACTTAGCTCATTCAAGTTGTTATATATGTTTATATATTTTTATAATGTCCAATTAAAATAATGTATTTATTCGTTGAAGTGCTTTTAGATACGAAAGAAATTAAATAATAAGCTGCGTAATTAAGAAAATTGCAAAAAATGCATATAATAAATCAAATGTACTTTAATATTTTAAAATATATAAAATTTATTTTAAAATTCTTCTCATAATAAATTGCAAATTGATAATATAATATCTCAATGCTAAATCAATTATTTGAAATATAATTGATATTTAATAGCTCATATCAAATTGTCATAACCATTTTAATATTACAGAATATTAACACTAAAATCATAGAATAAAGTGCAAATAAAGATATTAGAGTTATAAAGATTTGATTGCAAAAATTACTTTGGTATTGAATGATGGAGTTTATATTTAATGTACTTAATGAAACTTAAGTGCTTTTATTACAAAAGGTACAATAACAAAAGTAAATGTGTGAAATGATTAGCAAGTATTCTTTTATTTTTATATGCTCTATTTAATTTGTAATTTTATTACAAATTATATTTGTAATTTAATTAACTATCGTAACTAATAATTCAAAAATATCTGAGTGTTAAATGATTAATGTATGAGATAAGACTGCTGACATCTATATAGTTTTGAATTAATTATTTTTTAATGTGTACTTGAGAGTGATTAATTATTTTAATAATCGAATTAACATAATAGATGTATCAAACATTAATTTAAATTAATAAAAAATGAATTTTGTCCAAATCCACATACCTTATTCCGAACGGCTGATAAGAAATATACCATAAAATATTGATAATATGGAGTTTAATATTATTATGTACATTCTGGCATTTTCTGTAAATAAGTTTTATTTCTTAGTATAGAAACTTTGCAGAGAAATAATTGCATTATGAAGATATTTCTGGGGATTTTAAATAAATCTTACAACTTTTTTCTTAAAATATATAAAATCAACATATAGTTCTTATATTTTTTAAATTTTCTTAGTAAAAATTAAATAATAAAAAATACCATCCTTAATTTGATTTACTATATTTTACTTTAGTATCTTAAAATTTTTATCATTGTTTCTGCTTAATATTTTGACTTTTATTCTAATGTTAGTTTCACAGTATTGTTATCCACAAAATACCATATTATATGCTAATAATCTTCCCTGACATAATTAGAAAAATAAATGTTTTTCTCATATTTAATGATTTAAGTAAACTAACATATTTTTAATAACTACGATATTTAAATTGAGGTCAATTGGAAAAATCAACAGTAAATTTGATTGAAATAAAATTAAAATTTTACTTCTTAACTGTGTCCATAATCAATATTTCGCTGAATAATATGATGCTATTTTTCAAGTAAAATTTTTAGCCTCATTACCGCAATAGAAACAATATTTCCATATAATTCGACAATTTTTTGCTTTGTTGATCATTTACTTTAACTAACATTGTTTAGTCAAAAATTTGGTTTCTGTGATTTTGATTTTTATGTTATTTTTACAAATGAATGAAATTGAAAGCTATATTGCATTACTATAATTACTGTTATTAAATTATTTGTGTCTTCATTTAATCAAATAATTTTTTTAAAATAACGCGTGCTTCCTTTGAGAAATTAACGTAACTTTTCATAACAAAGTTTTACATATTTAAACCATATAAACAGTATTTTTGAAAATAATCTAAAATGATAAAAATCAATATTTATTTATAAAAAAATATTTTTAATATTCTAAAGGAAGTATTTACCCATTTGGATATATAAATTAAGTTTCATATTTCGTCATATCATTTCGTCGTTTAATCAACTAAATAACTTTTTTTTGAAAAAATATGCATAATTTTCAATTTAGTGAATCAAATACTTATTAATAAAAAGAAGTTTCAGATACTAGAGTATAAATGCTAATTGTCACAAAGGAGTACAAACAGTATACTTACTTATCAATAAGCATTTTTACACAGTACCAGAAATTTTTTTTCTCTTCGATGATCTATATTAATAGACAGGTATATATTATTAACATTAAGTAATAAATTAACGCATATTAATGCTGAACTGAATTTTTTTCTCCTTAATAATTATTTTAAATTTAAGTAATAGGAAGATTAAAAATTGTTTTAACTACGAGTTTATAGATGTTAGTATTCAAAAATATATTGATGATTACATTTACATTTTATAAATATCGAAAAAATATTATTTAAATGCAGAATATTACATTTGATATCAGTACATGATTTGCTTAAATGTTTGTGAATATTTTTGGTGTAAAATAATTCTAGTTTTATTAAAAAAACTCCCAACGATTATATATTTCTCAAATGTTCAAAGAATACATAATCAGCATTTTAACTCTAGTTTTGTGTTGTTTCCATTATCTTATAGAACTTAGAAATCTATGTGTGTGCAATTTTTATTAATACTATATAGCTTTTATTGTCCATCAAAAAAAACTGTAATATTATATAAAATATTTTTCTAACCTAAAACCTGGAAAGTTTCGTTTGAATAAATATTAAATTCCTGAAACACACTGACATTAAAATTTATGGTTAATGTACATGTACTTACACTTATAGCATTTATGTGAAAGTTATAATCATATCCTGCAGTTAAAGTTTGTATTCTGTATTTAATTTGAGTTTCATACTCTATAACACTCAGTTATTGCATCTAACTCAATAAGTCTTTATTATATATTTTACGTAATATTTCCCCATTATAAACATGCTTAAATCTAATACTAGCTTTTATGGTGACTGTTGAAAGGAGATATTATTTATTTCTCAATAAAATATTTATATTGTGCTTATAAATTTATTCTGAGATCATGGTGAGCTTACCTTTTGAAAAAAATATAAGAATTAAATGTAATTGTGTTAATAAAATTGTAACAAAAATATATGTAATGGGAAAAATCAGGGAAATTTAATCGATAGTATGCAAACAGGTGTCATATTTTAAGATGTGTTGGGTTAATTTAAATTATAAAAAATTTAGTGAATATCTTCGAAGTATTTGAAAACGTACAGCTTTACAATGTTTTAAGTATTAATTCAAAATATATTTCTTGCAATGTTCAAGAATAATTTTATTATTATGAATAATGTTCTCGCGCGTGCGCCCGCGCGTGGTGAAAGCTTAAATGTTGAGCAAAATAAACAAATTTTAATAAATAAATTTCAATGTAAATAGAGAAAAAATAATAAAAAAGATAAGCAATATATTTGAAATTCATATTTTTGTTTCCTTATTGATTTCTATCATGCTTCATATTTGATGGTTAAACATTTTTTATTTTTAAGACTTATCATAACTTGAAAATTATTTAAGTAACAAATGAATATCGGAATATTTTGAAAATGTAAAATTGTACTTCATCTAAAACAATTAACAATTGATAAACCAAAAAAATTTGGGAAAAAAAGACTGTCCAGATGAAGAAAAACCAAATGAAATACTATTACACTGTCTAACAAAAATATGTTATTCCAGCTAATAAAGACATTTGACCGACTTATTTTGTTATTCTTAAAATATAACCATCTGATTCCAGTTTTACTTTACTATTTATCCATATCAGTTCTTTATGTTATATAGGCATGTATAATTTTTTGAAAAAATAAAATATTAAAATTATTCAAAGGAAATGAAATGCTTTAAGTAATTTAGTAACAAAATACCATTATTTTAAGATGTATATTTTTTAACAATTGAACACAATATTTTATTCCAGGATTTACAGAAAACTTAGCTGAAATATAAAATTTAAAATTATACTTTATTGGTCCATTCTTTACAAATGGAATTTTTTAAAAAAGAGTTACATCTTAATATTTATAAATAATATTTAATTTTTTTAAATTTATTCATATGAATGCTTTTATAAATGTGTGGAAGCTTTATTGAAAAAATATGGGTTTTAAATATGTCACACTTGAATATAAGATAAAAATATATTTCAATTTAAGAAAAAAACATAAATAGAATAGAGTCCAAGAATTTTGTTATCGAGAATTTTGATGCATATTTTTGGTAATTAATAATCAAATATGCATGCACTATATAAAACATAAAATAATGCAGTATAAAACTCAGCCTTATTTTTCTATTATAATTTGTTTTCATTTCTTTGGGAATTATGTTTTTTCCATGATGGATGAAAATTAGATATAACGCTACCATTAGATTGGAAAAGTCTTTTTTTTATCACATCTCAAGTGAAATGTGTAAACAACCCAAATTACTATTATATTAATTATTAAATATTTTTATCCAATATTGTTATGCCAAATAATATTTATTTAACAAAAATATAAACATTAAACACAAGAAAAATGTATAACCTTGAAAAAATATTACAGTTGAAAAATATCACCAGAATTTTTGCTACAACAATTATATTTTTCAGATTTTTTTTAAATTTTTAGCCTCAGCTTAGGCAGTTAAGACTCTAAGTAAAAGAATGTATTATAATGACTGACAATTATTGACAAATTGTTTTATAAGCAATTGCTTTCAAAATAAATCAGCAAAACAATATTGCGTTTTCTCCAGATATGTGTTAATTGTTTCATTTATGTAGCTTATTTTAATGTTCTTACTTTATAAATCAACTTTAACACCTTAAATCTTATGAATTATATATCATTTACGTAAATATTGTTCTCGCTACATTTTTAACGTATTTTTACTGAAATGAAATAATTACATTTACGGCGATTTTGCCAAATTATATTATTTTGGAATATAATGTAAAGGAAATGTAGGATAATTAGCAGTTACATTCATCAATATCCAAATGGATGCTGAATGAATAATATAAAAGATGACTGCATATATATACATATATATAACTTTGAAATAGTAATTTATTACCTAATACCTAATTAAGATGAAATTTATTGATGGATTGTTAGGCAATATGAAACAGATAATTTTCAAACATTTTACTTAAATTGTATTCAAACAATAGATAAAATTGTCCTTCTTTATCATAGATGTGATGATCTTCATCGTGGTTAACAGTCTTATGTTGTATTTCGTATTGACTTGACATTATAAGGTTGATTCTAGTTGGTTGTTCAAAATATAGAAAATGTGAATTCGCTAATTTTTAAGCCAAAAATTGACTTCTCTCATAGGTAAAAGGAGGAAATAATTCTGAATTTAGTTTTGTATTACATATGTTGTACTTAACAAAGGACTTATTTGATTACTTAAATTTAATTTATAGTTAATATTCCAATTCCCTTCTAAAATTATGCTTACAATGTTACGGATAAAACGGCACATTCACCAAGAAATAAGAATAAAACGAAAATTTAACAATATACAAGAATGCGTTACTGCCAGATAAAATATATAAAATTAACAAGTAACGAATTTAATAAATTGACTTGGTAATAAATGTCTTTTGCTCCCATTGGTGCAGAATCTTTTTGTGGAATCAATTTGAAGACCGCAAATACCACTGTTCTATGATGAAAAAAAACGGAAGATGTATGAAGCTTTGCTCAACACTCCGGGTCAAACCCACGCTAAAAGTATGATCTTTGAATCACCAGTGAGGATTGCCTCTGAAATACTAAGATGCTCTAAGCAGAAGATACGTTTAATCGTAGGCTTCATAACTGGGCACTACTATTTCAGAAAACACCTCCAAAAATAGGACTGTTTCAGCAAGACCCTATCTGCAGGAAATGTCATACGCAAGAGGAAACGGCCAAGCATATCATTTACGAATGCGAGGTTCTTGCCCTCCTTAGATTAACTTCTTTAGGTATCATCCATACTAGAGAGTTACACCTAGACTCCATTAAAGGGTTATCGAACTTTATTAATAAAGTGAATCACCCGAGCAACTGGAACTAGGAAACATTGGGTTTGGAGTTAATAGTACAAAATACTGATAAAAGCAAAGGTGTCCAATGACATACAAACCCAACTCTAAGAAGAAGAAGATGTAATAAAAGCTAAAATCAATAGTACAAGGTCAGTTGGATTCACCTTCTCTCTTCGTAATATTTAATAAGAATAATTTAAATTTAAAACATGTAAAAATATTCAAATATTTTTACTTTAACTTTAACTATCTAAATTCTTAAAAAAGAGTAAAACATTTGAAATTTCAGATGTTTTAACTGTAATATTAAAATTTTCAAATTAAAACATTTGAAAATAGATAATCAATATAATTAAGTTACTTTATTTTCATACTCACATTTTTATTTAAAACAAAAGATGCATTTTATGTTGCCCTATGTAAATATGAAACTATTAAACAAATCATTTGTCACTGGAATCCACTTAAATTTTCAGTTCACATTTAGTTATTCTCATTTATACCTAAGATCATATAAAATGTTCAAGACTTGAAAGTAGACAACTTTAAAATTTTTTGTGGGTTGAGAGTGGAAAAACAGTATTCAAAAATAGTTCCGTCAAAATTTCGTCATTATACTGTTACACACTATCTAAGGTCTTAAAAACCATTCAAAACATAAATAGAAAGAATCAACTAATCGTGACCTAATATCTGCAAATGATCTACTTACAAAATAATGGATTATTATGGGTGATTTTAATACAGGGCAATTAGTTATCACTTAACTACTGAATATATTTATGAGCAAATTTTGTTAAAATTGTATATTAAGTTAATAAGTATTCTTAAATTACAAATTCATGATAAGCTTCTTACATTGATAAGTTATTTTAAACTATGCTAACTAAACATAGTGATTGTATGAAACAATGTAAATTTTTTTTACTAATTTCAGATAAATATAAATGCAAATTAAGTTAACATCTGTAAAACATTAGAATAAAAATGATGTGTAATATGACTTAATAACATTTTATTCCACTTAATAGAATTTCTCTCTTATATTAAATATTAATAATAGTTTACAATATACTGAAAGTACTAGAAAGCAAAAGGTAAGGATGAAAATATCAAAACTAATTTACGCATAATATAAAATTTTTAAAAAAAAAATCTACATCATATTTACTTAAAGAAAATTTTAATTTAATAAAAAAATTTCTAAATCTTTATTTTCAGATTTGTTTATTTTTGTAATAATATCAGTAAAGAGAACAACATCAGTATCAAGATAATTAGCAAATATTAGTTATCTTATTTATTAAAAATGATATATTTTTAACATGCATTAAAATTTTTAGAATTTAGTTTTAAAGGTATTTGGCAGTTTTAGAATTATAAATTAATTATTCGAGTTATATAGAAAACACAGTACATGGGAATTTACCAATTTTCAATTTCAAAAATAGAATATAATGAACAATATAACTATTAAAACTGTTTCATATGTTAAATATGTCAATTTATATTTACTACGTTATTTTTGAAATATTTGAAAATATTGTTTAAAAAAATTAATTTATATTAGAGCTTAGTATCAATAATACTAGGAAAATTTTCATTATTAATAACAGTGTAAATGCTGAAATTTAATGCCTCCTTGGTTGCTTTTTAATTGCATTTTTCTGGAAGACGTTCTTTATGTCGATAATGAAGCTGAGTAGTTGACCGACGATCAGCAAATTGCATTAGTTGATGATACTGATTTGACGTGTTGCACACATACATATATTAGAAAATATTCAATATCTTCAGAAACCTGATTTTTCCCCTTTGAAAATTGCAATGAGGCTGATACAAGACTAGTCCATATCAGTAGAGTTTAGTTGCATAGCTCATCAAATTACTTATTTTTATTATTTAAGTGATGCTATACTCTTAATGATTGAAATTACTTCTTGTTTAAGAGATACTTTACTAAATATTGTATATTCATTCACTCTAATATTTTCTCAAGTGTTTTTTGCTTGTGAAAAGTGATATGACGTATTTTCTGCAAGTGCGTTTTCATCATCAAGAGAAAGCAAACAGCATTACCAAATAAATTTTAAGAAATAAATAAAAATAAAAAACCTATCCAAAAGACATCTAAGGTGATCAATGAAACAATGAGCACTAGTGAAGTCATACTCTCACAATTTTCTACCTCGGAAAAATCAATCGGAATAAGGAGAATGTAAATGTTTTTTAAATCCCATGTTTCTCATCACAGTTTTAAATTCTCTGTAAATAAAATTCTTCTCTTCCATTTTGTATTTTGTATTGAGTGGGTCCTATGTATAGGATGCTATGGACTTAAATAAACAAAAAATTATACAAATTCTGTATACATATATATATATATATATATATATATATATATATATATATATATATATATATATATATATATATATATATATATATATATATATATATATATATATATATATATATATATATATATATATATATATATATATATATATATATATATATATAAATTTCGTGTCACGATGTATGTTCCCGATAAACACCGAAACTACTGAACGGATTTTGATAAAATTTTGTAACCATTTATAATATGGTCCAACTTAAAAGATAGAATAGTTTTTATCTCTTAATTATTGATCTCAATATTTATTATACGACATTAGTGTTTATTTATTGGTTAGTTATGTAAGTTCCTAATAAATGGCGGTTTAGCATCTAAGTTGCACAGGTATTCGGCAGATGGCGACGTGTTTATTTTTCTAGATTATACCATCTTCCAGAAATTTAACGTCCACGCGCAAGCGCGTGATTAATTATAGAATTTACATATATTTTCATGATTTATAATCATACTATAACAATTTTTCGTGAATCATTTTCATAATTATACTTTGTATTGTGTTATTATTGTGCGGTGTTCAGTTTGAATATTTTTAACATTATAAGTAGTAAAATAAAATTTTATTTATTACTGTTTTTCTCTACTAATTTTCATACCACCTCGAAAACATGTAAGTATTTCTTGATAGCCTTTAATTTTTATTTTATAATTTGATAATTATAATTTTTTCAGCAGTATATTTTGATCTAATTTATTTATTCAAATGATAAATTCTTTTAATTTTTTTATTTCAGAATAATACCGCGGAAAAACTTTTAGTTTTAATAATTAAAAATTGAAAAAATAATAGTTCGATGTCAGTGTTATCTACCTCATTTATAACAACTTGTTTTTAGATGTTTTTAATTTATTTAGTATATTTTATAAGTAAGTCACTGATTACTAACTATAATTTAATATAAGATGAATAAAATGTAAATTTAGAAAGTATATGTTGATTTGTGCTTAATTTCAAAATTTCGATACTTTACCTATTATTTTTAAATTTTTGCGAAACGTTTTATTTTTAATCTCATATGAATGAACCTATTTTAAATTTTTTTAGAAAATATTAATTTGATTGTACCCAAGAATTAGTAAAAAATTGATTCAATGTATTATAAAAACTCAGCCACTGCAACGCGTGGCTGGGTCAGCTATATATATATATATATATATATATATATATATATATATATATATATATATATATATATATATATATATATATATATATATATATATATATATATATATATATATATATATATATATATATATATATATATATATATATATATATATATATATATATATATATATATATATATATATATATATATATATATATATATATATATATATATATATATATATATATATATATATATATATATATATATATATATATATATATGTATATATATATATATATATATATATATATATATATATATATATATATATATATATATATATATATATATATATATATATATATATATATATATATATATATATATATATATATATATATATATATATATATATATATATATATATATATATATATATATATATATATATATATATATATATATATATATATATATTGTGAACTACTTAATAGCCGACGTCGCTATTTCAAGTGTCTACTTTGGAGGGGCTCGAGAAACGCAAAATTTCTCCAGCGAGCGAGAGCAAGCCGAAAGACTATGACGCTGTAAGACAATGCGTTTGATAGCAGCAAGACGACTTCTAATTTCCCTCATAGCATTAAACTTCACTTCATGTTATTATCATTAAGATGATACGATTAATAGCAAATATTCCAAAATTGTATATATTTGTATTTGTAAATTTGTGTTCGTCTAAAAGATCGTTGGGAGGAAAAACTCTATTATTTGTTCGAATAGAACCACAAATTAATTCTTGGCAAAAATTGAGACGAGTCTTCATTGATAAATTTTCGTTTGAAATAAACTCAGCTAATTTACATAATCTTTTGCGTAAGAGAAAAAAGCGTCATTCTGAATCTGTTCAAGAGTATTTTTTAAAAATGAAGGAGTTAAGCAATTGCGGGGTAAAATTGAAGAATCTGATTTAATGCATTATGTTATTAATGGAATAAATGATAGACAGAAAAACAAAACTATTTTGTATGGATGTAAGAATTTAATTGAATCTAAAGAAAATCTCAAAGTTTATAAAGAAAAACTCAAAGCAATAAAAAAAGATTCTGTTAAAAGCAAAAATGTTTTCGATAAATCTAAAACAAAACATAATTCTTATGATAAGTATAATAATTTTCATAAAACGAAATCAAAATATGAATATAGTGATAAAATTTATTCTAAAGACGAAAGTGTAAGTAAAATAAGGAATAATGACGGTTTTGGAAAAATGAAATATAGTGATTTTGGTGATCATAAAAATAAAATTTGTTTATATTGTAGTGAAAATATCATATTTCTAAATTTTGAGAACATAAAGAAAGGTATTAAAGGTTTTTGATGTAATAATTTTGGACATAATATTTCATTGTGCCCAGAAACTAATTCTAAACCTGCAGAAAGTTATCTTTAGGGAACCCATCTCAGTGGTATAAATTTACGAACGAATTGCAGCAGATGATTAACTCAACATATCAACGAAGCAAAGATACCACACCTTTTGAGTTGCTTTTTGTACGAAGATGAATATTATAGGTGTTAGTAAGTTCTAAGAAATTGTTGAAATAGAATTCCAAACTAATTTTGAAGCTCAAAGAGATGAACTCAGAAAGCATGATAAACAACAAATTTTCAATAGGAAAACAGTATAATTTGAGAAGAAAAGAACCACAATCTTATGGAGTTAACGATTTGGTAGCTATTAAGAGAATTCAGTTTGGATAGCACTTAAAACTAAAACGAAAATATCTAGGACCTTAAAGAGTTACTAAAGTTAAAGGAGGCAACACCTATGATGCAATCAAAGAAGGGAGTCATGGAGGACCTAACTGTACCACGACTTGACGATTTCTAAAACCCTGGTTCAGTATGCCAAAAAAAGCAGAAGTCATGAAAGTTATAGTTAAATTAATGTCGAATTGCTGAAGGATAGTCTGAAGGCGAAATGACAAAAATGAAAGTATATGATAAACTGAATCATTTCTTTATTTCAAATCTAAGCCGACAAGAAACTTTGTGTTTAATTTTTTCTTTTATGAGAATTATCTTGTTTAGCTTATTTTCTTTCTCTGTTTAGCTGTTTTTTTATATATCTACAGTGTCGTCTGGACGGCCAAATGATTCCAGGACGACCGAACTGTGGTGAACTACTTAATTGCCGACGTCACTATTTCAAGTGTCTACTTTGGGAGGGGCTTGAGATGCGCAGCAACTTCTCCACCGAGCGAAAGCAAGCCGAAAGACTACGACGCTGTAAGACGTTGCGTTTGATAGCAGGCAAGACGACTACTAATTTCCCCCATAACTTTAAAGTTCACTTCATGTTATCATCATTAAGACGGCTAATTGTAAATATTCCAAAATTGTATATATTTGTATTTGTAAATATGTGTTAGTTAAATATTAGTCCAGATTTTAGAGAAATATTAGTCAGATAATTTTAAATCACATATTAAAATAAAATATTTGTTACGAAAATTATAGTTTTATCATGAAAGATATTTAAAGATACGTATACAAAAAATACACCCGTTGTAGCAATCGCACTATTTCTAAGAACTTTATAGAGTACAATAACGAAAATATAGTATCAAATGAAATATCTTCTAAAGAACGAGTTTTAACATAAAATCAGATTTTATAGTTCAAGAAAATTATGTGTCTATCCAAAAATAAAACACATGAAATAAAAAATCCTTGCATTTAAAAATATTTAATATTTGAGATTTATAATTAAAAAAGGGAGGAATTTGAAATTTACAATAAAATACATTTATATTTAATTTTTCTTTGAGGGTATAATATTAATTTGAAATGTGGTTTAAAATTATAAGACCAATTAAAGTTTCCACAAGAATGTTTGAAAACATCTTATTTTTCAACTAAAAGATTAAAGAATTAATTAACGCAAATTGATTTGGCTGTTGTACATTGAATTTTAAACTCAAATATTAAATTCAAAAACCTAATTGGAAAAAACACATTAAAATACTTGAAACCACTTGAACTATATGGTTTTAGAATTATATTAAAAGATATTTTAAAAAATACTATAAAATATGTGCTTGAAGAAAAAATTAAATAGTCTTATACCAAGCCTGTAAAATATAAAATGGATAATGGAGATAGATTGATAGAAGGAACATTATATAATATATTAAATTTATTTAATAAAATGTATAAACACAGATGTTTAGGCAGCTTTTCTGTAAATGTAGCAGCAAGTTATGACTTCATAATCAATATTTAATATCTTTAATCTTTTCTGCTTAACGCTCCACTAACTTTTGTTTTCTGATGTCACCAGGGAACAAAATTTAATTTAGTTAATAGAGCATTACATAATTATCTTAACTTAAATTCTAACTTTATATGGAATATAATATTTAAAGAGCTATAAATAACTACTGTAAGTTTAAAGCAGGGCTCTTCAAACATATATATACATATAATACATATACATTTAAAGTATATATATATATATATATATATATATATATATATATATATATATATATATATATATATATATATATATATATATATATATATATATATATGCTACTAAAGAGACTGTTAATAATTTTCACAACTCTTGTAATATTTTATAAAAAAAGGCTTTACTCATTATTTCTTCATTATTTATTTAAAATTTATACTATTTCTTATAATTCTGAGAACATATGGTCGTACATCGATTACTGTTAAAAATCCTAAATGTTATTAATGTTTAGATAATTTTAGCTAATTTCTCCACTATATCAATAAAATGTATAAAATATCCACAGGTAAAATTAATTTCAATTGATAACTAGGTATTAGGTTATTTAGGTCATAATGAATACTATCAAAGTATTGAATTTATATTTCTATAATAATTATATAAAATATTGAAATTACTTAAGACAATCTTAAAAATATTAGTTTCCTTACTGTGTTATTTTAAGACGCTTCTAAATTTTTTTAAAGTACATAAAAATAACAATGTAAATTTATATCATTTATAAATTTTCTAACGTGTATCAAATATGTTATGTGATTATTACACACATATTAAAATTAGCTAAGTTAAAAAATTAATCAATTAAAATACTAAATAATAATGAAACTTAAAAAATGAAAAACATTAAGTATTTAGAAAAATATATTTTTAATTAGAGCAATATGAATCATAAAAAAAAACAGGGAAATAATTATCAGGCAAATATAAAAATATAAAATAGAAAATGTTTTCAAAAAGCACAAATATTGTGAAGAAGACTAAGCTACAACTTGATTTTTCTCACCAGTGGTAATGAAAAAAGGCGGGGATTAAATATACCTACATATTTACATAATTGAAAACCTTTAAATATCAGAGTTATATGTTTACCTCTTAGATATATAGGTAGTTTCAATTACACAAGCTTTACATTTTAAATAATAAATTACAGGTTATTTAAAAGTAATTTGGTAATGTTAAATTCAATACGGGGAATTTATTAGAGATATCTAATGAAACAGCTCATTATAATGATCCCTGGTTAAGACCCTTTTATTATAATGATCAGCACAATCCCCAGTTTTTTTTCTCATGTTTTCTGCTTTATTTTGCTTCCAACATAACTACCGTTCAGTATAGTCTAATCCCAGTAAAAAATCTGAATTCAGAAAATACTCTTCCGGGAGCTTTTCGAACAAAACCTTTTTTTGAAATATGTTAGTAAAAGTACGTTTTAATATTGTTTTGCAAAGTTTGGTAGACAACAATCTTCATTGTTTCCGTTTAGCTTTGACATGAGAAGTCTTGATGACCGTCCAGATGACAGCGTCACAATTCTGCTTCTGGTCATGGGAGGAGTGTTAAAAACGTAATATTCATTCTAATCTAAAAGTTAAAAGTTCATTAAATTTAAGATAATGCACTTTCACACAAGTATGATTGTTGAGGAGAAGGGATCCGGCTTCTGTTGAAAGAAAGGGCGATGTGAACATTTCGATACGTTATTTTTGGTGCAAATCAAATTTTCAAAGAAAGAACACGTCTTCGCCACTGCAATTGATGGAAGATTCAAACAAAAGCAATTCAATAGTCTAAAACACTAAGTTTTGCTCAACAAATGGACAGTGACGAAATTGCATTTAAAATAGCAGAAAGATTGTTGCAGAATTTCAAAGTTACTATCGTTCAATTAAGAATCTTTGAGGAGAATCTGCTGTTGTCAACAAAGAAACATTTGGGAAATACAAACATGAAAAGTTAAACTTTTTTATAAAACTATACTCTAAATAATAATTTTACTGCAGATTAAAACTAAACTATTTATAGGATGAAACCTGACGGCTCTTACGTTTTCAAACTCGAAACTACAAGTAAAACGATAGCAACCAAATAAGGACTTACGGTTCTTTTGTTAACAAATATATCACCAAATAACTTTCACTTTTAGCAATTGACAAATCGGAAAGACATTTTAAAGGTATTAAAACTTTATTAGTTACCTATGAAAACAATTCTAAATCCTGCGTGACTTCTAGTATTTTTTAGGAATATTTATGTGACTTGGATAAGAGCAAATGATAATTAGGTACAGAAAATTTGCAACAATAATTTATATCCTTAAGATATCCCAAAATAAAAGATACCCAGTCCCAAAATAAAAGGTATTGAGTCAATTTACCATATTATAGTTTTCACCCAACTTTACTTCAATTCTTCAGCCTCTAAATTAAGGAATCATTATGAGATTCAAAGTAATTAAAAGAAATTGCTTCAGCGAAATGTCCTTTCTGCACTGGATGAAGGTAAAGACAACGAAGAAGATATTCTAAGGGTTTTATATTTCTGGAATGCAGCATCAAATGACGTTATAGAAGGTATCGAGAATAGCTTCCACCATGCTAGTTTCATAAAGCAAGCAAAAAGGAATCTATTGCTGCAATAATTGAGGAAATTATCGAAGATGTAAATTTCAATGAAAAGGAGAAAATGCTTTAAAAAATTAGAAAAGGAATTTGGTAAAAGCTTACGTTTTGCCAACTATGGTAAAACTGATTAATATCAACAATGCGTCAATAATTCTCCTGAAAAATGAACTGATTTGCTGATATTGTTCACATGGAGAAAACTTGAATTTTTTTGAAAGACAAGAAAATATACTGAACAATATTCATTATCATTAAATTAAATGAAATTTAATTTAAAGATAATGAAGATTGTTCAGTATTTCATTTATCAGTATGTTCAATATTTAATGTTCAGTAAATCATTAAATTAAATTTATATTTTGTAAAAATCTATTTTGCAGAAATTATATACAAGCAAATGATTTTGGAATTTTTCTTTGAAAAGTTAATGTTTAAAAATTGTAAACATATATTTGTACATTTGTACGTTTTTCAGTTATATCCAATATAGCTAACAATCTTTAGAAAAGCTATTTGTTCTGTCTGCAGAGAGTAGTTACATCTAGCTTTGACTGTATAATGATCATAAGTATTGGCAATCTATTTAATTAAATTTTAGGCCAAACAGCCTATTTTAAAATACATTAATTCAATTGTATTTCATTTTTTGTATACATATATTGCAAAACAGAAACATTCAATCATTCTTTTGAAGAAAATCCATTTTTTAATGGAAAGTTGAGTGATTTTCAATATCTTATATTAATTTATTTTCAAAGCTGCTTTCCACTTCATTAACTTTCAGAAAATGCGAAATTCTTTCATAGTAAATTTAGCTTGTAAACAAATGTAAAATATATAATCCAAAATAACGGCATTAATAAAACGCTTAAATGAAAATGAAATTAATATTGATTATTACATGAATAGAGCATTGATTTTTGAAATACATTTTACATTTGTTACAATCATAAAATAACTAATATTTTCAAATATGAAACACAAGTTAATAATTAATTATTATTAATTACGACTACAAACGCATTTTTAAATATAATATTAGTAAAATATGAAATTTTAATTGTCTATTTATCTTAAGAAATTGTAAAAGACATCAATATCTTCTAAATACGATTTCACATGAGAATACTGATTTTATAATAAATATGAATATCAATAAATTTTGGAACTTTCCTTCTTAACACAAGAGATAAATTAGTTTTAACATAAAATATTTTGTGAGAAATCTTTGCTTGTTTTTTCTCTTCTAAATAAGTAGTTTTCTTTAGTTATCAGCAACATGTTTGTTCAATTTATTATCCTTTCTATTATTTGAAATTTTTGTGACATCTGTCTCATTCAGATGTAATTATTGTCTAACGACTATATTTTCTCAGAAACTCTAAGTATTCTACTTTTAAGCATCTGTGTTACTTTAAAGCCTAGAGCTATTTTTTGACATTAAATAAACTCTTTTTTTGTTTCTCGTAGAATCTACACTTCCTATGGATGATTCGCAAGTCTTTTTTCTTTCTTTTTTTTATATCCATTAGAAATATATTAAAATTTTTACTTTTAAAAATTTCAATTTCCAACATTTTATAGACGATAGACGTTTTTATGTACTTTTTGGGGTAAAAACTAGAAAAATTCAATGCACTAAGTTTAACTTATTTGCCGTCATAAAGCAAAAACCTAATGCTCTTTTTTTACGCAGCAGGGGTTCTTGCTAAGACTATGGGATCCTTTAATCTAAATAGCATAGTCTGACCATCGTGAGAACAAAATTATTTAGTTTTGATTTCGCTCATAACACAATATTTGGAAACGGTCACATTATTTTTAAAGCAACTGTTGTTTAATTGCCACGTTAATGTTTTCCATAGGTAATGAGTGTGATTACTTGAATTAAAATACAAAAAAAAAACGAAAAACTGATAAGCTCTAATATTAGTTGGGAATACATTTTTCTATTGATATTAGAGTTTATCAGTTTTTCGTTTATTTTTAGCAGAAACTTAAAACACAATAACTATCTTTCATTTTCAACAGATCATACACGAACCTACAACTTCAAAAAGAACTTTGATTAACAGTTAAGGGTGAACACAAAATATTTTATGTAAGCAAAAATTCATGGCTATCACATAAAAAATTAAAATCACGATTCGTTAAGGAAGAAATGGAGCAATTTGATCACAATTATGATTTTGATCTAAATTTACAAATTCATGTATCAGTAGTATGTTAAGAATAAAGACAAAAGAAACATTAGATGAAATGCATTTTATACTAAAACTAAATATATTTCGTAGAACCCACTTAGGATTTTCAAATATTATCTATAAATTTTTATTTGGTAAAAAATTTCTCAGCTATAGCCAAAATTTGTTTGATCTATATTAAAGTAACATATATATATATATATATATATATATATATATATATATATATATATACATATGAATATAAATGCAAATTTAGATATAGAACTAAAAGCACAAGAATTTATAAAAATATTTAAATTTAGCAATACATTTATCGCAAAAGCAGCTATAATAGTATTACTAAGATATAGTTAATAGTATATTTTATAAAACACAATGAATATAATGAAACAAAATACAATGAAAAATGTCAAATGGAGAATAGTACATTGAAAATATTAAATGCCAAATATAGAATATTAAATTGAAAACAATATTTGAAAGAAATACATTGAAAATACTTGAAAGAAATTTCAAAGAATGATAGATAGATATAAATGGAATAAAGTAATAATATGGCCAGTTTCATCAGGGGGTGTTGACCACATTGGCACAATTATGGCTTTTCTGCAATGGCCCAAGACATAGTCTTAAAGAAGCCAGTACACCCAAAAGCCATACCAACAAGAATAAAAGAAGTAGAATTTAATTCAATAGTAGCAGAAGTAGAATATTCTATTCTCCATTTGACATTTTTCATTGTATTTTGTTTCATTATATTCATTGTATTTTATAAAATATACTATATACTATATATATATATATATATATATATATATATATATATATATATATATATATATATATATATATATATATATATATATATATATATATATATATATATATATATATATATATATATATATATATATATATATATATATATATATATATATATATATATATATATATATATATATATATATATATATATATATATATATATATATATATATATATATATATATATGTATGTATATATATATATATATATATATATATATATATATATATATATATATATATATATATATATATATATATTATCCATTATGCATTCAGTGCAATCATTATCATTCAGAAGAATTGTATCCTTGCAAAAGTAAATCAGAAACACTAATCTCATTTCAACTGAAAACAACGTGAACATTTAAATTTGAAATTCTAAATTTTTGTAATAGAAAACAGGAAATTCATAATTATTTTATGAAAAATTTCAAAACATTCTCAGTTTCAATGAAAATGTTATTAATGGTATATTTTTCCTAAGATTAATAAAGAAATACTAATAGTAAACTACCAATTTTATTAAATTAAATTTATATTAAATTAAAATACATTTTGAGTTTAAAAATTACTTTTAATTTTCAAATTATTAGAAATTAAATGACAGCTCACCAATACAAATTTTCTACAATTTTTTTCAAAGTTTCTAAATTACCTTATTAGATAACATTTTGTTGCATGTAACAGAAAATTGCAAATAATTTTTTCGCACATAGTAAAAATTATTGAATGGAATATTTAAAAATAATTTGATGTATGATAATAAATGAAAACACTTTGTAAAATTTATCTATTTATAGAAAATGCAAAATAAAAACAGATTCTCGGAGTGATTTGTTACCATAACACTTCAATTTAAATGATTTTCCATCAGTAGTTTTTGTTTTTCCTGGTCACGTTTCATTCACTTCGGAAGAATTCAATTGACAATCAGCATACATTTCCTGGTCTTCACGTCGTGTAATAATCTGTTGTCAGATCACGTTTTTTCTCTTTACTGGATTTTTTTCACGTAAACTTCATTATATTTGAATTCATTTGACGTTAAAAATTACAAGTTTTTTTCCACACAAAGATTTTATACTGTGTTGACAGGCTTTACCTAAAAATATCCTTTCATGTTTTAGGAATTGCATTTTACATTATTCAACAATATCATGTTACTATTTATCAGATATTATTTTGTTTAACTTTTAACAGATTTTTATTGTAGTTCTTTGTTGATGCTACACAAATCATGAAATAAATATATGCTTTTGAACACAAAATTTAAAATTTGTTTGGCATAAATTATTAAAATTGTGTGTGTAACAAATTTGTTTTCTCTGCTCTTCATTACAAATTTATTATGATATAAATAATTTTATGATATATTCAAATTCAAATAAATAATTTATAACTTTATTTTCATTGAAAATGAAGGAATTTGGTAATAAGTATTAAATATATATTTCTTTCCTGGGAACATACTTATTAATAGTACTCTTAAATATGTATCATAATCATAAAAAGTAGTATTTTCAACAACAAGGTTAATACAGAATTTTTAACAAACTTGAATTGACACAAATTAAAAATAACCTTATGATTATTTCAAAAAGTTGACTTTCATCTTAAAAAGAAAAGTTATATTTTTACTCAATATTCATTTCTAATAAAAAAACTTCGAAGTATTTGCTTATTTTAATACGATTATTATACTTCATATTTGTTCTCGATAAATTTCTTATTTACATCATTTAGTTTTTCAATAATATTAATCATATATCTTAATAGTATAATAATGTTTTCAACTACAGTTATGTCAAATATTTTATTTCTTGTAGAAGAAATTTTAGTCCTATATTTCTGAGAATTTTCATCAGAAATCTGAGATTTAATTCTATTAAAATATATTTAAGTTAATACTGCATTTTGACAGAATACTAAATGCATTTTTAAATTTTATAAATAACACGAATGTTTTAAAGTATCAATATATGCTTTACTTTCCTTTCAAAATTAAATACATTTTATAAAATATTGCATTAGAATAAATTCAGCGAAACATTTATGATAAAATGCAAAGAAAAAATTTAACTGTTGATAAGTACTTGTGATTTTTGTTAGAATATAATATCTTTAAATATATTGCAGTTATAAAGAAAAATTTAGTTTTCCTTTCAATTTAAAGGTATGTCATAATTATGTAGCGATAACATTGAGTTAGCTCATGTATAGTTAAATTTTAACAATTTAAATAGTTTTAATGTAATGAAATATATATATGTATATATATATATATATATATATATATATATATATATATATATATATATATATTTCATTACATTAAAATTTTTATTCATTACATTTTAAAAGTATTTAAATTGTTAAAAATTGTTAAAACAATCAAAGTAGCAAACTACAATACAAATTTGTGTATTTCTGTTTAACCAAATACAGAATAATAAAACTAAAACTAATGACTGTAAATTTCTTATATGTTTGAACAATATTTTCCAAAAATACAGCAAATAGAAGAAAAAAATAATATAGAAATTATTAGAGTTTAATTGATTTTGAACTCCATATTTAATATAATGTGTATTAAATTTTAATTTAAATTTAAATTTATTGTGATGCTAGTTCAATAAAAACAGTTAATGATATGCAAAGGTTTTGAAATTTTATCGCTTCGTTACAAAAATGCAAGTATTTATTGAACAATCAAAGCGACAAGTCAATGTTTGATAAATGCTTATGATAATAACCTGTGCTAGTGAAATGTGGTTTACCAAAAAATAGCTTATGCCAAACATATGAAAATGACAAGTCTAATAGATAAGACGGTGTTTTCCAATAGATGATTTACATCATATTTATTAAAAGGCGAAACTTAATTAGGAAAAGTATCTTAGCAAAATGACCAGATCATTATCATCACAACAAAAACATGAGGTTGATAAGAGAACTTACTAAGAGGATCGATCACTCCTTGTGACACATGATTTAAAGTTTGAAAAGAAAAGAATATCTTGGAATTTTCCAGGAGAGAATCTGCATATATGAATATGTGTGTAATCAGTGGTTGTAAAGTTGAGGTTTCAGATACTAGAAAATAATAATACTCATTTTTTGTTATTTCTATATATTTACTTCATGACGTGGTGTTGTTATTCATCCTCCTTTTTATAAATTTATTGCATGTTATTTATAACTTATAAAGTTATCTTTATAAACTTATTTCGTTATTTCTATATATCTACAGGACAAAATGCTGTTATTTATCATCTTTATAAACTTATTGCATGTTATTTATTAACTTTATTTTACGACTCGTAAACTTATCTTTATAAACTTATTTCGTTATTTTTATATATCTACTTCCGGACATGATGTTGTTATTCATAATCTTCTGTTGTTGTTGTTGTTGCTTATCCTCCATGTCTGACGGAGTCAGACTAGATCCACGAGTTCGTTGACAGTAAGGAAGTCGAAGACTAAAAGAGGATTGCTAAATAGATCCTGCCTAGAGAGACCCATGCAATCCATAATCTTCTTTATAAACTTATTGCATGTTATTTATTAACTTTATTTTATAACTTATAAACTTAACTTTATAAACTGATTTCGTTATTTATATATATCTACTTCATGTCATGATGTTGTTATTCATCATCTTCTCTATAAAATTATTGCATGCTATTTATAAACTTATTTCGTTATTTTTATATATTTACTTCAGGATATGATGTTGTTATTCATCATCTTCTTTATAAACTTATTGCATGCATTTATATCTTAACTCTTCTGCGTTGCATGTTATTATCATCTTTTTCCTAAGTTTGTTTGATGGAATTTTTAATCTTCTTCTGTTGTTATGACAGTTAAAATGTGGGAACTGAAAACATTTGACTTTTTCTGAAGAGAAATATAATATTGTATTCCACCTAAAAATTTTCTAATCCGTCAATTTATTATAATTTGTTAAATTATTTAAATTTTTGTTGTATATAATGGGAACTCATACTATCATAAATTAATTTATTTATTTTGCAGTTCTTTCGCACATTATTTAAATATATTAATTTTTCACTAAGAACAACGCTTTCGAAGTTATATAAACGTATTTAGTCAACGTCTGCAATTCAATTTAATTATTTTTATACATTGTTTGCCAAATATGATTTTAGCTAAACTAATGATTTTAAATCATAGACTCAGAATTGATAAAAATATACATTATTATTTCAACTTATTTATCATATATTTTACATTTCTAAACTAAACATGAGGATGCTATTTTTGAAATTATTTAAAAGTCTCAATCATATGGTTAATTAAAATATGCATGTAATTTTCCCCAAATTTGGCAACAATAACAGTGAAACGAATAGAATATAAGATTAAAGAGAAAAATTTTCATTAATCATCAGAAGAAAACAAATATTTTCTTCAATTACATTTTGACAATGGCTAAAATTTCTATTTTAAATTTATTTTCTGCAATGAGATTTTAATTAAATGAACGTATATTTACATTGAAACAATTGCAACGATTACACAACTAAATATTTAAATAATATTTGAATTGAATTCACATTATTTTGAAAATATTTGAAGTGAAATGAAGTGATTTACGTTATAAAAATGTGAAGAGAGCTTTTAAAATATTATTCAATTAAAGTCTTTGCTACTTTAATTCAGGATAACTAATAGCTATTCTTGAACAAATGTAGTCTTTTTGTAGCCGCAACACAATTAAAGGCTACTAATTATTTCGTTTATGTTTGAAGAAAAATTCGAAAAATATATTTCCTCTGTTTTATTGGAATATATCTTACATACAGAAATATGTAATTCTATTATGAGTACTTTTAAAAATTATGCTGATAGAAACGTTAAGTTTAAAGGTGATTTTTTTATTTTCATAAAAAATTAAAACTAGTATGTTGCTTAACGTTTTCAAACCTTGCTATCTAAAATGCAGAAAAATATTTTATTTTGCATTAAAACAATGTAAAATTAGATAAAAAAATACATTTATCATAAATAAGTGAGTAAAACCATTTTAAATATCGTTATTTTTCTTATTTTTTAAAAATAAATTTGATCTATTATGCATTTTTTATGTATGAGAATTATCGTATAATTTATTATGTAATGTTTAATTGTTTAAATATAAAAAATGTTAGAAATACATTGAAAATGTTAAAAAAAAGTACAATCAACCATATCAATGAAAAATGAAATAACGCTTGGAAATTTAAATATTGGAAATATTTTTAGACGGGCAGAAATTTTTTACATATGTAATATGTAAAATAAAAAAAACTTATTTACTGGCAAAATTTTAAATATTCTTTTAAAAGATTTTCTTGGAATTAGTTTATTTAGAATTTAAAGTCATACACTGGCAGCTGTATAAAATACTGTAACAAATTTTTTAATTGTGTATGTTGCTGTTGAATTGAAATTATGATTAATTAAGAAATTTATAACATTTTAGTGTTTAAATGGAAACTTTTTAAGCTATGTTATTAGCTTCAACCGATGAATTTACTCATAAAAATTATCTAATTGAAGTGTTGGAAGGTAAACTAAGTTTCGTAGCAGAATATAGTAGAATTAAAAATATTTGTTTTTTATAATGATCCTTTGTTAATTATTGTATTTATTCATGACTACAAATTTAAACATTAACAGTATTTTCTATTTGATTTAATTTTAATGAAATAGGAGTTAGAGTCAATTTCCTTTTATCTCTTTCTACAGTCATGTAAATAGATATTTACTTTCTTTTTATTTCATTTATTTTTAATATTAAATACCTTCTTTTGTTGTCCTTGTAATAAATTCATAAATTTACATAAGCGTCGAATTCTCTATTTGCATCACAGAAATGAAAAGAAAATCATTTGAGTAACTTCATTGCATACAATCATTATAATCATGATGTGTGCATAATGGAAAAGTTCTTCTATTGAGTCATCAAAAGAAGATTTCATACTGTAATATTTTTTAGTAAATTTTTTGAATGTAATAATATTCTTGGTTGAGGTTAACAACAATTATTTTTCATTGCTTTACAGGAAAAAGTGAGTCTTGTTGCTTATGAAATAAAATAAATATGAATTGGCTACAAAACTTTACATAAATATTTGGTTTCTATTATCATTATTTCATATACAAATAATGAAACAGAAAACTAATTATAAAGAAATAAATGAACTAAAAAATTTTGCGTAACAGTTTTTCAAAGAGAATGCTTTATTCTTGTGAAAATTGTTACTGGGAGTATCAATGCTGGTGGGAATGAGTTATTGTATCCATCTCAAGATATCTTCATGAAACCTTTAGAAGAACATTGTTGAGATAAGAAAATATATCAACTCTATTCATGGGAATTGAATCCTCTTTAAATAAAAAAACTTTTTGATCAACAAAGATGGTACCGGATCCTTCGATGCCTTTACTCCTTCACAAATTTGATTGGACAGAATCATACTCTAATTCTATCCGGTTTGAAGAGTAAAGAGCGAAAAATAATAAAGTTCCACAGCCAAATGCAAGACTTGATAAATAAAATTTAAGGGAAATGGTTCAAGGAATATCTACTACAGTTATATTAATTTTCTGAAGTATACAATTTCGGTTGATCTTCTGGTATATTCATTGGAGATCTTACATTGTTACCATAATTCAATACAAATAGCATGTTGAAAAATAGACATATTCTAAACTTTATTGAAGGGCATGACCGAAGACAAAGAATAAGCAATATGAAAGTGAGCTGAAAAAATATGACTAGAATTGTACATGTTATATCTCTGGCTGTAAAATAGGTGGGGATGATGTAGAGAGAATTGTACAAACTGCATAACTTTATATTGTTTGATCTATATTTTCCTCGTTTCTTTTCATAAAAAATACGCATATCAACATGAAAAAACATGGTTGTTCTTCATTACGTTTTAGGGTGTATTCCATATATGACTATTAGAAATTACTATGCATTTATATACTGTAGAGTCTAAAAATCTTGGTATGGTTCTTTTTTCTTCAAAGTAAAAATATTTGAAGTTTCACAGTGATGCATATTTATAATATAGATTGTTTAGAAAAAATGATCCTTAACAAATAATAAAACAATTACAGAGAATATGTTAATTGCAAATAATAAAGAAGGAGAGCTAAAAAAAATATCATCTTGCTCTTCAATCAATATATGAATCCTAGACAAAAGATGATTCAAACTTACATTATCATAACAGCTAAAATTATAAAATTTGATAATTTCAATTTCACAAGTTTTTTTAAAAAAGTATTGTAACTAGTTAATTTTAAAATGTTACAACTTAATTGGAATTAAAGTAATTCTAGATATAACCTTTCAAAATATGTTTACAATTCATGTAACTCTTAATCATACATAATATATATTTGTGTCTTCAAAACGTAATAACAAATTAAAATTTTAAAATAATTTCTCTACACTATCAATAAAAGAGCTAGATATATTACTCAAATTGTTTCAATTTCTGTTTCTCAGTTTAAATACTCCATTTAGCTCGAAAAAAGTAAATTAAATATTTCAACACATTTACCCAGTCATCAACTTACTCACTTTTAAATGCAGAAAATCAATTTTTATTTTCCCGTTTACTTGGTTTCTATAGCAAGGTATCTTAATTAGGTAGAAAGTAAAGTTTTCTTTTATTTACCATATTCGCTGGCATCGTTTCAATTTTTAAAACTTATTTTTCTTCATTTTACTTAAGTTTATGTTTTATAAAGGTGTTTTGTTTATTATTTTTAGTCTCCCTTCAAATTCAATTTGTTACAAAAAGAAGCTGTGAATGTCTACAATTTTAAATAAAAACGCTTTATGGTTTAATTCATTTTAGTCAATAGAACATTTGATAATTTATTTTTCTCTAACTACTGTTTTTAAAGCAAAAAATTACAATTCATTTAATATTTAAAACACACATAAAATACGGTACAAAGAAATTTTACATAGAATATTATATATATTTATAATTTGCTTTTGTATAATTAATTGTGTTACATCAAAATTTAAGTATATAAATTACAAATTATAATATTCATGAAGAATAATTAGAATTTATATAAAATGATACATTTTCATTTGATGGGTGTAAAGCATGTTTTATTTAGTTACGAGTTGTAAAAGTAAATTATGTATTCTAAATAAAATTACATTAATTTGAAGAGTTTGAACAAAAAGTCGATAAAATTGTTTAAAGTATATTTCTATTTTGTTTATAAAAATGCGTTTATTTGAACATTCAAAAGAAGAAATTGGTGTAATAAACTTGCACGCGCGTGTATATATAATATGGCATTCATTTAACTTAAACATGAAATTTATACTCTACTAAATAATGAATGTGCTATTTCTGAAGCAAATAATGAAATATTTATTTCTATTTTATTTTATATTTTATTATTATTATTTATTATAAATATATTTATTATAAATATTACATATATTTTAGTAAGAAATCGAGTAACAATTTTAGAAATAATATCCAGAGAAATTAATTTGCAATTAACAGTAATTACTTATCTGGCATTAAATATTATGAAGATCGCATTATAAGTTCATATACAATATTTTTTATCTAATGTCCGGCTGTAATTAGGATTTAATCATATTGAGCAGCGCTACAGGAGACGAAAGTGATGGGATCTTATATAGTGGGGCACGCAGTGGGTAAGCCATTTTTCACCCAGAAAGTAAAAGGATGAAGAAACACACACACAGAGAGAGAAAGAGAGAGAGAGAAAGAGCATATAAGTTCCCAAGTGTGGATACGAACCTGAGACCTTCTGCTCCGAAGTTAAGGGCACTAACCACTTTGCCTTCGGAAGGTTCATTGACAATAATAAATAAGCTTTCTGCAGCAGATTCATTTTTTTGTCAAAACTTTTGGTATTTGTTTATGACAGACACCCAGAATCAGGTAAAATTTAAACATATAAAGTATTATTAAATGAAATCACTACATCAGATCAGGTAATTAAATTATAGAGTGTTATGTATATAAAACATAAATTCTTGGTGAATTGTCAATTAGTCTTTATGCAATAATTTCTCATTTTCTATAGATTAGATTAGACTAGATTTAGGGTAGTCTGGTTCCAAAGGCAATTTGCACTGCGCAGCAATTTGTCTATTGTACTGTACCCCGAAAAGACAGTCCTTACTTAAGGTCAGTGGCTGAAGCAAAATGAAGATAAAACTTAACAGGAATATCCAGCAGCATCCACGTTCAGTTAAAATTATATTCAAATCCATGTGCAGAAAAAATGTTTCACATTCACATAGAATATGTAATGAAGTTTCCTCCATGTATTGACAACCCCTGCAAATAAAATCATCTACTACTCCCATTTTGGTGACATATCTCCTAAGATGGCATTGTTCACTAAAAAGTATAACTGCTCTACTTAAACAGCTTCTTCTGAGCTTTAACTGTTGTTTCCTGAAGAGATCAAAAACACTGATTCAGGCCAGTTTGTTTGAAATACCTAGTACTGGTTAAGGTCCAAAAAAACCGGTTATTGATCCGGACCTTACCAACTCAATGATAACTCATTATCATAAATACTAGATTCCCCGGGAACATGCATTAGTGTGAGAGAATTATTGTTAGTCAATCTACATAGAGTGAGATAGCATTCGCAGACAAGAATATCAGTTATTGTAGAGTATTTAAATATGAGAATAGATGAATTTTTAGTCAAGATAATAGTCAAATATGGTACACTTGCAGCTATATCTTGTTACGTTTTTTTCTATTCACTCAAAAAATAATTCCGAGGTAAATGGCATAAAATATCTAAAACATTGTTAACAATTGACCAAAAAAACAAAAGATATTAGAATCGTGGTAATCATATTCAATTTAATTATTCATTAACATTTTATGTCTCCATTTAATTTGATAACCAACTAAGCAAATTTTAAAAATGTATTGCAATTATAAATGAAATAAATTGAAACATGTTTCAGTTGAATAAAAATAATGACACACATAGCTTCCCAATACATGGTGTTGATCAGAATACCATATTCACAATATTGATCACAAACAAAATGTTTTGATCAAAAATGAATGTGTAGTCATCAGTGTTGGATTGATTGCATCAATAATGACAATTTTTTGATCACATCATTGATGAAGTTTTTTTTTTATCTTTTGTTGATAAAAGCAATATAGTCACTCTTATCAATCATAGAACTTCAAGGATATGTGTATATTTTTTCCTTCTACTAACTTCTCTCGTGTGACTATAAAATTCAATCATATAAGCTTTCGTCATGTTTAAGATTTATAAGTGATTTTATTTCCGAGTTAGGCTTTATAAAATTCTCTTGCAATACAATAAGCTTAGGCAGAAAAAATATCAGCTTACTTGACTATTTGTGATGTTTGTATATGTGATCATGCATTTTATTCTGAACGAATGCTATGAACTTATCATTTCCACAATTTATTGATAGTAGTCATAATGATAAATGAAATAACAAAATTGTTAAGACCTCTGTGAATCAAAAATGTGCTGATAAGCTTTTCTCTGTCTTTTATAAGAATAATAAAACAAGATTTTAGCCAAATAAATATCAAGTTGCAATTTCTGTGTGTTGAAGTCTAAAGTAAAATCACCTCTGGTGTATAAACAACATTTGCATTAAATTGTTGATATCCAGTGTTACTTGATTAGAAGTTTTGATAAATACTTATAAAGGATAAAGTTCGCATATATGATGAAACTAGGAAGGTAATTTATATTATTAAAATATTGATGAAAAGTTCTTTTAGAGCATATAGCATGCATGCAATCTAATGAATCTTACATTCTATTAAGACTTAAATACTAAAGTAAAACCATACACTTTTGATGAAAAAGATTGAGATCTATCCAACTTTCAATAAAAATATTTTTCTTCCTTTTGCATTTTGTAAACAGCCATAAGATAGTAAAGTATTTATTGTTAATGAAAATCCTAATTCTTCAATATTTTAAAAAATTTGATAAATATATATAAATATAGTAATAGAGATTTATGCATTGCAGAAGGGTATTTGAAAATGTTTTAATTTTCTAATTTACAATTCATCTTACATGAAATTTAGAAATATACTTTTCCTTTAACAAAATGTTAAATTTAAATAACAATGGATTAAAAATGTATTTGTTATTTAAACGACTATTTGCACACTATTTAAATTGAATATATATAAAAATATTCTGAACAAAAATATTCATAAAATTAAAATTTTTCTGCTTAAAGATCTTTTGTGAATTAAAATCTTTATTTGTTAACATGTTTTAGAAAATAATATCATCAAATTATGAGAATTTTGACTACAAATGTATAATAAGATAAAAAGAAAAACGTATTCCTGAAAAATAATTATAAATAAATATCTCAAAATTTAAGATAACTATGCCGTTTTGTATTATTATTTTTATAATTTGAATTGAAATTTCCTTCTAATATTTATACTTTATACTTCCATCGATGAATAAACAAATATTTTATTTAAAAATTGGAAAATTATTGGATATAATTAGTTAATTTTATAATAGAGCTTGTCTTACAGTTAATTATAATTTACGATATATGATGTAGTAAATAAAATTTATTGCATTTATCATATAAAAAATTTAATTATATTAATAAAGTTTCTGGTATCATATTCATCTGTAATATCTTGTGTAATTAACTGAATTTAGCATCTAATAAATAATTAAGATAGTTAAATTAATTTTCATATCTTATGTAAAATATTTATAAAGTAAAATAGGCATTTCTAAATCATTATATTCATTTAAACATTTTTAATTCGCAAATCCAGGGAATTAATTTTACACAAAACATACAGAGATATTTTGTATTGTAAAAGGTTACCATCCTCCTATTCACATATTTATTTAAATTTCTGACTATAGTACATGTTTATTCGTGAAAGCTATGTAATTTTATGCTAAATAATAACAGATCATACATTTTGTGTGATGACATTTCGCTTCCACAGGCAGAAATTCCACTGGTAACTTTCACTCAATATTTTCACATGTATTCCTTCGGATAATTTATGGAATTATTCTGGGATGGATAGGATGGTACAGATCCAACATGAACCTAATGTGGAAGCAAATATTGCAAAATACGTCTTGGGAAACTGTTAGCTTCTAAAGCTGTTGCAAATGATTGATTGCATAAGTAAATATTTCCTGTCATATTAGAGACAAATAAAATCATTGCTTAAGTAAAGTAAATGTATGTAATGAATGCGTATTAAATATACTTTTATTTAATTCAATATTTGCAAGTGATTACATTGGAATCAATAATAATAAATTTAACAAATTTCATTGAGTGCAGCTATCAAATTTATGTTTTTTTTTCAATTTATAATTTCGTTCAAAAATATTTCAACTTAGTTTTACTAGCTGTTATTGCTTAGATGACATAAATATATGATTAAGTTAAATTTACTTTTATGTGTGTATATTATGTTTAACATAAATCATTTTTACTATTGAATACTTCATTACTAAATAATTAATAAGTAAATTTAAGAAGTTGTGTTCATGCATAAATTGTATTTGATGATGCATAATAAGTGTAAAATAAATGAATTACTTAAAATTGATTTGTTTTTATTTTTGATTCTTTTCCATAAGCCTCTTTATCAATATTGTAGCTATCTCGAGTGTAATCATTATTTTATCAGAAAAATTCCCTGAAGCAAGATTTTTTTATACATCTCCTTACAAAAGATGATAAATTTGTTTATTAGATGAATTACATTCAATATTTATGATTTATTTTATATATATAGTGCAAATCAATTAGCAACATAATTTAATATTTTTAATGTAATTTTGTAAGTAAGTATTGTAAAAATTTTAGTATTTTAAAAGTTAACAATAAAAACTTTACAGAAATATTTGAACATTGATTCTTGTGATAGCTTATTTGAGGCTGTAAAGTATAATGAATGTTGTTGCTCGAATTTTTAAACTTTTGACGATAATTTTGTATATGACAGCTTATAAAATTGTTTATAATTTTTCTTTATACTTAACAAGTCCACGTATGCGTTACATTGTGCTTATCATTGTGGGATACATTTAACCGAGATGGCAACCTACAACGCAGATTTCACTAAGCCTTAATTACTTATTCAAGCATGCCAAGGTGAATGTGCTTTTATTTTTAAGGAAATAATAGTGAGTCAACATATTTCCGTTAATTTTGATTTAATGTGTAACACTCTAAGTGTTATGAAAGCAAGGAAATGATCTAATTTTTACTGTTTTTCGTTTAGCTTTATTTTTTTATTAAGTGCAAAACCAGAAAGAAATCACGAAGGCTAACCATCGAGCAAAAAAAAAAATTAGATTCATATTGTATTAAAGCAAGCTAACAAAAGTGATTGTTTTTCCACATCTCCCAAGAGGTAAGAATCCAGATGCGAAATATCATATTTAATTTGCAATTAAATATAATATCAAATTTATATTAAATATAATAGCAAATTAAATATAATATCATATTTAATTTGCAACGCGCCTGAATTAATATAATACCAAATGTAAGTGGAAATTTATACTATTGATAAAGCAGAAGTTCGCAAATAAAATTTCAAAAAGAAAAGTTAAGCGCTTCTTAGTAATATTAATTTAAGTAGATTTTATTCGAGAAATTTGTGAAAAATGTTAAAAGTTATATACAAAAATGGAAGAAGATATATATTCAGAAAATTCAAAATATTCAAAATACTAATGAATTTCAAAATTATTTCAGTCAAAAATATCCTTTGAAATAAAAATTTAAAATTTTAAATACCTTCTTTCTTAACTTTGAGGTATACCAGGAAGAATTTTCAGTTAGGTGTTGGCACTGATTTAATGATGTTTATGTCTTTTTTAAAGTTTTTTTTTCATGATCATATTTATGAATCCTAGACGGGAATTCCTGTAGGCAGTAGGAACTAAAAATAAAAATATGACAACCATTAGAAGATAGAATAATAAATTATTTATAATATATAAGAAAATAGATAAAGATACACAACGTTGTAAATACTTAGGATTATACGGCTTCATAGCTATGTTATAATTTAACCCAACTGACGAAATTTCTGGAAATATACAAAGACAAAGTGGAGTTTTAGATTAAGAAAGGAAATTTTATCAAACCTTAAATAAATATTATGTTAAGGTTGGATTCAAACGCTGACTTAGGTCTGAAACATGCAATAAGGTTAAGCCTTATCCGTTGTTGTATTAAGCTGAGAAATATTAGCAAAGAAGACATTGTATTATCTCCTCTTTAATCCAAACTATCAGGTGATCTTGAAGAGTTGCTATCACTATCATTAGATGAACTTAGTGGCTTTTAACAAAAATAATCCCTCAGATTATGAGTCATCTTAAGAATCTAAAATATGTGATTTCGTCTTTATTGAATGAGTTAAGGAAAGTTTTAATTTTGAGCGAATACTTTTGTATAATTGAGACAATCATATATTTAGGCTGTATAAATGATGGAGATGATTTTGGAGAATATTCTTACGTAGCCATTTCATCTCTAGGTATTTAACATGAAAATGTAGTAGCAGTGGTAACATGATTCACTTGAGAACGGAATGTCTCAAATGATAAAACAGGAGATAGCGGATTACTCAATGAGATGCAAGTGGTGGTTCCAGCTTCGCCTCTTCCACTTTCCGACATTTTGTTTTGTTACTTTTCCGTCCATCTAGCTCTCAGCTGAAGATATGAAATGAAATGAAAAATAGATGAATAAGAAAAACTTCAGAAAATCTATGATGTTGCAAAACTTTGAAAAATGTCTAACGATGTAATTTTTTTCTTATTAAATATTTAAACCAGATTAAAGATGGTCTTTAAAACAAACTGATTTTGTAATAAAACTTAAAAGCCTATTCCAAGAAGCATTATGAGTGCAATTTGCATTTTAGAAAACTAGTTAGGCAACCTTCATGAGTTATTAACAGAAAATGAGACAAATTAATAAAACTGAAAACTACCCGGATAATCAGGTAGTGTGTTGGAATGTACGGTTTTAATTATAATCACCCATGTTAAGGCACTATACAGTTGATGTGTGGAATTCAAATAATCTGATATTTTTTCTTAATGGAGAAAGGTACAAAATATTTGCTTTAAATGAATACTTTTTCATAGTGTTTATACAATAATGTGATGATAATTATTAATAAATATCTAATAAAACTATGAAATGCGCTGCAGTACTCTCGAAGATTATTTTAATTCATTAGCAATGGGGGTAATTATATTTAAAAGAATACATACACACATATATCTATCTATCTATCTATCTATATATATATATATATATATATATATATATATATATATATATATATATATATATATATATATATATATATATATATATATATATATATATATATATATATATATATATATATATATATATATAATGTTGTATACTGTTTGTTATTTGTAAGGTGAAAATGGTTGACATTTCAACGTATCGACAAATGTGTGAAATTATATTTTATGGATACTGCAATCAAAATATAATACAGTTGTTTTGTTTGTAATTCAAACAATTTGATTTATAAACATTAAATATTTTCAAAATAGTAAATATAATCACTTGATTATTTTTTTATTACTTTTTACGCTTTCTAAGTAATTAAGCTGAGTTATCAGCTGAATGAATGGTTAGTTCTCTAGCCTTTGATTTAGCAGTTTATTGGTTCGAATGCCACCTCATGACTGGTTGCTGGATGTTTGTAGTAGTTCGGAATGTACTTTAAGCTTTATGTCCCAATCTTATCAGTGACAGTGTGCAAAAAAGATCGTTGAGCGACATACCACCCAAAAATTGTTGAAAAAGTGCTTACTTTGTTCAAGAATATGAAAAAACACTAATAAAATATTCGTTTTTATGTAGCATACATAAATGTCTTTCTGTATAATTTTCCTTTAATTAGGTATGTTTTTGACATACATTACTAATATTTAGTCGTAATTTCCATGGATCATAATGGAATTTTTTTATGATATTGAGCAATGATTTTTATTCACTCTCCTCAAATACTCATGTAGTAACTAAGCAAATAAATTAAAGAATTTTTTCTTCCTTTTACTTGTTGTTATGTGTAAAAGCGTGTCATGTATGTATAATGTATAGTCAATGCTTTGTTCAGAGTCACTTTTCAGAATATTACTTTCTAGATTCTGAAGTACATCATCAAATCAGCGATAATGAATGTATTATTTCCTTGAAAAATCAGTGATACAAATTACCACATCATATTTAGAAGAAATGCTTATTAACTTAAGTTATTAAAATTAGTTAAAAATTCAAACGTTTTTTTAAAAGTATATAATCTGAATTTACTGAATGTTTGTAAAAGTAAACATTCTCTAATTTTTATATTCGAATCTAAATTATCTTTATAGATTCACTTAACTGTGGGCTTGGATTTAATAAAAATATTTCTTATGCGAGTGAAGAAAAAATTTTTTTTAAATTTCACACACATATGTCTTATACACATACATACTGAAACACAGTGATTGCAATCTAATTACACATTTTATGTTATTTTATAAAAAAAAAATGTAATTATGAGCTAATTCATTATAGAATCATAAAGTTAATTATAAACAACAAATTCAGAAAAAAATACATAAGGCTAAATTAATAATCAAAGAGTCAGTTATGTTTCTAATGTTTACACTTAACGATGAATCAGCATTTTAAAAGTGACTCAAATATTTAAGTCCTCGTAAATTGCAAAGTAAATTTATATTTTTAGACAGATAAACATTATTGGAGATTCTTAAATGCAATTATCAACAGTGCTTTTATACTGCTTTAATATTTAGATTTTAAATTATGCTTACTCATTCCCTTGGGCATCATTCCATTAGAGATTGTTATTTTAACATTATTTGTTTGCAAAACAAGTTTTGATAAATGTTGCATATAAATATAAGAAAAATATTATATTCAAAATCAAGACTAGTAACATGTTTTTAATGCATATTCTAGCATAAAATATTTTTATTAATATTTAATTGTAAATTGTTGAAATTTATTATCACGTTGTGTTTTCTGCTTGATTAAATTTTTAGTAATTTACTCCGAAAGAATTTGCAAAGCAGGATTAGTTTGTTAAATTAAATATTTACAGTATCATAACTGAATTCATTTCTCATTTAAAATTGTAATTTTACTAATATACATATTAAAGCACTTTATGTTTTCCAGTGTTTCATTTCCAGGATTAATAAGTAAATATTTAAGAGATGTTATTGAAATGCATCATTAAATTCTTTATTAAATTTAAATTAAAGACCTGAAAAAGGCGATAATCTTTTGATGAAAAGTACATGTTATTATTCTAATAAAAAGTTATTTTTCTAATAAAAGTAAATTAATTTTAAGCAAACGAAATTTTAATAAGTAAAATTTTAAGTGTTATATAATACTTTTATTATCATTAATGCATTTACAACTATTGTTTTGTTATTTTAGTTTCAGTAAATGATTTGCCATCTAATACTAAATTAAATAAAATATGAATTTTAAATAAACATTAATTTTGATTCATAATTTATTATTAAATATTATTTTGCGATACTATGAAATATTATCTTAAAAAAACCTTAGTATCATCACTTAGCATAAATCTTGAACTATAGCATAATATATTATCACTGCAGAAAGAACTTAAATATTTTATTTTCGTTTTTCGAAAAAAAAAAACACATTTTTTATTTTAAAATAAATACATGTTTTTTGCGAATAGAAGTTATATTATATATAGTTATTATACAAAGTTATTTTCTGGTTGTTACATTTCTATCAATTAAGTAAAAACCAGAAATTCAATATTATATTACACACATCCATATAACTGTCGTGCTTGTAATGGAAGTAATAAATTACACCATAAAATATATTACAAGGTTTGTACTACTTCAGCCGATATCAGAACAAAAATGATAATTGTGGAATATGATATGTGTTTATCAGAAACATTTCGCTATATCTAAGGCATATTTAATATAAAAACAAAACTTTTAGCATTTTTTTTTAAATTAAAGGACTAAAGTAAAATTAACACTTCCACATGTTTATATTTCAAGCAAAACCACTGCTACAATAAAATAATGTTTGTGCTAATATATTTAATATTATATTAAAAAAAGAAACTAATTATTCAGCATATTTTGTGTATTATAAACACTTTTTGTGTAATTCTGTATTTCAATTAGTTGCAAAATAAGATATTTAAGAAATGTTCAGGTATGAAAAACAAAAATTTTCAAATTTAAAAAAATTCAAAATAAATATTTTGTATTTATTCTTCGTATTCCAGGATGTGTTAAATATTCTTTATACATTAATTAATTTGAAAGTATCATACATGAGTTAATCATAGCAAAACAATATGATTGAACATTATAAATTATGATTAAAAAATTATTCAAAAAAAGTTTGTTTACAAATACTTTTTTTAACTTTTTAAATATGTTTGTTTCGTGTTACATTAGTTAGAAGAATGCTGCAAAATTATAATAGTAAACATCAAAATATTAGTGCTTGAATTTATTAGTAGGAAATAGATTGTTTAATGGATCAAGGTGTATATTAAATATGTCTTTATGAGCTTTTAAAAAATCTATTTTTAAAATATCTATAAATTCATATTTTAGGCTAAAATTATTTTAATAAAAAAGGTTAAAAGAAATTAATTTTAGGATTAAAATAATATAATAAAATAAAATACCTCAGCTTTTTTACTAATATTGAAATGCTTAATTCAAAAATATATAAATATTACGTCATTCCCAGATAATATATATCTAAGAAATAATTCTAGTTATTTCAAATATTTTATTATTTATAAAATATAGCTAACTTATTTTAAACAATTCTAAGTATAATATACATTTATAACTTATTATATAGTATAACATATTGTAATTATTTTGCAGATTCAAGTACTTTATTATTAAATTAAAATATTTTAACTTATTTTCTCATTCATTTATAAACGCCCAGCTAAATTCTCATAATTATTTACAATTTTTATAAATATAAATAATTTGAAAGTAAGTCACTTAATTTCTTAATTTAGAAGGATGCGTCAACATGAACACACACACAAAATATGTATATATATTTATATATTAATCTTCTACAGTGACATTTGAGCATTATACTATTTAAATGATTTTTTTCGGATTTTTCGTTCATTACGATGACAAAGTTTTGATGCTCTTTTTTAATTGACTCATTTAATGAATTTTTATATAAAATACTTTTGGAAAAATGTAATGCCTTATTTGGATAGTAACAGTTTTTTTCTCTACACAAATATTTAAAAATATTTCTCTAAACTGAAAAAAAGTTCATTTAAATGATTATCAAGTAACTATGATCCTAGATCATAATCATCATAATGTTAAAATTGCTTGCATTTTTATATCCAAATATTATTTATAAAGCCATTGTTTATTTCATTTTAAATATAATAAGTACTTAATGACTTAAGTTTAAAAAAATGAATTGAAAATTATCATGCAGTGACTTTTATTTAAAAAAATAAATACGTTATTATTATTTATTTTCTTTTAAAGTATTTTACATAAAAATAAAGGATAAAAAAGTAACAAAATGAGAATAAAATATGCTAAAACTAAATTAATTGGATATTACAATATTATTCTGAAATTCCAGAAATTTTGCTGTAATAACACAATAAAACTTAGTTCTAGTCTTTATTTGAATGTTAAAAAAGTAAAGTTGATACTTGAAATTCATCAAGTGCAAAAAATAGCTTAGGAAAATAATTCAATATAATATAAATTTTGGATTTAACAAGAAATATAACTAACATAAGCATAATTCTGTCGAGTGCGATATATATAACACTCTTGAATTTCAAAACAGGTACTTTGAGTATTAAAAATGTTCTTAAAATATGAAACCTTAGATATTTTCTTTAGTTTACTTTAAATTGAGAAGGAAATACTTAATTATACATTGGTTACAATTTGAAATTTCTTACCTTTATGAACTCATGCTTTATACAAAATTTATTTATACCAATTTATTTTATTGTAAAATTCATATCTATATCTGATATTGTAAATACAACTTTATATGGTTTCTTGTATATTTGTTTCACAATTTTGTGTCATCTAAGGATAACTTTTCCAGTGTTTTTTTATAGAGTTTAATGGAATATTCACAGTTGAAAAAGCAATTGTTTCCTATAAAATATCTAAGCAATTTAATGTAATAAATATTTTGGCGAAAATGTTTTGTTAATGAACAGTGAACTACTCAAGCATACTTAAATAAGTGTTCTTTGTTTTAATCAATGTACACTAAGTAGTATTTCTAAAGAAAATACAACATTTTGTAAACTTCTTCATTTAGTAAACGTTATTATTAAGAAAAAGTATATAATAAGTTTAAATTTTTAATATTATTTGTAAAATTACTAAGTAAAATATGTTATGCAGAAATTACATAAGAATGAAAGATTTTATATAAGTTATTAACTATGGTATGATATTCGTTAAATACTATAGATATGATTTTTCTGAGGTCTCACTGCTTAAAACACTAAGGGGTGCTGCCTTCGATTTGATCATTTAGAATAAACGAAGGTGATTTAGATTTAATGTTTTAAATATTTACAATAATCTTTATCATACTTATATTTTTAATTTATGCACTTATTCAAAAATAAAATAAATCAAGAGAAGGAGTAATCATTTATAAAATACATGTCAGAAAATGTAAATAGATGTTTTTCTGGTTTTTTATAGGATTGCAGAAACTGAAGTTCACATATAATTCATCAAAAATGTGAGTTCTTGAATGAAGCAGATTTATTAAAAAATATATTGACACATTTTTTATGTCCATAAAACATTAAATGTTTATAAAATCTGAAAATTTTTGTTAGATAATTTTACAAAGTTCTAATATTTTTCTTATAAATTTCAATTCTTTAAATAAAATTTTGCATTTTCTCAGAGAAGAAACCAATGAGTTGAATAATACTATTCTTTTTAATTAGGCGGTCAGAAAAAGGGGCTTCAAATAATTTTATTTTATTTTATAAACTATTCAGTTTTAAGCTAATAAATTTAAAATATTTTACTAACTGTTATTCATCACTTGCAACATTTCCTTAATATTTTAAGTATTTTTAAATAAATTAATTTTATTTTGTTCTGTATCGTTCTTTTTGAAAATTACAATTGGAAATCGGAATGCTAAAGACAAATGCCTAAAAGTGATATTTTTAATATTTGAAAGGGTTTTGATTTAAGAATTGTTGCATCATATAAAAATTTTTTAATCAGATACTATACTCAATTTAACACAAAGTGGAAACTATATTAGAAATCTAAAAACAATATTTTGTTAAAACATTTTTGCAGTTCTAATTTATTTAACCTTATGTAAGGTATTTTGGATTTCTGGAGTGCACTATGCAATACCATGAAAAACATTTACAACTTTTTCAAACAATAAATTAGTAGGAAAAAGATAGTGTTATCAAAAGTATCCTTCTATGCTATATTCCAAACACTTTCTATATGGTTAAGATCCAGGCTTTCCAGCGGTCAAGAAACATATAATAAGTCATATTGATATTCACTGAATTAATTTTGAAGATTTTAACTTGATATATTGTTGCATTATTGTTCAGGAACCATTGATCATTATCATCAGAGTAAAATTGCTTTACTGTATTTTGCATTTTATCTGAAAGTGTTTATGTTTTTTTGTTTATCTATGCCGTAGACTTCCACATTCATGCCTCTTTAAGATACCCTATATCATGACTTTCCAAAAATATCCAAGCAGAGAGTGAACATTTTTTGATGGTTTCTTGAGTTTCTCTTAACATTTGAAGACATCCATGTGTTCAATGGTCTTAAATCATCCAACCATAACATGCATTTTCAAATCTTCAGAAGCTTAAGGATTTCATTCTTCACATCCCTGCAAATGAATTTTTATCACAAATGAATGATTATCTCATAAGTCCGATTGTGCATTATTAGCTTTTGCTATCTTTTGAGAATGATTCGCAGTTCAATTTTGAGGGGAAGAGCATTGCTTGATGACTTGCAATTTGAAGTGCAGTAAAGTCTTTGTACTACTCTATGCTTAGTCGGTGTTAATGACAATCACTCTGTTGATAAACTGTACACGAACGGCTGTGTCATCTTGACAAGTACTGTTGGTTCTGATAACTATTTTTTAAAATCTTCGAGCTTTGGCTTATAAGGAACAAAAAAGACCTTTTGTAAATGGTGAAAGTTTTGGCATTTTCACCTATTCATCGTGAAATGCCTACTAACACATTTTTTACTTCACCACTCTAATGATGCGTTACACATTAGAAAACTATATAAAAAAACAAACATTTTTTGCTGTCATATAAATGAAAATATCAGAGGTTTCATATTAATTATCCAGTGTGGAAATATAATTTAATTTACATGTATATTAACCTCAACTGATATATTAGAGAGACGAAATTACGTTGTACTAATATTTTTACATCTATACTACTTGTATAAGTTTACTAGTGTATACTAGTCTAGGACCTGTATGTTTTACAAATGGATTTTCAAGCATTACTTTACTTGCAAAACAACAGTTTTTAAATTTATTATGTTTCAAAAATAAGGTAATATTTGTAAATATTAATTTCAACATACATTTCAATACACATAAAACAGATATACTGTATGTAAAATACATGTAATATATCAATCTTGTATATATTTTAAAAAATTAAATAACTAAATCTTAAAAATGCATAATGTGTTTAGTATAATTCAAACGTGATAGACGAATGCAGTGAAATTAATAATGTATTTGAAACTTGAAAAATGAATAACTGTTAAGTAATAACATAATGAAATAAAAGATTTATAAATGAAATCTCGTAAATATTGAATTTGAATTATATACGGGCATTTTAGTTTCCATTTTAAAATTTTACCTTTTTTTAAGAATGTGTTGCAGTTTATTATTTTTCTACAATATTCAACATAAAGCAATATGTTAAGAGGCTATAAAGTTAATAATAAATATGTTTTATAGGGAATTCAGTTCCATCATTATCACTTTCCAACTGAATCGTAATAATTTTAAAAATGTGCCTGTTGTCTTTCCACTCTTATGGACATACTGTTATTTTCAAAGATTCAGAATTTATAATTTTTGGCATGTGAAAAAGTCAAAAATCATATATATGTTTCAGCACCAAATTTTGATGTTTTTGTAATAAACATAATCATAATATTGAAGTTTTTATAACAGTTTCTTTACAGATTCTTACTAGCTCTTGGTTATCATTGCAATAATAGAGAAACTATTAATAAACTATTCTCTTCATATACAGTTCCTTATAACCTTATGTATAATAGTTGATGATATTTAAAAGGTACATGAATTTTTATCGACAAAAATATCTCATTTTGTGAGCACATTATATGAAATTTCAACTTACAACAAGTTTTTACACGTTCTTCTGCCTAAGGAGTATTGTGACTTCTGGGAAATTGTGTACGACTTCTAAATAGTATTATACAAATTATACATTCATATCAAAATAATCTAAGCTAACTATTTTAAAATTATGAAAACATCACAAGATGATAATGTTAATAATCCAACTTTAGTTTTTGTTCTCGGAAATTTATTCGTTCTGCCTAAATATAGATATAAAAATTAATGATAAACGGAAATAAATATTATAATTTTTATCTAATTTAATTAATGTGATATTTATAGTACAGTAAAAAATGCTTTTAAACATAAACTAAATTTACTTTTAAATTTTAATTTATCGTATTTCACATCATATTTATTTTTTGAAAAGTTTTTTTCATGTCTTTGATGGAGTAAGTCTGGAAATTATTGTTCTTTTGCATATGTATCTGTTTATTTATCATAGTAATGGTCCCAAGAATGAATCAAATTAAAAAAAATATTAGATCAAATCAAGTTAATCCGTCAGCTTGTCCTCTCAGCCCTGATAAGTGATATTAAATGATGATATAGTAAATTCTATGATTGTAAATAAAGAATTAAAAGTGATATTTAGGAATAATTTTGTTGTATTTTATATATACTGGAGAAACTGCTTAATTGTTTTCACAAGCTTTTATAATTAAAAAAACTATTTTATTAATATATTAGATAAAATTGTTAAAGTATATTTGATACATTTTCAAAGGTAATCACAGATATTTTTCACAATTGTTTTAAAATTTCAATTTTTAAATTAAATAAATATTATGTTGCAGATAATAGGGTTATTAAAAAACGAGAAAATGATTTTTAGAATTAATTTTTTAGTGTTTTATATGAAACAAAATATCACGTTGGAATGAATATGCAAGAATAATTACATTAGTTTTTCCAGATTTTTTAAGTGAATTCTAAACATGCCACAATTTTTTATTTGTAATTTCTACTTGAATTTCAGAAATATTCACGATAAATTTATTTTCTTTATATAAAAATGCTTATTTACTGTATTTGCGATTACCTTTATTACATGGAACTAAAATAATTGTTCTAAAATATAATTTTAAAAAAATTATATATTTTTAAGCAAAATCATTTACTTCAGTTTTTATCCTTACAGTAAATATTAAAGTTCAAATAATAATGCTATGTCTCTGTCAGATTTATTTGACAGAACACGCCAGTTTCCATTCAAAGGAAATCAGGTTAAGTTACAAATTAAATTAAAATATAGTTAAAAAATTCGTAAAATTTTTCATTTTAAAATGCCATAGTTTTCTATCAAAACTTTTTACTCGAAAGATATTCGGTAAATGATAGAATATTATATATTTTACCTTGTTTGAACGCGTTTTTATCTTTAGACTCAAATTATGTTTCAAAATTTTAGCTTAAAATTATTTCAACAACATATTAAATTTACTTTTATATGAAAAAAAATTATAATAAAGATAGGAGAACTTTTAAGTGATCAATCAGCAGTAATATCAAAAGCAATATATTTTTAAATTCAATTAAAATTTGGAATAAAACACTAAAATTTACATAAATTTCTGCAAAGTTTGAAATGCAATTAAACTTTGAACTTTTATAGATGTTCCATACAGCTTATGAAAAATATTTTAAAATTCCATTGTTCTTAAACTTTGCAATTTGAATAACAAAATTAATTAATAATGCAATATGTTATCTAAATATAACTCAATATCTAAAGAAAAATAACTCATACTGTCTAGACACGAAGTCTAATAATAAAATTGTTTTATTTTTTTTCAATGGTTAAGATTTAGAGACTTAAAATCTTAATAGTTTTATGAGGTTTTTTACTGCTCATTATTTTGAAGAATAAAATTTCATGGATAGAAAAGTTAACTTCATATATTTCATGTACTGATTTGCATATAATAATGGCTGAATGATCAAACAAACAAGCAAACTATATTAAATCCTTCAAAATTAAAAAAGGGGAATAATTTATGAAGTTATATTTTAACTTTCGTAAAAACTAGACATGTTTCTGTAGAATGTTATTCAACATAAAATGTCAGTTGATGTCAATATGTAAATGGAGCTCTTTTTCGTTTCCTTGTCATAATTTTAGAACAAATTTGTGAAAGACATTGTTTTCTCTTCAGAGTGTGTTTTTGTTTGCTCAAGAATTAAATGTGAAATAAAAAATAATAATTATTATTTTTCTAGACTAATTAAAATAACTATTTTAAGACTTCATGACATTGAACACTTCCATTTGAATATCAAGAATTTGTATTCAAATGTTAAAAGATATAAATAATTATATAAGACTGCAAGAAAAGTATTGAGCAAAAGATGCTGACATTTTTAGGTGAATATTATTTATAACTATAATATTTTTTATGTATTTGGCTAACAAATACGCTTATTTTCAAATATTTTAAAATAAAAATTTCTTAATGTTAATATATTTACTTTTCTACAAAAGGCACTGCTTTCGAATTTATTATAATCGCATATACTTTTGTTACATAAATTAATTTAATTTTTATTTATGATTTGTGTGTAGTGAAATTGAGAATGCAGAGTTATAATCAAAACACTTATTATCTATTTACTTTATAGGATTAACTTTTAATATTTTTCTATTTGCATACATGCTTTAAAACGAGCTACTAATATAATTGTTAAATAATATTAAATTAAATCCTTGAACAACAATATACATATTTTTAATTCAATCAATGAACTAATTAAAAATGTTTTATTTTAGATTTTAGTTTTTCTTATGTTCTTAAAAATTAATATCATTTATTACAAACTTTTCCATTAAAAGGCGTCGTAAAACTTATACACATAGCACCAGTATAAAATGGTTAAAATAATAAATTCTAAATTGTACGTATTACTATTAGTCTTAATTTTAAGATACTTTGGAAGATCAAAATTTTAAACATTTTGTAATAGACTAAAAGGTTTAAATTGCAATTTTATACGGATACATTACGAATGAAATGAAATATGCTGTAAAAAATTTGAAATGTATATAAAATATTTTGTGAAGAGTTGTAAATTCATATTATTTTGTCTAAAAACATTGCAAAACACTTAACTTTAAGAAGTTGAGTTAATTTTTTTGTTAGAAAATCTAATGTTTTTAAAAATTAATTTAATTAAAAAGATGTTGAATTGTAACAGGGTATTTGGTGAAAAGGTTAATAAGTATAGATTAAATAAACATGAAAATAAGTTTAATTTAAAGCTACATTTTTGAGTATGTTTAAATAAATGGTATGATTAATATAAAATAGAATATTAGCTAACACATAAAATATTTGCAATTGACTCATCTATATGCGTAAGTTAATAAATTAAATGTAATTTAGAGAGAGGTCTCAAAATTCAGTATTTTGTTAACGTAACACGTATTTAACGTATTTTGTATGATGATAGCTTTTCAGTAGATGCCTTCAAAATACCTGTGTGACAGCATTTGTTAAAACAGGAAAATTTATTTACTTTTTACAAGTAGAATTTATTTTGCAACAGTAAAATCTAAAGCTAAATATAACAAATAAAAATATTAAAGAGGTATATAAAATTATATATTTCTTATATTTACTACATATTATCCTCTTCTCGTATTTGAAAAGTTGCTTCAAATAAAAAAATGCAGTTAATTTTAATTTATTTATTGCACACTCCATTCACATTTCAATCTTAAAAATACATTAATCAGTTCTATAAAGCACATTTCACGTTATTTTTGTTAGAATAGATTTGTGTTTATAACAAACATTATTGTGTTTCATCTCCACAGATACTTAATAACATTTACAATTATGAATAAATATTCAATTTTAACTGTTCATAATTGCACGTACTATTAAAGTTATTGATCATTGAACTCATAATATTATATTTGTATTTCTAATATGTTTTCCTAATCTTTCAATTAGTCTATAATTACGGACTGACTTTCTCTCGTTATTTACATAATGATAGCAATTTATTCTAGTTTCTTATAGCTTCAACGCATTTGCAAATCGGGAATTAATCAACAGAAAACATTGTGCAGTCCAGTTTTAAACACCACTTTTGAATTTTGAAAGAAAATTTCTGTTGTAATATTTTCATTGAAAAGTCTTAAATGGTTATGATTGAGTATCACAGTTGTCAATAACATTGATTCAAGTCAAGGATTTTGAATAATAAAAGTTTTATGATTGAACATGCATAAGTTAAATAACTACTACTTAGATGTTTATCCTCTGAGAAAACGAATGAACATGTCAATGATTCAATAATATTCAGTGATATTTTTAAAATATGAAAATCTAATATTTTTCAAAACATCAGTTTGTAATGAGAGTACGCATTGTGAAATGAATTTATTAAAATCACCTGTTGTCACCTTTCTTCAATAATCAATTTGATATTGCCCTTTTGTGTTTTTATCATTAGTAAAGATTGTGTTTATGAATAAAACCGCTGGAAACTTTAATCAAAAAATTATAATAAAATATTGTAAAGAGAATTTTATTGATTTAAATATTTTTGTTTAAGACATACTTTTTAAAATTAGTGGAACGACATCCCTGCATACATTTAAAATATAAAGTAAATTCCAATTATTAATGCTGTAGGAATATAAATAAGGCAAAGCGAATAAAATTTTAAACTTTCAAAAACTCTGCATCGTTAAATAAAGGATAATAATATACATGCATAAATATTCATGAGAAAAATATAGCTATAAAATAGCAGCTGAAATTGATCTCTATTTTTTAAGAAACAAATTTAAGAGAAAATAAACGAGTTCAAGATTGTATTTTTAAAGTAATCTTCTCTTTCACTCAAGAGTAAAATAAAATAGGTATGTATACAACCCAACTAAGGTTATTAAATTACCCAACAAAAATATGCATCTTTTGAATATTATGTTTTTTTTACAATAATAATGTTCACGTTTTTCAAGGTACATTCATTTTTCATCTTAAATGAGATGGATATAGAAATATTGAATTTAGTTTCTTCCATTTTATTCTATAAATATTGTAAAATATTCTTACAGCATTAAGTATAATATATCCGTATTTATAGAAATGCAAGTAATTTAGAGTATATGAATAAATAATTTTTAAAAAAATCTTAATAAAAAAGTTTATTTATTAGTTATATAAATAATTGGGAGAAAAAATAAATCATGAGTAAAGTTTTAAAATTCATGGAACAAATATGTATATTTAACATTTAAATTTTAAAGATAGCATATATATATAATTGGTAAGATTTCCTTAAATTATTGAATAAAACATATTTTCATAAAAATGTAAAATCACTTGCAGATTTCATAGTTCAATTTGATAAAAATCAAAATACACATAAAAAAGAAATAAAGTTTTATCATTAAGTTGCAATAAGTTCTGAATAGTGATATAAGTAATCAAGGGAACATTAATTTTTGCAACAAAACATCTTATTATGCATCCCATTTAGTTTACAATATGCCAAAAAGTAAATATCTCTTGTTAATAATAATTTTTTGGACTTCATGGCTTCTAGTTTATTTTGGCTTAAGAAATATTTGTTATAAACTAAGCTTTAATAATCTGATTTATTTGGTGCTATCTTTGATATTATATTATTGTATTATATAAATTAAATTGAAAACTTTTTCCCTATTATTAAAGTCATACAAATTTAATACTGCTTCCCTTTATATATTTATTCAAAATCCTAGAATTTATAATTTATATTATAATTTAAATACTTTAGCTTTTAAAGTTTATGCTCCAGTAAGTCTCCAATACTTCATATAATTTTCTTACGGTTATTTTCATATGATATGATTCTTTTTCTATAACTTTGATTACACTTAATATGGTAAGAAAATACAAATCTATTACATGCCACTGTACATTCTGCCAACCCTTTTAGCTTGGATAAGTATTGACCTGAGTTATAGTATTGACGGTTCAAGTGATGACCTAAATCATAACAAGTGTGCTAAAGATTTCTAACAAAATTATTGGGCCAATAATATAGAGTTACTGATTAAATATTCAATATTTCAGTATGATAATGCTCACATAAGCATAATTATAACTTAACAAACTTAAAACCGTGAAAAAATAATTATTATTTTTATTTATAGTAGAATTTAAATATATTTTGATTTCAAAAACTCTATATTAATTAGCATTTACTTTTTAACATTTTATATTGCATAGTATAACTGCTAAATTCATGTTGCAATTTTTGCAATAGTATTGCTGTAAACTGAATAAGGCAATACACTATAAATACAAATATAAATTATCTTTTCGATGATGCATTTCTTATGTTTACACACTCTGCCGAATGCCTTATGGCGGGACGGTTTATTAGATGATTATGTTTACACCCAGTGAAGTATTTTAGAATATTAAAATGAAATTAAATTCATTAAAGAATAAGTTGCATGAAGATAACTAAGCAATGTCAATGTGTAAAGTTAAAAATGTAAAGCTATTTCAATGTTATTTTAATAATAAGCTTTGTTAGATTTTTAATTTAAAAATGTAATGCGCAAACACACCTCAGAATAAAAATATATTTCGTTTTAAATTATTAGTATTTTATTTTTCTTGTTCAGCACTCCTGGAACCATCTCAAGTTATATCCTACCTAAGCAAATAAACCTTAAACTTTGAATATTTATATTGAACAAGGATTCCGCATTGTGTAAAATCTTGAAGCATGCTATTAAAATGACAACAAAAAGTTACTATAGGCAGCCTGAAAATAACTACTATGTTTAAAAATAAGCCAACAATGGACGACGTTATGTCTAAAGATATATTTTTATTAGACATCTCTCTGATAAAAATGCATGTGTGCTGTATTTTAGGATTATTCTAACTTAAAAGGGAAGGAAAAGTATCACTACATAAAAATAATAATTTTAATTTCTGTCTAATATAATATAATACTATAAGAAAAATCACTTTAAAACTATACGTAACGCTTTTTAAAATACTATTTAAAATAGCTAATTATAGAATAATGAAATGTTTTCAATTTGTTATTTTAACTGAATAAAAAATTGCTCTCAATAAATAAATGAACATTTATGGTGAAATAAATGTAAAAAGACAATCTTAAAAGTTATACATTATATCAAAGATATATATATATATATATATATATATATATATATATATATATATATATATATATATATATATATATATATATATATATATATACATATATATATATATGTATATATATATATATATATATATATATATATATATATATATATATATATATATATATATATATATATATATATATATATATATATATATATATACAGTGTGGTTCATCGTTTCTGGAAGTAATGTCAAACCAAAACTTCTTCATCCAGAAGATATGTTCCAGACCCACCACGATCTACAACGCGTTCAGAAGATTATTTTATAACTATTTTGGCATGTTGAAGAAGAAGTATTTCAATCCCGCAACTTATTGCAGACTAATCTGTGGTCGCAGAGAGAAGAATATCCACAAAGGCACTTTCATTTATGTTTGTCACCCTCCTGGGACAACAGAGAAGGACCAGCTTATCTTAGGCAAGAGAACACGTTTCCTGGGCCAGACAGGGATGGGCTTTTGCACTTTTTGCAAACGAGTCCGGATTCAAACTGAAGAGCGAATCAAGTCATGTGCTAGTCTGGAGGGAACATCAGTTCAACTTTGGGAAACGACAAGTTAATGCGGAACTTGAATAATGGTTTTGGTAGGGATTTAACTCGGTGGTTACCCTGAGCTGCATGTGTGCTTTGAAGGAGCTGTGTATGGTATTAGATATAGTTGAAATATTTTATCCATATGTATGCCCATATGCCTGTGAAGGAGGGAAACATTTTCATGCAAGAATAGAAGGAATTATTCAATAAAAGATTAATGAAACTTATCAAGTATTTCTTATACAAATAATGATGAGAAATAATGAAAAGTCTTTTTAAAACCACTTTTACGAATTAGTATTGAAAAGTTTCTATTCTTACATTTAAAAGAAAGATATTTTATAACTAAACTCAGTACCATTCAGGATATATAGCCCATTCTAGCTTAAATGAGCAGAAATACATCTACGTCCACCACTGTTTTTTTTAGAAACAAATAAGAAAGATGTTGCAAACAGAAGTTTACATTATTTATTCATGTTCTTAATAATTCCCTAAATGTAATAAAGAATGATTTTTAAGATCCTTAGATTTAAGGATATATTTTTAAAGATCGAGGATAGGGATTTGTTATAACATTGTATATTGGAGGTGAAAGGAGAAACTAGTTTGGGTTTGAAATATTTCAGAAGTATTGTTTTTTAATTATTTTTAATCAGGAAAATTGACTATGTGGGGCACAAATCCTTTAATAGCTATTTTTTGCACAATTATTTATTATAAAATTAATTTACTGTAAAGTATGTTTGAAATAAATTACTTCTAATTTTAGTAAAATAAAATAGTGCTTTTTAATAAAATCTAAGCAAGAAATTGTAGTGTCATTAAAAGTCAAAAGTATTTACATGTTTATCCTTTATTATTGTTTAATTAATTATTAGTATTTTAAAGTGTTCAATAACTTAGAAAAACACTGTTCTTATAATACTGAGAAACATATTTGTTAAATAATTATGTATCTATAAATACAAAGGTATTAAAATATTTAGTAATGAAATGCATTTTATGTATTAGAAAAAATATCTATATTTTAGTTGATAATACATAAAAAATAGTACTAATAAAAATTGGCTAAAAAATCCTTAAAAATAGTTTTTAATAAAATTAATATTTCTAGAAACATTCTCGTCAAAACCAAATTTGAGAATAAATTTTAATGAACATTTTACATGAAAGTCCTACGGGTCAGTACATACATTATTAGATTGAACTTGTTAAATAATTTTGATTTACATAAGTAAATCAAAATTATTTTCTACTTTGCACATTCTTCTACTTATGTTATTCAACAATATTTACTATTTTGTTAGTAAGTATCTTTCAGACAAGATCTTTACATATATTCTGCTTATATTTAAAACTAATGAGTTAAAAAAGGAATTTTATATAAAAGACTAATTATATAAACCCTCTATAGAAAAACAATTCATAAATGCATACTTATGCACAACTGATTTGAGAATAAATTTGGCTATATTTTCCTCCGAAATTCATCTCGCTTCATGAACAGAAGAAAATAATTATTTTATTACTTTTTAAAATTGCCCCAATTATGGTATCTTAATCTTCTTTCACTTTAGATTCATAAACTACGAGCTCTTTAGGAAATAACAACAATTATTTGTTTCTCTGATATGAGGAAACTATAATTTTTACTCATTACAGCATATGTATTTATGATTTTACTAATAACACATCGATAGAAAAAACACAAAGAAATAATTATATAGTTATACAGGCATTTAATTTGTTATAACTTTGCAAAGAAAATGAACTTTCAACAAATCAAAGCATTTTTAATTGGTTTTGAATTGATCTAGATATGAGATCTCATTTCGCTGCGGAAAGCAATAGTGGTCATATGCTGTTTGAACAGTAAATATTTAAGAAGTTAAGCATTTTAGTAAACCTAAACAACGCTAATTGTTTTTATTAAAGATGCGTCCGGCATTTTTGTTCTTTTTAATAACAGTGGCTTAAAAATTTTAATTCAGTATGACCTTCTAAGATTGTCATCATTTCCACAATAACAAGATTTTTGTCTCTTGTACCCCATGAGATTTCATTTCACATGGATAACTTACCGATTAGTTTTAAGTATTCTAGCTTTACCTGATGAAAATGAAATATCTTTGATTACGTCCAGAATAGTATTCATCATACTCAGGAATTAAAAATATGACTTTTTCTGAAAAGCCTAAGTGAGCATTGCATGTGAATAAGTGTCTATGTGTGTACAGGCATTTGTACTCAAGTATATATTAAACCTAGATACATATGAATATGTACACCAAATTAGAAATATATTCATTAAAATAAATTTGTAAATTTACCCGACTTATTTAAAATAACCAAATATGTTCCTCAACATAAATCATAACATATTTCCTTTAAGATGACTGTGGAATTACAACCATTGATATTTGATATGCAACGCGTACTTTGTTAAATTTTTCATTAAAATATCAATATTTATAAATTATTCTGGCATATTTTATGTATTACTTATTAGCCAATGCTTATTACTTACTTTGTGCATTAATGTATTGTGTAACTGAGACACTTAACAGAATTACACAAGTTCTGATAATACAAAAAAGCATTTATAGTAAATCAATGCTGCTAACTATTTAACTTTGCTCTATAATAGCTCTTAATGGCATTTTTTTCATTTCCTTAGCAAAAAGATCAATACTAAATGCCTAAGACTTTCTGTTTCCTTTTTATTGTTATCACTGTTTCAACAAAGTTACTTTGCCTTTTCTTTGTTGCTCCGAATTATTTATATTTTTAGTGTAAATATCTTTTGTAAGGTTATATATATATATATGATCTTAGATAAATAATTAGTTTTTTAATTTACAAAATTTGCTTCTTTCTTTTATAATAGTTTAAATTATATTTTTGCCTACTGTTAAATTTTTATTTTTAATCTAGCTTTCTTAACAAAAAGCCATAACAAAATAATTAGTGAGAAATAAGCAAAGTAAAATCCAAGAATCCTTTCGCTACTCTGTGTGTGAGAAATTAAACCATTATAAGAATAACTAATTTTCTAATTTCTCGTTTAAATATTTCATTATTTCGTTTTTTATATTATTGATATAAATTTTATAGTTTAATTAAAATTATTATTATGTAAATTACTAGTTTGCAGGACACAAAAAGGTTGCTTTTTTCAATAAAGATAAATTTTAGAAATACTTGCATATTAAACTAAACTCTGCAAACGTCCATTCTTGTTGGGACAGTGAGCCAATTCGTATGGAATTTTAAGAACAATTGCAGAAAAAATTAAGATGGTAAGTATATGAAGAGTGTATGTTTAAATTATTTGTATGTTATGTGTTTAATTATATTTAATGATTCAAAGACACAAAGATTTGATTTAAGGAAAATATGAAAACAATTTTCTTAGTTTTTGAATACTTCAAAAGCTTTTATGCATAAAAATAAAAAGAAATTGCAGAATTTTAGAAATCGGTGTGATTAGGATAGTTTAAGTAATCTAAACTGAAAATGTTCATAGTGTTCATAAGTGCTACTGCTTATTATTATATAAAGATTACTTCTTTGCTTTTGATATTAATATTATGTATTGAGAGGTGATTTAAAAGTATTGATTATAATGAAAGAGAGAAATTTAATCGAAAACAATTTATAGCGAAGATTAATATTTCATAGGGATTTTTGATTTTCAATATTCAAATTATGCAGCGCCTTGCAAATAAAAAACTGTAATTACATAAAAGTGTAGTTTCAAATTCAAGTTGGTAAAGATATTACTTTAAATTACCTTAGGGCAAGAAAATAAAAATACTTCCAACAGCATTCTGATCATTTCTGACTAAACTTCAGGTTTACAAGCTTTGTAAGTTACAAGGTTAATATTTACATTATTTTTATGAGGTTAATCTTTTTATGACTTATTGAAACTCATTATACTAGTACCGATCCTCATTGTAAAATCAGCGTTTGTTCAAGTGATATTTAAACATAATTTTAATGACAACAGTAATTTATAAAATTTTTATCATTTGAATTGGAAATACCACATAAAATCTCAAAAGAATTCATTTCATTCTCGCAAAATATATATGGTAGCTGACATCAGAGACAGATATACCGAATCTTAACCCATTTTACGTTTCATGAAATTACTTCAGCTACTGAAAATATCAATTTCAAATAAAAAACATTATTTACCAAGAATCCTGCCGAGTCTCAGTGGTTAACGTTCTGGACTACTAGGCTGATGCTCCAGGGTTCGCTCATCGATTCGGACATCCTGATTGATTTCCCTCTCTCTTTCTACTGTTTCTTATCCTTTTTCTGGAGAAAATTAACAAATGGAGCCCAGACTAAAAATCATTTTGAGGTAATGACAATTGTAAATACTAATCACCTCAGTGTCTTGGTTTACAAGTGCCTGCCAGGCAATGATAAATGAATAACAGCTTTATCTCTAGCAGTAGTAAAGGTTAGTCTCTCAGTGATCGCTTTAGAAAAAATAGTTCTCAATGATAACTTTTATTTACATTGGGTGAAAAACAGGCTATTCCTATTTCTTCTACATATGTTAATATTAAGAAACCTATTTACATTTGAATATGATCATTTTCGTAATACTTTAAAACGCTGGAGATACATAAATTGATTTCTTTTCTTCTAATAGCTATTAAATTCCCCTTTATATAAAATCTTTGATTTTTCTTAAAAATAATGTAACACGTATAAACTTGATCGCTTTTGTTTAACTTTATAGTCATATTCAAGCATGAAAAGTTACGTTCGTTCTTCATATTATGGAATTCATCAACATCTGGCTTATCGAAAAGTATGTCAAATATCCTTCATTGTTATCTTTCAACGATGATCAATACTTAGGTTTGAGGCTGCTTGCTTAATCTGTAAAAAACTCTCTAGTTTTATAGAACAATTTTCCATAACTTTATAAATAATCAAAATCAACATATAAAATTTTGAAAAAAATTATGTATATTTCATTTTAGTACTAATGTTAAAATTTTATCCATCGTTGTCATTTTAAGGATCTAAAGTTTGTTGAAATATGTATGTGAAAATAAAAATATTTTCATTATAATTTAAAAGTACAGGAAGATCTTTTTTAAAGTGACAGCGTTTGGAGCGCCTTGTAGCGCGATTTAATAGACGAAATGACACCAAACATGGTATTTAGACTAATCAAGACATGGGAAAAAAATCCGTAAAAAATGTTTTAGTTCAAAAAACACCGCTAGGGCATTTGTGGCGCTGCTGTAGTTTACAATAACGAGAATTAGCATGAAACACCGGTATCAAAACAAAATGCAAATGTTGTTCGATGACAGTGCTAGTAATAGGGGCTATAAAATTAGGTAATTGAAAGCTCCGACACATAATCTCAGCTGAAGTAAACGAACTCCAGTGGCCATGCCTCTCACGTTACCGGAACGTGGGTTTATGTTGGCGGAGTATCAAATTTGTCTATTCTAAAGGAGAACATAACAAAAACAGTGCAGAATATTCCTCGTGACATGTTACGTTCGGCTGTGGGGAACGCTGTACGCAGAACGCACGGTGTTATTTCTGAGAACGGAGCTCACATGGAATGTGGTCTAATTCATCACCGAGGAAGTTAATATAATAAATAAAAATTAATAATTTAATTGTACGATTGTATGTGTCAATATTTTTCTTTTCTCACATTTTATACATTGTAAAGCGCCACAAAATGACCTAGCGGTGATTTTTGGAACTAAATTTTTTTTTTATGGAATCATTTTTCCCGTATCTTGATTAGTCTGAATACCAAGTTTGGTTCCATTCCGGCTATTAGATCGCGCTACAGGGCGCTCCAAACTCTGTCACTTTAAAAAAGATCACCCTGTAGCTTACAATTTCTTATTGCTTAAATAAAAACACAACTTTTGTATTTTTTATTATAACGAGTTATGCTTGATATTTTCTCATGTAGTAAAACAATAGTAAAATAGCAAAATCATATAGTTTTAATAAAAATGAATAATTAATTTAAAATTTTTAAATTTAAAGATTTTATTTAATAGCTCAGAAAAATAAATGCCACGACATAAAGTATTTTTCATTGATGCTGAAGATTTTTTAAATAAACATACATTTTGTGGTAAATATTTAGAGAAATTTCAAATTGCTTTGATATAGTTAAAATTTTTATATAGTTTTCATAACTTTTTATTTTTTAAGTTTATAAATCTTCACAGAATCTTCTATAAACATGCTAGAAGAATTGGAACAATATTGAAAAAACAATTTAAGTTAAGTAATTGATATAAAAAATATTTTTTAAATACTAAATAAAATACCTGAACATGTAAAATAAATAGCTAAACTTAAACTTAAGTACTAAAAAAAGTTTATCTATGTTTGTCAAGTGATATCACTTGTAAAGATATACATATTTAATATGTATAAATAATAAAATATTTAAGTCTAATCGTTTCAGAAATTTCTACGAATTTCTTTAAGTTTATTTGTGCAAATATTGTAGACATTGGAAAAAAAGTCTCTCAATCATTAAACTTTCTAAACTTTATATTTTATGCTTCAATATATTTTCCTACTTAATATTGAACCTGTCCTTAAATTTATGGAAATAGTTTATGCATTTTAATTTTATAAAGCTGAAGAATGGTGTCTCAGATACCCTTTGAGAAGCAGTTAAGTAAAACTGTTCAACTATATCTTAAGCTTTAATAAATTTGCTGCAGTGGTAATTCAAAAGTATAGCTTTATTTATTGAAACACAAAAGGTTTATCTTCTGTAAAGAAAAGAAAATAAATTATGAGGAGTGTTTTAAATATTGTGGTGATTTATCATTGGAATATTTCATGTCCTGAAGACATGTGAACAAGGAATAGGTTTATTTATTGAGAGATTAATTATACACATGAAATATCAACTATTTATATCGTTCGAAATATAGTTTAAATAGTTTATTTCCAGTTACAAAAAATGCAGTTTGAAAAAAATGCAGGGATAAGCAAATATTTTTTAGTAAAAATCAATTTCATTTCTTTTATATTAAAAAATTCCTCAGTTTTTTTTAAATTTTCAGTAAAATTTTAAATTTAATAAGAATATATATATATATATATATATGTATATATATATATACATATATATATATATATATATATATATATATATATATATATATATATATATATATATATATATATATATATATATATATATATATATATATATATATATATATATATATATATATATATATATATATATATATGTATATATTATATATATATATATATATATATATATATATATATATATATATATATATATATATATATATATATATATATATATATATATATATATATATATATATATATATATATATATATATATATTCTGTAGTTTACAGCATACTGTATTTGTGTTTGTTGCAATTCCATATTTGAATATATAATGCAAAGCTGTCAAACCACTCATAATAATTATTATGTCAGCAAGAAAAAGCTTAATTTAAAATTATTTTGCCTTTTCCCTCATATTATAATTATATTAGAAATTCATATTTGACAAAAATATATTTATACTACTAAACTAAGCTAACATTGTAAATCATTTTATTAAAGTATTAAACGCTTAGCTTATAATTTAAAGAAAAAATTGAATTCAGAATAACATTTAAGAAAAGAGTAATAATGACTATAAATACTTTGAGAAAATTATGCATTATGATTTATAATTTAAATATATCATAGCTTACAACTATTTCTTATTAATTATTTCTACTTAATTTCACAAAATTTGATAAAATGAGCACACAAAATATATTTTTCTGATTTTCAAAATAGATTCCAATATAATTAAAATGTCTTTCATTAAAGATAGATATCTCTTTCATATATCTGTCATTAAAGATAGATAAAACGTACACATCTGAATTTTCAAAATACATATTGCTTAAAATGTCAATATAATTAAATATAATGTGAGCAATGTTTTCAAATTTATGGAAATAAAAAAACTTTTAAATCATTAATATTTAACGATTTGAAATTTTAGTATGTTCTTTCATATAACTGAAAAGTAAAAAAAATTAAAAGTTAATGTCAAAAGTATTTTTCTTATTACTAAGAAATGAATAAAAATAAATTGTTTAAAATAACATTGAATTCAATATTTTGTAATAATATTTTAAAACAGTTATTGCTTAACTTCAGTTTAATTGCAAAAAAGTATTAAAATCGTGCAGGTAATATTTTTTGTGCAATTAATATTTCTGAAAAGCATCTTTCAAAATTGTTGCAATTTGTTATAACTTTTCTCGATTAATAACTATAACAGTCTATTTCTTCTTATGTGTTATGTTTTTACTATCAAATATTATTTTAGACATGAATGAATTAAATGATATTCTTGTTTCCCACCGGATTATTATAATGAAAATTTATTGCGTCATCATTTATTTTATTTTTGTATTTTCAATATGTACTTCTTTGCATCGCAAGTTCAAAAACAAATTAAGGTTTATATATAAAGGTATACCAGACATTTCAAAAGCATAAACCAATAGAGAAGAAAGGAAATCCCTTAAAATATATTGTTTCGTTATAAGTAAATAGTTCAAAATGTTGCATTCATTCAAAGAAAAAATTTTTTTTGGAAAAAAGTAACAAAAATTCCAGTGATGTGTAAACAGTATTCAGTGCTTATTCAAAGCAAACAAATGGTGGGATAAGAGCTTAAAAGATCAAAAGTTCCCAGTTTTTTTCATCTTAGTTCAATGAATTATAGATACAACATAATGTTTTTTCAAGAGCATTTTTGTTTAAACTTTATGCAAAACGGAAATATTGCAAAGTAATCTTTTTCTTTGAAATACTTCGTATAGTGTTTCGTATTTAAGGTTGGTCAAGCATTTGTAAATCTAAATCATTTTGTAATCATTGAAAAAGAAATTAAAAAGAAATAGAAATGTAAATAAATAAAAATTAATAATAACTTCATAATGGATGCTGGAAACAACTACTAATATTATTGGAACATAATTATACTTAAGTGTTTCTGAAAATCAAAATTCTAACAATAATTATTAAAATACTGAGTTTTAACCACAGAAAATAACCTGGAATAATAGGAAAGTTTTCTATAAAATTCAATTTTATATAACAGATTGGTGAATTTAGATAGTTAGTAGTTTTTATTGCTATGTTTTCGAAATAAATCATGAAAAATGGATAAATATGGAAAAGGAATATTGGGGTATAATAAGATGAGTTTAACATATGTTACATATATGAGTTGAAGGAATCGTACCTTCTTCGAAAAATTGTACATATAGTGGTACTATGCGAAAAAAGAATTCTCAAATTTTCCTATGATTGAGACGAAACTCATTGGAAAATATTACTTCATAATGGATAGAAATTGAAAAAGTATAGCATAGCGTTGCTAAGCTTATGTCATGAAATTTAAACAGGAGTTTAAGCATATGCCATCACAAACGTTGCCATTTGTCTTTAAAAATTCATCGATAGTAACTATACTATTGATATATCAAATACAGAACTATACCCCTATAACAAAATAATATATTTGTTGTTATAGAATATTATTTTTTTAATTAAATCTAGGATTGTATTTCAATACTTTAAGACCATTACCGAATAATTATAGTAAGTTTTGCAATATACAAATGACTAAACCACAACATCTGCAATTAAAACTTTCATCTTAAATGATGTCGTGGGGCAAAATATGTATTCTTCTAGGTCTCCTGACTTTGAATCTTTCTAGATGAGTTACATCTTACCCATAATTTAAAGAAGTTTGAAATCTAACAATATTAAATTTATATTTTGGCAACGTTTTTTTATTATCATTTGTTTGGATTAGACAAACAGAGGACTCATGGAACTATGAGGACATTATACTTTTCTGCTACTTTCATCATACACTAATAGTCGACGTCACCTGAGAATTACTATCAGACCTGAGAAGACGTCACTATGAGGACACCTGATTAACTGCTATCATCATTTAATGGCAAAGTATACAGGCTTTCCTTTAAACGATAGCATTTATATATCACATCTCTAGGGTCACATACATAATGCTACCTATTATTACTTTTCAAAAGAAATATTTATGGAGATGAAGAAATTAATAACTCAAAGGAACCAAGAAACACATTATTGGCCATAAAAATACAATATCTGGAAATACTAGAAGTATCGCAACAAAATTTATTTGGCAGATAACACATGATATTCAATTATGAAATGACTGAAATTACGGCATTTTGTGAAATTAGAATGATTACAGAATCAGTAGTTGTTGTTGCGTCAGCATGCTTAATTTTTTCAAGCATAGTGTTGGTAACTACATATTAGGTAAAAGGAAATTATTGGAACCTTCTTAAATAAGTAGCAAGACCAAGTTCAGGACCACCCAGTAGCCAATCTACCCAGAGGTATTATTTGGCTTAGAGGGCATGAAAATACGACATATTTAACATGTCGTGGTTTCCTTTACTGAACACGATCATCTTCGGTTAAGTTGTGAATTGCACTCACTGCATTCTGATAACGTAATGAAGCTTTCAGCAACCAGGCTACTACAGCTTCAACACAAAATCAGTAATTAGTCTATATATCATCACAGGCTAGAAATGGTGCCACAAGCTTCTGAATAGAATCATAGAAACTTATGATGTATCTTTTGGATATGGCAGCCCATGCAACTTACATTTATTGCCAAGTTGAGGGTGTAGCAGTGGGTGGTGTATCTAGAGCTAATGTGGCAATGAAGAAAAACACATTTTTGATTGGTGATAGTTGGAATAAACAAGCCAGGACAGTAATTCATATTGCTTGATAAAGGAGTACTTTGCATGTTTGGTCATGCAATACCCTGTTAAAATATGGCTAAAGACAAGTTCGGAATATGTAGGTAGAAGAATAGATTTCAACACGTCAGAAGTGTTGCGCCAGGTGTTCAATGAATTGCAATGTGCACTCCATTTCCCTTCTACTCATTCCATTCCCTTTTTTGTCATTCTTTCCTGCATATAATGGTCACATATCATCATTGATTTTGCCCGTTTTTTATCTAATAGATTCAAGGATTACTGTGAAAGATAATTTGCATTAATTATATGCATCTATTCTTGAACTCAGAAATTTGTTTTAAAGAACCTGTTTCTACAATGAAGCATGTTAAAAAAACTTATAAAAAAAACATTATTTACAGCAGAACAATTGCCATATCAAAAACGGCATACTGTTCTTCTTTTATGTGGAGTTTGCAGGTGGCACTATTATTTACCAGTGATGTGGGAATGAGTGCTAATGCGCATATGCTCATAATGATATTTTTATGTGATGTAGATTTGTTTGTGATTATGAGTTGCATATATCATTACCACAAACACATGATAAAAATTTTGTGATTTTCCTGCTACCTTCAGGGTATTGAATTTCCAGTAGCCACAAGTGCATGTGTATTGATCATCTTGTTTCAAAGCAATAAAACTTTAGTGTTCAGAACCTTTATTTCTTTTTTGTGGAAGTTTTAAAGATATATTTGCCTTAAGCAAAACATTGAAATAAATGTTTTGTTGAAAGCCAAATTTTGCAAATTTCCTAGCATCATTTCTGTAACTTTTTTCAATTCTTATAATATATTACAATGCCTGTATCTTACACATTACTTTTTGAATATATTTCCAAGTATAAAACTGTGATTGGTTCTAATATATTTGAATATTCCCATTAACGCAAATTGTGAGTTGCTGCTTCTCATAATTTGATTGGCTTAAGAAAAAAATTCCCCTGTAATATTATTTTTTTGAGAACATTTAGTTTTGTATAAGAAGAACGGATACAGAATGGAATATAATTGAATTCAGGAATACTAGATTGTCGCATAGAGTGAAACTGTATATAAAGTGTGATCGAGTTTATAATATTTGTGTAAAAATAATATCTAGAGAACTTTAGTGCGTAATAATTTTTGTTGTGTGTATATTCATGTTGTTACAAAAATTTGATTAATACTAAATCCTTAACTATACATTAAAACGAAATAAACAGCATTTATCATTCAATTTGGTATTTTATGTTGTCTGTACATGCTGCAATGGAGTAGCAATTTTAATTATCTGATTAAGGAATAGAATAACTTGTATTATTTTTATTCATATTCAAATCTTATTTGGAGCATCAATAATAGACGTGTTTTAGGAATGATATTTTGACCAATAACTCTTCGAATAATTCAATGACGTGCCTTTTTTGTTGAAACTTCACACAAATAAAAGCATGTGACATTGCCTTTGGCATGCCATCGCCCATTAATGCACAATATATTAATATGTTAAAATACATTTCAAAATTACTAATATATTTAAAATAATTTTTTTGAAAATTGAGACAGGATGTAAAGAGGAACTCCTCAAAAGATACCCGGTAGTTAAATATCGGCTTACCATGAAGATGTAAAAAAAGTTATGAACCTTTTACAATTTAACATGTCATAGGGATTTTTTATAAAGGAATTTTTGCACATAATCCACAACGTGGTAGACACCTACGAATTAACAATGCGGAAAAATATTATGAACTGGTGAACTAACATGTTATTAATAAATTTGTTGGAACTGGAGAATTTATCAGAATCATGAAAATGTGACTTTCATCACGTGACGTAATTTCTTGGCACCCACTTCAAGGTTGCAGTTCTCATAGGACCACATTTTATAATTTGCTGATGCCCTCAGATGAATCCCGTTATTTCTTACAATGCTGATTTTTTTTTAATTTAAGGAATGCATTATGGTATTCTTTAATTACCAATGTATTCAAATTTTTTAAAACATAAGAAATATTAGCTTTTTGACTTTAGAATAATTATTAATTTTATCTATTAGCTTTTTACTTGTATATGAAAATGTATTATTTAATTAATAAATTCAATGAAACATCGCTTATAAGAAAACTTTTACTACTAATTATTGGTATTTTTAATTCTAAAGGTACTCTATTTAATTAAAATAAAAGTATAGATTTTGCTAGATTTAAAAAAAGGCTCGAGAAATACCTTACTTTTTTAATTTAAAAGGTCTACCTTCTATTTATTTTGTGTTACCTGTAATAAATATGTAATATATATCTATATACCTACTATTATAATGCTGGAAATAATGTATAGAAAGCTCACACAGTAAACTTTACAGTGCTTCAGAGAAAAAACCAAATCTTATGATTTACATCCAAAGAGATGAAGTACAATTATTAATATTTTTGCTGAGTATTGCTCGGTGGTTTTTCTTTTTGATAGATAATAATATTATGACACTACGTAGTATATAATTTAGCAGTCAAAACTTATTACATGGCATTTACATCAATTTCAGCCGTCCAACTTGTCTAGTGGTCAGCGTGCCTGACTGCGGATAAGGAGGTCCAGGGTTCAAATCCCGGTTCGGGCATGGATGTACTTTCTCTCTCTATCTATTCTGTCTTTGTCCTTTCCTTGTATGAATGAGGTGTGAATGGTTGCCTACCCTATAAACGGGTTCCTTTGGCATGTGTGTCAACCAAAGTCGTATTTTCACCTTCGTGATGCTCTAATTAAAAAAACGAAAGACACTCCCCTTTGACTTAAATTCGCATAGCCAACGCATAGCAAGCTTGGCTTGTCCAAGTGTCATTAGAAACAACCACAAACATCAATTTCATCTTGATTTTTAGAATAATCTGCACAAAGAGCATGTTAGCATGTTGCAAGAAATATTGAAAATACACAATTACTATCTTCAACATATATCCATACGGAATAAAAAAAATAAAATTAGTATTTTTTTTCATAAATTACAAAAATTTTAAGCTAGTAAATAATTTTTTTCTAAAAATGAATATTGGAATTTAGCTTTTTTTTTTAACGAAATCTTCAAAAATAGATTTTGATTTGTTCAAATATTATCTGAATAATCATTTCGAGTAAATACTTATGTTTCAGTAAAATTTTATTCAATATCAACTCCAACATCATTTCATATGACAAAAATATCTTGGCACTATTTTGTGGAAATTCATTAAAATTTTTACAATTTATATTTTATACGGTATAAAAAAGCTTATCTCAGATAAATCTGATTTTACTTATTACTTCCTGAACTTTAGAATGTTTATTAAATAAGAGTTGTAAAGTTTTATATAAAATATTCTAATGTAAATTGTCCAAACTGATTTACTAGAATTGATTGAATTAACTTTTCTTCACGATAAAATAAATAAATTGAATGCCCTCTACATTTTTATATATTTCTTTTATTCAAATATTAATATTTTACAAATTATGTGTTATGGACATTTTTGTAAAAAAATTAGATGAATAAAAAAATTATTAACTAATATTGCGTTTCTTTAATTCATTTTTAAAAATTATTTCAAAAATTATTTTTTGTTGATCGGTTAGATGTTACAAATATTTTTCTAACTTTTTATTCTTTGCATGAAAAAAGCAATACAGAGTTTTATTTCTTAATATTTTATGTTCTGACTTTTTGTTAACTTAGACTTTTTTTGGTAAAATATGTACTAATATGCAGAAGAATATTTCGCGTCACAGTATTCTAGAAATATTTTGCTCAGTTTTCTTTGCGGTTAATTCAAATTACTGATATCATTCGCAAAACTAAAAAAAAAAGTAATTTTTTGTTATTTGTTTTTAGATAAATAATTAAATACCTTGATATTTCTCTCACAGAATGCCAAGATTTTGTGAAGAGGTTTAGATTATTAATATTTTTCAATATATATCACAAAAATATGCATTTATTTTTTTCTTAAACATGTATTAGGTTATTAAAGTAATATTTTAAAGCCTTTGTGTGCGTGTGTGTGTGAGGAAGAATAAACTATTTTTTGTAATATGAAATTATTAATCATTACATAATCAAAATATATAACTAAAAAAACTTGCAGAATATTCTAAAGATATTAAATTGTACATTCCCGAAAAACATTTCACCCTTGTATCCTATTATCAAAGAAAACAGTAGCATTATTCTGAACTCTTCATACTTCATCAACAGGTCACAGAAAGTAATAGTTTTCTTTAATATCTAATGATAAACGAAATATCTTTGGTGAATTTTGTTGCATGTAACATTTCATCCTTTTCAATTACAGGTCTTGCCACGGTGATTTATACCACTGTCTTGTCAAGGGATTATCAGTCATCGATCGACATGACACAGAGATATGAGGCTTAGATCATATCATCAATATGAAACAATTTAATCAACAACATATGAACGTAGATGAATAGGGTCATTTATATATTTATCTATCTTAACTGAAACACATAATAATGCCAAATAACTAAAATACATTCTGCATTGTGTGAATTTAGTTATTTAAATTATGTATTATATATTACAAAACTTTCTTGAAAAACGTTAGAGGTTGTTTAGTTTTATAATTTTTTTCATACTTTATTTATCAGTTAAAACAGACATGCATACGTTTATAAATATATATGAGGGCATATATGTATTATATGTAATCTTTAGTAAAACATATTATTTATTAAATTTTCAGGCACAAAAGAGAATATTTTATTCATCTGAGAAAGAATTTTATAGGCATTGCAAATAAATATACACCTGAGAATTAATTTTTTCAGGTTTATTTTGAGCTACATCCAAAATGAGTCCTACATAAAAATGAAAAGTGAGCGAATTTAAAAAAATCTTCCGGAAAAAAAAAATATATATATATATATATATATATATATATATATATATATATATCAAATTATAAATAAATCAGATAATTTAATTATTTTGAGCAGAAACGTTAATTATTTTCGGAACTCTCCTACATACATTCCGAACCTCAACGTATGTGAACCAGCATCAATTCTAAATATAATTTAAATTATTTAGAATTGAGGTTGGTTCACTTTACTTGTGAAGATTTATTTCCTATATGTTAAGCGGTTCTATCAAATTTATCATATTGTAGTTATATATGATATTCATCATATGATCATATTTTTAAAAATAAAAATAAATTAAAATAATTAATTTAGGACTTTAAAGTTTTTAAGTGAATAACTTATTTATATTTTAAATGTAAGACCTATAAATATTCATTGAATTTTTAAATGATTTATTATGAAACAATTCTTGTAAGTAAAATTATATTTTCAGCCCAACAAATTAAACATTACACAAATATCAATAATTGCAATTTTCAGACATATTTTTCAAATATTAAAGTTAATAATATCTCTAAGAGAATATGTAAATCCCTTCATTATTTTTTAAAAGAAATATGACTATCATATTCAGATATACTTCTTGGTACATTATTAATACTTGTGTCAATATAATGTTATGTATTCATTATTGTTAGGTAAATATTCACAGATATATTAAACATTTGACCTCTTAAATTATCCAGATAGAAAGCTCACAAACAAGCAAGATTGAAAGATTCAGCCAAGCTTCTTCGATAACATTAAAAAATAGATATATATCTGATAATAAAACAACATCAATGCATTAAGCTGTTTTCGTATTAGAATTATAAACTGAAAAAATCCTTTTACTGTATTTGTTATCTTAACTATACTGTGTAAAACGTTCTTTCTAGAAAATTACATATATGATTCACTTATGAAATTTCCTTTTATTTTGGAACTTTTTTTTACCTTCTAATAATAACCTGTGCATTTTGCTACTTACAGTGCCAAATGTAACATAACTTACGTCAATTAGGATTTTTATTATAATTACAATAATAACAAAAATATCTAATACAGAATAAGAGCCTTAAATGTTACAATGGTCTTTTCTCGACTTTTCGTAGATTGTTGCATGATATTGAAAATCTTGTGTTATAAATATTTTTCGCATAACAACAGAAATCTGCTTTCTCTTTCTGTCATTTCAACTTAACATGTTAATTGTAAATAACAAATGTTACCTTAAGTGAATTTCTCGCTATTTTTCAAAATTTTTGTTTTTAGACAAAGAGCTCGTATAACTTTCATCTCAGCGTTGAGTAGTACCAACATATCTCAGCTTATTCACGCCCGTGTGACTGATCAAATACTTCTCCCTCCAAATGCATTCTGTCCTTACTTTCCAAATGTTTTCTAATGTAGTAAATATAAAGTTTTTAAGAACAATAGAGAGAGTTTTTATATAATTTAAGAAGTTTAATTTTTATACTTCATTAATAATGTTTTTAATAGTATTTATCTTAGTTTCTACACATAATGAATATCACATTTCAAGAAAACATAATAACATTAATTTTATAAGAATTTCAGACACAGGTGTCGAATAATATAGCATGCCAAATTCTTATATTTTGTTGAAGAGCAAATGTTTCCTAGATGGCTTTTGATGACGTCTCTTGATGATGTAAATACTAAGATTGCCAAAATAGAATTTTCAACAAAATTTTTATAGGTTTAATTTTTATGACGTAATTAGCAGTTTGGAAACCAGTTTACCAAAAAAACAAATAAAACCGCAAAAAAAATCACCAAACTCAGAATTTGGCATGCTGGTTTACATAACAGCTGTGACGAATTATGCTAATAAATGAAATTAACATTTTATAAGAAATATTTCATACCTATTGCAAATGATTAATTATTTTTTGATATATTTATGAATGAATATTCTGAATAAAGTTAGATTTTAAAATTAAAGTAGAGAAATTTCTAAAATTTACATTTTTGTGTGCGCATTTTTTGTAACATAAATTGCTGATATATTTCAATTAAAGAGTAAATTTTTTTATTTAGTAATTCCTAATATTTTAAATCCTCTTATAAGTTATGATCACAATAATAACTATAAAGTATTTATTTGCAAATAGATAATTTTTCTATCGTCAATAATTTTCATTGTAGAGTTCTGGTAAATTCATATATTTATTTTAAAACATATTTAAATTATATTTTTAATACTTAGAAAAATGGGTTCATTTATTTTTCATTCATTGAATTTTAGAAATGTGTCTTTATCCTACAATAGTTTGCTTTCAAAAATATTACAAAAAATATTACATGAGAATTTTTTCCTAAAATATATTAATCATATTAATTTACAATAAAAATAGAAGATAATATTTATAGGATCTATATTCAAATTCAAGTAATTTTCTGGTTATGTATCACAGAAATTTTCATTTTGAATGTTTTCACAAAACAAAATAATAAATTGTATGCATGAAATAATTTAATGTCGTGCTCATCTAATTCTATAAGATTTATTTATTTTCGTAGATTATAAATAATTTTATAAGATTCTATAAGATTTATTTTCGTGCTTTTCTGAGATTTATTTTCCATTCCGAAACAATAACAACTCTCTGAAATTTAAATATATATAATAGGCAATAACTTAAATGTATATAATAGGAAATTTTTAAATAAATATAATTTGATAATATTTCATTATTTATCTTTCCTTTGATTTTTTAAAAGATATGAATGCTCAAATTTTAATCTGAGATTTGTGTTTACAGCATATGTTCAAACATCTTGAGTCCTGAAAGAAAAATAGTTCTCCTTATCAAACAATCTCCTTAATTATAAAATACTCTAAGCAGTTATAAATATTCTTCAGGAAACAGAATAGATTTTAATCTAATAATAATAAGGATCAGAACTATAGCCCTCTGCAAATCATGAAGGTCCTTCTATAGCTTTAACTAGAGGATATTTAAAAAAATGTCTGCAGCCATTTCAAGTAGATTTTATAAGAAGTGCTTCAATTATCTTGAAATGAATAATGAAATATTTTAATAATAATTTATTTATTCGAAATGTAATTTAGAGATCATTGAATTCAACGATGCATACATTAAATAAAGAATAATAGTTAAAATTATAATAAGAACATTACGAGATTTTACTATATTTCAATTTTTGTTAAATATTTATCTTCTTACACAACTACTTAAGAAAACCCATCTGCAGCTAATTTTCTTTAAATTTTGATGTTTCTTATGATACATAAAAATGGTTTAGCAGTGATTAAAAATTATAATTACAAGTATGTGTTATGTATCATAAATGAATAACACTCGGACTAGAGGAGATATCTTAATATTCATTGTAAAATAATTTCATATTAGACATTGAAGAATATATAAATAAAAAGAGTGCTATATTTTTGTTTTTTGATTAATTGAGCTCAATTTGTGCTTGGAGGCTTCAAGCGTTTTTACAAAAAGGCATGCCTAAATGGCTCATTATATTAAAAGTCCATCAATTAATTAAAACAAGTGCTCATTCCCAACAAATTATAGAAAACTTTAATGTTAGAATATTGTAATTAAAATACAAAATTGCACTAAATATTTTCGATTTGAAAATAAATTTGCCTTATAAATTATAAGAAACATTCTTGACATTTATCAATGTATTTAAAACTATTGATAGTTTTTGAGAACTAACTCATACACATTTACTATGAAAATAGATTTAATATAGAACAATTTTATATGAACATAAGCAAAATTTACCGGCGCAATTATCTATTAAATTGCACTTACCGCTTCTATATCAATTTTTCGTGACGTATTCACAGTAGCGAAAAAAGCCAAGTGTTCCAAAAAACATGCCACTCCGGATCATATCTGAGTGCTTGGTACTCGATAAAGAAGACCTTCTGGAGCGACCATTATTGGGTTCAATGATTTCCTGAGAGTGTGCAATGTCATAGACTCGGTCTAGCGCTGCTAGACAACAGGGATCAGCAACAACAACATATCAATTTTTAATGAGATTAAGAATGTCAGTTTTTATAAAAGACATACATATAAATGAAGAATTCACTTACTTTTAGCCATTTTTACTAATTGATTAATAAATTAAGTTCTTTTTACATTTAGAAGTTAGTTTATATATAATTATAAAATGTGATTCATTAGTTTCTACCTAAAAGTATTTTACAGTAACTAAAAATCCCTGATTATAAGTTTCACGCATGCTTAATTATTTATTAGAATATTTACTTTTTTTTCTTCATGTATTGTCTCAAAATAAACTTGTCTATTTGCTAACTAGTTGTGAGAAATACACTCTAAAATTTCCTGTAAAAAATGCATATTAATATTATCTACATAAGATACAGAATGAAATAAAATGTCTAATTTAAGAGTCTTATAAGAAATTTTAAATTAATATAAAACTTTGGAGTAATGTTATCCTTTTTATTATGAATTTGTATTTCAAATCTGCATTATTCTTTTTATAAATTACTTAAAATGTTATCCTATGTTGGATATTTATATTATATTTTCTTAGTTAGTTTTTCCTTTTGTATTGTTAACCTATCTACAGGATATTGTTACGATGAATGATTTACTGGGTACATAGGAAGCTTTATGTTTAAATAAAAACAAAATTGTTCTAAGTATGCCATTAGTTCTGAAGTGAAATATGAAAGCCTAGCCCAAAATGGCTGTGTAAAAATTTAAACGTTTTGTAATAATTTTATGTACATTTCAATAGTTAAACCAAATAAAATGCTATTACAATGACTTATTCACTTGATAATATCATATTCTCAAAAAATGCACTTTTAAAATTGTTGTTCATAGTTATCTAGATCAAAATGAAAACGTTCATAAAATCATTTTAGCGTAAATAAAAATTTATGGAAGAGATTAATTTATACAAAATTTTTGCATTAGTAAATTTATTTTCACAAAAACAATAATTCACGAATGATACTGAAATTATTATTATTAGTTAATAATTTCTAATAATAATTATATGAAATTATTAACTAATAATAATAATTTCATATAATTATTATTAGTTATTTCATAAATTAACTACAATTAGTTACTTTATTTCATAAATTAATTTCAAACATACATAGTAGTGTAACATAGAATTTACAGTGAAAATTCCTGCAAAAGAGACTTCTGCAAACTTGAAATTAAGACAAACATAAGCAACATGTTTTTTTTTTTAATTATATAAGTAAAAGGGACACAAACAGCTAAGATTTTATCAGTAGCTTAAAAATTCACAATTTTTCAGTTCTCTACTTGTAAACTATTGAAAAAAATTCTAGTTCCAATCACTGCCAGAAAAACTGACTGAAAATTCTTCTTTCGCATTTTCCACGTTTCCGTTTTATTATCAAGTCAGAACTTCTTAATTCCTCCAACCACATTTGTCGTAAAACTTTCCCGATAGCAGCGCCATCCTCAAGCTTCGATCCGTCGCATTCACTTCGAACGCTTCTACCATCATAAACAGTTGAATTTTGTTCCACGGAAATACAAGTCGCTACTTCAAAAACTTGCTGAAAATTGTGCTATAAACTGCTGAAGTCTATGTGAATTCTCGAATTCAAAATAATTTCTTTTTGAGGTTAATTGTCCAAGATATATCCCGGCAAGAATTCAGTTTATCTTTGTGATTCAAAGCCCTTTTTGTTACAATGCATAACTTTTTATGATTTCGAATTAGTTCAGAATACTTGCTCCTTTTTGATTAGGAAACTGAAAATATTTGAAAATTTCAGACTTATCCAATTTTTAACAATTTTTTAAAATGAATCCTAATTTTTTTTCATGTGGAAATGGGTGTAGTTAAGTATATATGAATTTAAAATTATTCTTATTTCAATTATAGAAGTTTAGCGTAATTTGCAGCTTTTTTATATACTGCTATATATTACTCAAGCAATTATTCAATAATTATAGAAATTAAAGAAAATTATTTTAAAATTTTTGAAATAATGTGTTATTTAATTTCAATATTATGTATATAATATGTAAATTATAAGAAGTAGTTATATAAAAATATTTTAAATTAAATAAAAATATTTTAAATGATAGTTAAATCTTGAGCTCCTAGAAGTACAAATGATTTAATGAAATATAATTAATTATTTTTTACTTTAGAAGTGCTAGAGAAAACTTCAATTTGAAAAGAAATATAAAATGCATTGCTTGTTTTTAATGTATATTGAGCGCATTTGTATATTTTAAAACAGTATCATAAACCTTAATGAAAAATTAAAAATTATATTCATAAATTAAAGCTGAACGATTTTACAATTGCAATTATTAATAAATGTTTTTCTTAAGAAAACTTTTTTAGTGAAATTTGATATACGTTCTTATAATTTAATTTTTAATCCATTTTTAGAAGCACGTTTTAGTAAATTTTTCAAACTGAAATCAAATATTAAACATTTTTCATCAATTTATATCATGATTGCAATATAAGTGTTAAAAATTTCAAAGTTTTCATTTTTAATTTGATATAAATTCTTTTTTGAATTTGAAGTCTAGGAAAATATTATATTCTAAATTGTGTGTTTTTTAAGTTTTCTATTCTCTTTAAAGATAATTTAAAATATATACTACATAATTGATTTGCAATAGATTGTATAATTCAGCGAAATAATAAAGTTCCGATTTTAGATTAATGGAAGTGAACTTTAATTCGTTTAAAATAATTTTTGTTATCTAAAAGTAAATTAGTCAACATAATTAAAATGGAGGACAACGATACATACGTATTCGATAACATAACAATCGTTTTGCCAGAAATAACTATGTTTGAATTTATTACGGAAGGTGCTGTATTAACCTTACTAGGAGTGATGGGAATCATTGGTAATTTTATTTCTCTGATAATTCTATCAAGGCCAGAAATGAGATCATCAGTTAATTGTGGTTTGCAAGGCTTAGCTTTTTTTGACACCATCGTTCTTATATCCTCTGTTACCATGTTGGGCTTGCACAAGCTTGGTTACAAAATTGTCCTTCTATATCGCTATACTTTTGAAGTGTTCCCTTTCGTAGTGATGGTAGCTTATCCAATTGGTTTGATAGCTCAAACTGGTTCTGTTTGGACCACTGTGGGTGTGACTGTGGAAAGATATGTAGCTGTTTGTCATCCCTTAAAAGCTAGATTCTTATGCACATATAGAAGAGCTAGAGTGTTTAACTTGTTAATAATTGTCTTTGCTGTTTGCTATAACATACCACGTTTCTGGGAGATTGACGTCACAGAGGTGCTAGATCCAACTACTAACTCCAGTGTCTACATGGCCAGACCAAGTGAATTCAGGATGAACAAACTGTATTACAAAGTCTATTATATATGGCTCTATCTTTTTGTCATGTACTTCATACCATTTCTCACTCTTGCTATATTGAACATATTCATCTGGAGAGCCGTTCAACATGCCAATAAGGACAGACAAAGGCTTACTCGGAGGGAAGAAAAAGAAATAGGATTGGCAATGATGTTGATTTGTGTGGTAGCTATTTTCTTTGTTTGCAATATTCTAGCTTTGCTTATTAATATCCTGGAGTTGTTTGACCTCTTTGTTCCGGCACTTGTACGCGTGTCTAATCTTCTAGTCACATTTAACTCTTCAATAAACTTCGTGATTTACTGCATCTTTGGACAGAAATTTAAAAAAATGTTTCTGCACATGTTCTGTGGATGCCGTCGCACCAAGAATCAAAGTTTTACAAGTACGTTGCAAGTTACCCACACTGAAACTTTAAGGAGCGTGGTTGCACCTTCTACAAGACTTAGATCTTTGACACCAAATGGTACTGTAGAAACCAGTAGCATTTAGATTTGACTTTTCTTCTCATGTCTTTGGTGTTTGAAAAATAATCATTTAGCAGATAAATTCTTCTTGCAGATTATTAAGGTAAATATTTAATTTATTTTCAATTAATTTTTTTCTGCATTAGTTTGATATATATAGTATCAGTATCATAAAATTACAATGTCTTAAGTTTTCAGATAATATATAGCTTTTTATTCTCACATATTCCATACGAATTCAATACTTATTTTATATATAAATTTTTTAATGAATTTATAATAAAAATGGATTAAACTTATTGAATATATAGTTTATATAATATAATTCCTTAAGCTTTTTTTACATTCCTTTAAAACAAATGATTTTTTATTTAAGGTAAATAAATTTTAAATCAATTTACAGTGTTATTTAAATTTAAAAAAAGCATATTTTATCAATTATTAATGTCTAAATTATGATAATTTCTATGAAAACTTAAAACTAAGTCATTGCCTATATACTTTACATTTTTATTGCGAATGAATATCGTAATTTGTCATGTGTGAAGTAAAGAAAATATATATGTGTAAATGAAATTAGTGAATTATTTTTAAATAAAAATTAAAATGATAGAAAACAATTAGCCAAATTTTTAGTAATTAATATTTTAATGAAATAATATAAATTTCTGCAGATAATTCATATTAATTATAATTGAATATTAATTTTCCTTGTAAAATGTGTCTATCGTTCCTATTTATATAAATACTTGTAATTGTTTTTCTTAAACATATGTATTCATTTTTTTTCATTTTTTAAGTTATTTAATTATTGTCTATGTCTATTTTTCAATACATTTGATTTTAAGTACTTCAGAAAAAGTTCAGACTATTTATAACAAACTGTGATGTAATTATGATATAATATTCAAATATCTCTTCTAATATAAAAACAAAACTTATTTATAAAATATTTTGTTTGAACGATCAAAACACTAGGCTTTATATAAATGCGTTAATAAGAAAATTTTTCTATATTTATTTTCTATTTTCAATGCAGTTGTAGAATATTCATAATAGTGTTGATTAACAATCTAACGGAAACAAAAGTAAGTATTTCTTCGCATAATCACACAGTCAAATATCACTGTATTTAAAGGTATCAATTTCTCGTGTATGACATCAAAATTCTGTAGAACAAAACCCATATCAGTATTATACTATTGAATAGGTCTCTAGAGTTTATATACAATAGTCAAATACTATATTTCATCAAGTAAATAATTTGAGAAATTATCCTCTTCTAATTTTATTCATTCAGGCATAATATGGAAATATATAACCATATGATTATAATCAAAATTCCACAATACAATAAAAAATAACATTCCTGATATATTTTGTTTCAGTACTTTAAGAAAGAATACTAAATAAATAATTTTTGCAATATATGCAACAGAAATGTTCTTAAAATAACTCCAATAAAATGATTTTTTAATTATATATTACATTTTTAACATTACCATATGACCTTGCAACAAAAATCATGAATAGGTTAGAATATCATAGAAAGCGTCATATTGAATTCTGATATATTTCATTAAAATTGAACAAAATTTTTAGTCATTAATAGTTTTAATGGTGAATTGATTTATGTGGGTAAAAGATTATGCAGAAATATATCTGAAACATATATATAATAATCAAGAAAATTTTGAAATGCTTAAATTAATTAAAATTTTTTTAAAAAAATAATAATTTGTACAAATATTGAAGAATTAAATGAAAAATTGTCGATGAAAAAATTTCTCAAAAGTTGAACTAATGATCATATTTATTATTATTTATTTTTTGTGGCAAGCAGAACATCACCAAATTTGTTTTATAGATTTTATGTCTGGTAATTTGAAACAGAATACTGCAATATTAATATCATAAATAAGATTCAAAAATATATTCGACTTATTGCAAGGGTGCAATAAATATTTGCTATGCTTTATTGTAATTATTTGAGTAAAACTACATAAAAATCGCAAATTCCATTTTTAATATACATAATTTTATATGTATATGCTTTTAAATTTTGTTAATACAATATATTTATGATATACGTGTTTTAATAAAACATTTAATGAAAAATTTAATATCATTAGAAGTTGTGCAATTCTATGAATACTTAGAAATAATTTTAATATCAAAAGTCACCAATTAATTTTAGTTCAATAAATTAGTGCTATAAAATGGTTAAACAATTTATGAAAATTCCTCATTTGAGTATTTTATATTAAATTAGAGGTATATGAAAGGGATGACATTCAGGTTTTTCGACTCATTTATATCATTAAAATTGTTATTCCACAATGAAAAGGACAACTCGAGACCATTTTCGGTATTACGACATTCCACTACAAAGAAGAATTTATTTATGAGATGCATAACAAATAGTGTGAATCATCAAAAGCTTAGCTTCATTGCAATTATTATCATGCAAGGTAGACAGCTAGTATCTATAAAATATTGTAGCGTTTCATTACTGTACATTTTTTCAGGTAAATTATCAATAATATTTATCATAAAAGGTGGGGAATGTCTTGTATATGCATTTTTTTCTGTCAATTTTTCACTTTTATTTAGTTGACAGATTTCACTGGAAGTGTGATTATAAATGGTGGTATTTTTAAAGTAGCTCTTTCAGTTAAAAGTAACATATTGGGCATTAATTGCAAAGATATAATCCTTGTTTTTTCTTAATATGTTCAAATAGTTATAATGACAGAATTATTTAAATTAACAGTAAAATTTTAAATAGCAAGTGTTTACATCTGAAATAAGTATAAGCTAAGCACGTATACTCTTTCATTTAATATAATAAATTGGAAACCTTTTAGAAAGTCTTAAGAAATTGTTAATTAGAAAATATTTTACTATGTCAATTCTTAGATATCTGTTTTCTATAAGTATATATAGCTTATTGTTATCGAATTTCTTAGCTGAAGAGTATGTAAGTATATTTTATTCCGAATGTAATGCATTGCATTTTTATTCCATATATATATATATATATATATATATATATATATATATATATATATATATATATATATATATATATATATATATATATATATATATATATATATATATATATATATATATATATATATATATATATATATATATATATATATATATACAGAGTGACAACTTTATACTCTGTTGACAAAAAATATTATATTAAAATAAAAACATAGAATTTATTTTCAAAAAACTAACTTTACTTAAGTCATTTGTTACTTAGATACAACATATTTAAGTATTTTCAAAATGTCCCCTTTGGGCATCGATACAGAGCTTTAAACGTCGCGTAAAATTTTCTGCAATGGGCCGCAGTTCATCAGGTGTTAATTTAGCCCTTTCCTTCTTAAGAGTAGCTTTTAGGCATTCTAAACTTCAATGTGGCTTAGAGCATACTCTTGATTTCAGAACTAACCACACACTATGGTCCATTGTGTTTAAGTCAGGTGAATAACGGGGCCACATTCCCACAGGTATGAAAGTTAGAAGATTTGCTTGACACCAGTCTTGCGTTGCTTTTGCTCTATGAGAAAGGGCTGAATCTTGTTGAAGTTCTCAGGTGTTGTTTTTAAAATGTTTTTTGACCCATGGAAGTATAACTGACCGTAAAATCTCATTGCAGTACATGGACTTCTTCATTTTGACGCCTTGATCTATAAAAACCAAAGGAGTTTTTCCAGATTCATAAATGACTCCTCAAACCATAACTGACTGTGGTTTTTGCCGACTCTCTACTCTTGAGGAAGTTTCAGAATGATCAGAAGACCGGTAACTGTCACTTTGTTGATTATAAAATTGTTTAATTGAGGAAAGTTTTTCGTCCGTTACGATGAAATGCTTCCATGCGTCTTTTGCGGACTTTCGAAGGAGAGTTCGACATCTTTGCAACCGTGTACGCTTATTTGACTCAGTTAATTTCTGCACTTTTCGAAGATTATATGGCTTAAGTTAGAGTTCTTCTTTTGCAATTGGTCTAACTGATTCTCTATCAACCTCTATTTCTTCAGCTATTTTTTTTATTGAGTTTCTTTGATTAATCCGTTTCTTGATAATTTTGAAAATTTCCCTTGTAATCACAGTTCTTTTTTTTTGGTTTTCAGGGTCTATCACCCTCATGGCCAAGTTACAAGAATCGTTTTATAGTATGTGACACCGTTTGTCTATGAATATTCAGCTTTCTGGCAATCTGAATTTGCTTTAATCCAGCCTCAAATAAACTAATTATTTGTCGTCGTTGGTTTGACATATTATTTCAAACAAAGAAATAAAAGCTACCTATTTTTTTACTAATATTAAGATCTCTTATGCAAAAAAGTGCCGGAATTGAATTAAATCAAACAAAAGCAGTACAGTTTCATCAACAGCACAAAGTTTTCACCCTGTATTTATATATATATATATATATATATATACATGTATATATATGTATATATATATATATATATATATATATATATATATATATATATATATATATATATATATATATATATATATATATATATATATATATATATATACAGGGTCTCTTATTATATATATTATTATATTTATTATATATATATATATATATATATATATATATATATATATATACATACATATATATATTTATTTATATATATATATATATATATATATATATATATATATATATATATATATATATATATATATATATATATATATATATATATGTATATATATATATATATGTATATATATATATATATATATGTATATATATATATATATATATATATATATATATATATATATATGTATATATATATATATATATATATATATATATATATATATATATATATATATATATATATATATATATATATATATATATATATATATATATATATATATATATATATATATATATATATATATATATATATATATATATATATATATATATATATATGTATATATATATATATATATATATATATATATATATATATATATATATATATATATATATATATATATATATATATATATATATATATATATATATATATATATATATATATATATATATATATATATATATATATATATATATATATATATATATATATATATATATATATATATATATATATATATATATATATATATATATATATATATATATATATATATATATATATATATATGTATGTATATATATATATATATATATATATATATATATATGTATGTATGTATGTATATAATCAGTTATGGGCTCTGTAGGCTTTTGTACCATGTGTATGTGCTCTGTTGTGTCACTATATTTAGTTTAGTTTATATTTAATGTATATCTTAACTGAGAGAGAATGTGTTTTAAAAAAACAATTTACTCAACATCAGTTAATCATATCACTTTACGCTTTATTCTCCTAATTGTTCCACAGTTTGTTTGCTCATATATATGTCATAACTTCCTCAATTACTGTAAGTAGTTAGCCTTCATAAGATAAATATAGCTGAATAGGATGAGACAAAGTTGCAAAACAGATAAAAATAATATTTAGAGTAAACATGTTTACTATATTGCATTGTATATGGCATGGCTTACCAAAAATCAACTGTTTTATCAATATAACTGAAAAATTAAAAATTGAAGAACAAATGAATATCATTTGTGGAAAACGTTTTAAATTAGACATGTCATGTTAATTCAAGACATATATCAATAATTTAAAATTTAACTTTTTCAATATAATGCTATATAACTCTAGTGTGTGTTTGTGTATACCTATACCACTTAAAAATACTTGATAACACACTTAAATACTTTACCATTCAATAAATAAATAAATTCACTATTTGCATGTTTGAAACATTTATCAATAAAAACAGCCAATAGCACATTTAGTTCAGCTACTAGAATAGTTTTATCAATAGTTAATGTGTTTGCACCCGTTAAGAAGATTATACTCATTAAAGTGTCTAGTTTGTTGATAAGTTTGTGGAAGTTGCTTAACAAGATTGTTATCGCGCATTGTTCCTATATTCGTTCCATACATCAGTTGGTAAAGGAATGCAGGTACTTAACTAAAATAGTCTGATGAGTTTGCTTAAAAAATATTTACAATATTCAATATTGTAAAGGATAAGTGATTTAATGTAATAAATAAATAAATCCTAATACACACATTATTTTGAATAATTATTTTGCATAATGGTGCTTAAATAAGAATTTTAATAATCATTAGTAATGTTTATTCGATCATAAGTCTAGAATTATCATAAAAGTTTTTATAATGCTGAACAATTTCTGTTTTTCAAACTTTTATTAAAATGTAGCGTTTCTCCGCCGTTTTTAAAAATGTCAATCTCCAATTTTAATATGTAGATATTTTGGGATAAATACAACTATCTTACCAGGTATTAAATCTATCTCGCTTAAATTTGGAACTTATCTAATCAATAAACTCCAGATAAAATTTATGAGTTTAAAACTTCTAATATACTCTTAATTAATTGCTTTAATGTATGTATTCTATTTTCCTTGAAAATAAACGGAGTACTTTCGTTACAAATTAAATAGCTTTATCCATAATTGCTTTAACCTTTTTTTATAAGAGACTAATAGCAAATGTTACTTTTTCATTATGTAATGGTAAATAGATATCTTAATTTTAGTGTTTAATATTTTCAAATTTGGGGTGAAAATTAAAAATGAAAAAAAAAAAAAAAAAGAAATGCGTAATTTTAAATTTATCAGAATCCTAAATTCCTGCTTTAATATTTTACAAAGGCATAAGAAAAAATAAAGAAAAAAAGCTTTCACAAATAAGTATTTGTAAGAAATTAGGTGGTATATTTGAATTATTTGTATGCATGTAGTAATTTTCATAAAGCAAACGAAAAAAAGTAATGCTTTCTAAACTATAATAAGTATAGTAATAAAATATTAAAAATCAGATTTCGTGTTAATTCATTTCAATATTGGTAATTTTTTCTACTGTAAATTTTAATTGATATTTGTGAATCAAACTTATTTATTAAATTTACTCACAGTAATTGATAGAATGTTCAGTTAGATTCCAGTTAATTATGAAGAAATCTAGAAATATTTTATGTTATGTATATACTATATCATTGGTATTTTAGCATTTTCTTTCAATAAAAAGGTTTAACTGCTTTTATTTGTAAATCAGTAAATTTTTTTATAATAAGTGTGTTATGTTATTAACATATAAATGAAATTTAATTATTAAGTTGGCATGGGAAGAAACTTTTGTTTATTGCATAATAATTGCAAGTTTAAGAAACATTATCCAAAGTCAAATCTATGACTGTTGACGATTTTTTTTATTCTGTGAATAAGAAACATCAGAGTAACCTAAATGTTAACAATCTTAAAATATAATTTTTTTAAATGCAAAACATATTTGTTAAATATTCAATAAATAAAGCATTACCATCATGAAAAATAGCAATTAATTGAGTTTATGACGAAAATAAACAGCGTGAAGCTCCGTATAGCAGAAAAAAAACCAGTAAATTTTACTGGGAAAATTTGCTGAAGTTTCTGGAAGCAAATAAAAATAATATTATGGAAAAACGTCATCTCAAAATTATGAAAGTCTAGATTGTATATAAATATAATGTATTTGAAATTTATAATTGTGATCATTACTATTAAAGGAAACATATTTCGAAAAGAAATAAAAATGGATAACATGTAACATTTTAGTGTTTTCATAAATTAAATATTGCGTATTTTCTTCACTCATGAAATTCGTATGAAGAGCAAATAATTTTATATTACAATAATCCCATTGAGGTATGAATTTGTTAATTTACATATTGAAGTAAGCGATAACTGTAGGTAAATATGTACTTGTATAAGGTTATTTCTTCAAAAAGGAAATAAAGACGAGTATAACGTATAAACCATTAATCATTCTGTATATATATATATATATACATATATATATATATATATATATATATATATATATATATATATATATATATATATATATATATATATATATATATATATATATATATATATATATATATATATATATTTATATATATATATATTTATATATATATATTTATATATATATATATTTATATATATATATATATATATATATATATATATATATATATATATATATATATATATATATATATATATATATATATATATATATATATATATATATATATATATATATATATATATATATAAATAAATAAATAAATATATATATATATATATATATATATCTATCTATCTATCTATCTATCTATCTATCTATATATATATATATATATATATATATATATATATATATATATATATATATATATATATATATATATATATATATATATATATATATATATATATATATATATATATATATATATATATATATATATATACCTTTCAGTTATATAAAATTTTTAACATATTTTACTATTTTTATAGAATATTCTAATTGTTTATTTGTCTGGTCTTTACAAAACTAATCACTCTCGCATATCTAAATTTAATTTATATGCAATTATTTAATATTTGTGAATTAATTTATGTTTTTTTTATATATCTTCCTTTAAGAAAAGTATTTATGTGTAATATCTCAAAATTTAAGACCATCTTTCTAGCTTTTCCTGTAAACGATATAATAATAAAAAACGTATTGATTTTGCGAAAGACGTTTCACCAGCAGTTCATATTCACTGAATCAGCACAATCTGATGACATTAATAGACTTCTCTTTACTGACCGGAATTCCAATTCTAGTTCATTTCCTATCAAACAAATGCATTTGCCGTTAAACAACCGGAAGTATTCCTTCTTCATCCAGGGATCTATTTATCCTTAAGATGCATGCTCATGATAAATCGATAACAAGAATAAAGCAAGTGAAGATGGAATAATCGATACTAAATATAAGCAGAGAAATTATTATATTTAAAAAAATCAATCAATAACATGTTGAGTCAATGTAAATGGAAATGCATTGCATGTTAGTTGGATTAAATTGACGGAAATCGATTTCATGTTTGAAAGCAATGGGTATATAAAATTAATTTTTTTATCATTTTATGGTTATTACGTTTTTAATTTAAATAAAAGAATCTTAAAAATTTTTGAAGGAGTTAAATTATTTTTATTCTTTTTAGCTATTATATATTGTAAAATGTATGTGATTTTACTGTTATTTTTTATTGTAATTAAATTTTTTTGTTCTACAAATAAATTTCGTATTTAATAAAACAACTTATTTTTTAAATTAAATTTGGATCTGAAAAACTATTAAATAAAATGGTTTTAGATTAAATTCAAAATATATAATCTATTATTTAAGGGTTTTTAGCTAAATTAAAAGAGTAACAAAGCTGATTTTCTACTAGTAAAGACTTAAGAAACATCTTTACCTTTTAAATACCACTAACAATTACCATAACGGTCTAAGCATAACAACTTTGCATAGAAATAAGCTTAATTTACGAATTAAATGTATTGCCTTGAATAAAGATATTCAAATGAACTGTATTTAATTATGCTGGAAGTTAATATTACCATATTCACAAAAGTTTCCATTTGATGGCAAACATTTTCAAGCTGGCTTTTTTACAGCTTTATGATATGATATGATTTTTTACAGATTTAAATGTAATAATTAAAGTTTCTTAAATAATATATTTATATTATGTAATGAAAGTATTTATATTTACATGAATGAATTTTTTTTCCATAATTTATTTATTTATTTATATTAGTTTGCTTACTTTTTGGTTTGGAGAGGTGATTTTTTCAGTACAAATTACTTCAAAATACATTTATAAACTATGAAAATGCTTTTAAAACTAACTTATTGTAAAAAAATAATAATAGTACGAGTAATGATATCCTAGTGCTAATAAATATGTGAAGCAATTTCAATTATAAATAGTGTAAGAAATTCTGTTGAAACTAATAAAGAATTATAACAACCATTTTGTTGTAAAATGGTTGTTTTAAAATTTTGTTGTAAAAAAATATCTTTCTCAGTGCAGTATTCACACCCTTCTAAAACTCTACAAACTGTTCAAATACTTATTCCTGTAATATTAAGTTCTTGTACAAAATATATGTTGATTACCATTTTTGACTATGTTAAAACCATTTTAATGATGTTAAAACCATTTTTGAGCATTCTGATGTTCAAACCATTTTTGAGCATTCTTATAAACGGTGATCACACATAATTGCCATAATGGATTATAATGAGAATATTTGAGGTTAATTTACACCTAGAAGTAATAAAAAATAAAACTGCCAATTCACGTAGAATTTAAAATTAGTAAAACTTATTTATAAATTAGTTTGAAACGCTAGAATATAATACTTACTATTATGTTATAATTAAACGACTCTTTGAATTATCTTTAAATTTTCATTCGTTTCAAATCATTTTTATACTCAACAAGTAATTGGTATAGAATCAAAATATCATGCATGGAAAATACTTTTTCTGTAGAAATCTTATTATAAAATGTATTATAATCAAAAATTTCCTTTCAAGTTTGCAGATGATATTTTCTCTTTCTCTCTAATAACAATTTTCTTTTGGAAGAAAACCTTTTTGATTTTTCCTGAAAAAGTGAATTTATTTTGATATCGCAGAACAACAATTAGCTAATGCATTTCATAGGAAAGGAATTGCACATTTGGGGATTTTTCTTTAAAGAAAAGTTTGGAAAATTAACCTAATTAAGAAATCTATGAAATATTTTTTAAAAAAGGAAACAAACTTCTCCCTCAATTAAAAATTGAGATTACTAACATTCCACTTTTGTTCACAATCATCTCTGTATCGATTTGAAATTAAGCACTTTGGGAGAGACTTTTATTACATTTTATAGCAGCAACTTGGAATTTAAGAAAAGAAAATTATTTATAGAAAAACAAAAAAACTGAATTTGCAAATAATTGATTTTTAATCTGCACGAAAAAAGGAACAGTTATTTGAATTCAAACTAATTATATTGTATTAATTTAAGAAACAAAATTTAATTTATAAATAATTAAATTTCAGCTTAGGTTATGAATAAAATTATTGTTGCTTTGATTTTATAACTATCCAATTTTCAAAATATATTTTATTTTAAATTAAATAACACTTTTTACTAACATTAAAAGCTCAATATTATTTTATAAGAGAATAACTGATAATTTGAGTTACAATATTCACATAAACAGATATTTACATATTAAAAATTAAAACTTCTATGTTAAAAGATACTTCACTACATGGTGATTAATTTATAAAAGTGTTGAACTTTGGATTCGGAAAAAGAACAAAAATAAAATTAACTCTGAGGTAATTTAGCAGATTTTCATGGTTATTATATCTCAGAATGATAGATAGACATCAATTAATATTTTTAGTAATAAATACATGGAAAAAAGCAAGATTAGTTTCGTATTTGGCACTGAATATTGTTATAAATATAGATATGATTAAGCTTGAAGTTTATATTACGTAAAATGTAAGACGTTTTTAAAGTTTTTGCTTATCAATGAGTGAATATTGCTTATGCAATTCATTTAACAGTCAAATTATTCTAATACTTTCAAAGAGCTATATGAATATAATGGCTTAGTTCCTTCAATTTTATTTTTAAAATCTTTTGATTTTTATATAATTTCTGAAACTAATTAACTTTTAAAACTGAAAGAAAAAAATATTTTTAGTTCAATAGTGAAGGGGTTTTCTTCCAATAAAGTTTATTAAGAATACATTATTGTTATACTGAAATGTATTTGTGTTACATTATTTATAGGTATTTATTTGATATGAATATCTATAAAATATATTATCTTTACAATGATTTTATTAATGTAAGATATATTAAAGCTGTTATGAAAATTTTGTGGTTTTAAAAATATTGAATAGTGCGAAGAACTAAAAAGACTGATTACAGAGGCTAATATTAATTTCCGTTTGAAATTTTATGCAAATAAGCAATTGTAAGCAAAATTTAAAGATATATTTTTACTTTTCTATGATTCTGAAATCTGACTCTAAATCCGGTTCTATTTATCTCGATAAACGAAAGATTGTTACGATCGATATACATTTTACATGGAATTAAGTGGGGTTATGATTTAATAGTTAGTTTAGGGCATCGTTCTTATTATCAGAAAATAGTGAATTTGGATTCAGACTTAACCGAATATCAGTCGTTAGGACTGAGATATGCAAATTAGGTCTTGATTGCAATATCCTCCGAGTGAAATGATATATCTGGGGTTGGCAGGTCAAGTGTACTTGTTTCATCTGCTTGGTCCCTGCTTCTAAATCACATACAATCTCAGTCAGTTGTTTCAACCAAAGTGTTAGAACATACTCAAAGCCAGATACACGAACGTTCTGCAGCAATAACGACATGAAATTTGGTAATAAGAGGTATTTTCAAATAAATTAATTCTTACATACATTGTATAAAAATTGTGCTCAAATAAACTTTTGTTTAAATATTCAAAAATATTTGTGTATTTGATAATTGCTATCAAAACCTCCTTTATAAAAGTTTCAAAGATCTGTTTAAGTTTATCTGCTTTGTTTTATATCTGAAATTGAAAACATTACAAGATAAAGTTAACATTTAAACAATTCATTTAGTATTTGTTTATAAAGCTGATTTAAAACACGAACTATAGGTGAAAAGTTTTCTGTTCATTCACATCATAAGAGTTTTCTGATAAAAATAAAAATTTTGTAGATTAAATATATTTCATAATAAATATTTAAATAATTTTTATTTTTGATGTCTTGTTCTGTAAATAAAAAAGTTTTGAATTACGGGAACTAAATATTTTGTTCATGTTGAATTGTTAGTGTTTCCCAGTGTTATTTCATATTAAATTATAAAATGTGATCCGCATATTGTGAAATGCCGAGTGATTATTTACCTTCTAAAGTAATATAAATGATCTTCTTCTGAGAGGAGCTGACATTTATTTCGATTATTCAAAATATCGTTAGAATGTATTTGTCGAGGTGGTGCCACATGACGGAGTGGGCGAAGTATGCCGGGAGTGTGTTCTCCTCGTTGAGCATAAAGGCACTCCATCAGTCCAGTTAAAGTCTATATGCCCCGGACTAAAGATATTCTTCTACCACAAGTGCTCCTGGTCTTTGACCATAGAAGCTGCCCATTACCCCTCTCATGAATATTTCACCCAGTGTATCAGAGTAGGTGCTCTGGTAGGTCCTTGGTTCAGGGCAGCATAGACGAGATCAAACAACTCTTTGTTTCATTAGTGGTCACCTGACATTAATAACTTTTGTTGGAAGCAATTAAAAAATTTGAAATCTGCTCTAAGTTCTCTTTTATACAAGCTTCTCCTGGTTACATTTTATCTTGTCTGGGACTTTCTAAGAAAGGTGTAGTTCAAAATCCTCTATTAGTACTGGATTTCTTCAGTATTAAGGAAATCATGGACTTGATTTAACATTGTTGGACATGGGGATGAGAAGCGACAGCAGAATAAATTTGTTCAAAGGCACTAAAGGTGTACTTTGAATAAGCATTGCCATAATATCGGAGAATATTGCCTTTGCAAAGTTTGCTGAAAAACGGGCACATTGACCTTGTTCATGTTATTAAATCAAATCTAAATTTCTAATCCTTTATAGACATAAGTAAATTATTTGGTTAACGTAATAATTAGACATCGTGAAAATTTTGATTGTTTTTACCTGTAAAAGAGTGCGTATGATCTAGAAATCGATAAATAAATGCTTTTTTTGAAAGGTTATTTAATATATTTTTCTCTTAAATATCACCTAATCTCACTTAATTCTTGGTCTCATATAGAAACTAAAATAATTATTGAAATACCAACATTTCAAACATAGCCTTTCTGATAAATTAGACTTATAGTCTCATAAAAATTTTCTTCCAAGTTACTTATGATTTTTCATATTTCTTGTAAAAAAAGCCCATGCCAATGTGTGGTCCTTTATCATATCAGTATTTTTTTCTGAAGTATCATTGTTGTGATGTCCTATGAAGGCTTCATTTTGGTTTAATTTTCTTACTGACATTTGTGTTTTAAATTCAAAACGGATTTTTTCTTTTTTTTAAAATTTATGTGACCCAATAATAATTTTCTTGCGTCATATAAACTGAAAAAGGATTAAGATAGGTATTAACACATGACACTAATTTTGATAAATGAGCTACACTAGTCGGCTGCTTCTTAGTATACAATGAAGAATAATGGCGATAATTATACATTTCATCACTTGTTTGTTTGTGGATGAATGAATACTGAATTATCATATATTCCTCAAAGTTTATTTGTCCTTCAAATGAAAATTAACAACTTTTTTTACATATCATACATTTTCTTAAAATATCTCTATATTATATTTAAAAAGAAATTAAGATAGTTCTGTGATATTTATGTAATAAAATCATTTGGAAACTTGCAAACTTCAGTAAAAATAATTTTTTGTGTATCAATATCTTTTCTATTTTTTTTAATCTATTTATACTTGAATTTTTTTTACTAATATGTTTTGTATCAACGGGAAATTTTATTTTATAAAAGCATTGTTTTATACTTTTTGACTAGTAGTTTTAGTGCTAGAATGTGCATTTGTTAATGGATATTTTCATTATAATTAGATCATATCTAAAATTATAAATATTAAAGATTATATAAGTTTCACGCTCATTTCTTATATTTTTAAAAAATCTAAATGCAATAATATTTGAATTTAAGTAAAACGTTATAAAAAATCTTTTTCCTGAAAATATTTTTAAATTACAATCATTTACTAAGTAAACACAAATTATATACTTAATAAACTTTTTCCATTATCATGAAAATTTATTTCATGCGTAATATTTTACAGTGAAAATTTACTGTAATTTTTTCTAAAATATCTTAGTCAAGTCTTTAAATTACTAATAATAAAAAATGTAAATAATTAAGCTTATAATGTGAAAGTTGAACAAATTTAATTTAAAGTAAATAAAAAAACCCTACCCCACGTTTAATTAAATTAAAAAAAATAATTGAATTCAAATTCAGCTCTTTCTAAATAATTGAGTTTACACTTTATGAATTGATAAATTCATTTAAAATCTTTATTTCATATTTTACTTATCAAATCATTGCTTATATATATATTATACGTTTAACACATTTACTACATCTAATTGTTGATTTTTTGTATTGTTTAAATAAGTACTTAATTACTTAAAATAAAAATGAAGAACTGCTAAAATACAAAGATGTAGTTATTGTATTGAAATTCATTATATCGCAATAAAATCAAATATATATACATTTATATATATATATTGTAATAAAAATCATTGATTTTCGGCACTCAATAAGAAAATGGTTGTTTTCACTCAGTTAAATAAAAATGAAAGAGAAGAATGATGAATGTATAAAACACTTGAGCACACAATGAAGTGTTTTTTCCAAAATTTATTACAGAAAAATTTCAAAGAGATTAGCTAATATTTTGGCTTACAAAAACAGAAAATCAAAATAATGATAATCCTGAAACTTTTTTAAGTATCGACTTAAAAGATGTGAACAATGAATTTTTCAAACGTAAAGTGATAAGTTTGTGATATTTTTTTCTTGAATATACTTTATTGAGCTTCCTCAAATCTATTTTATATTCGCATAGAATACAAAACTTCTGAACAAATATATGAACCATAAAATTAGTAAGTGTTATTTTCTAGGAAAATTAATCAACGTAATTAACCTATTTAAGCATGTAGTTAAAATTTCTTTTAACACTGATTCTAAGGAACAAATCTAATAATATAACGTATAAATGTAAATTGATAATAACATAAAACACTTAAATCATTATAACCTTTGACATTAATCTGAAAAACTATTGTTTACCTAAAATATTTTTGAAAATTTTAAATGATAAATGTTAGCAAAACGTAAATATTTTAATTTCTTATGATATAATAAATGCTATTTTTTCAACAACTTGATTTAAACTTCTATTTTTGTTAAGTATTCAAACACTATAAAATCCCAAACTATTTCGTTCTTATTAATGCATTTGTATTATTATCAAAGTGATTGTGCTTGTCAGGAAAATATAGTATGATCTCATGATATAATATACCGGGTGATCCAAAAGTCAGGACGAACTTTAAAAATGAATAATTCGAAAACGAATCACGATACAAAGATGCGGTTTGCACCAAATGGATGGAAAAGGAACCGGGTTTTGTGCGGCAATGGAAAACAAAAATAGTTCTGTTGGTGACCAACAGATGGCGCTATAGTGTTTTATTGCAACAAAAGATGTTTTACAAATGAAACAATGATTAATGAAGTCGGATTAATTACAGTTAATTAGTACTTACTACAGTAAATGTTCAATGTGCTGTCCATCATTCAGAAGTAAAGCTGTGAGACGAGTCACCACACCATTCACAACATTTAGTAGCATTTCTTGCGTTATGGCAGACACATTTTGGCGCATGGCATCTTTCAGTGCCGCTAATGATGCCGGTTGGTCGCTGTACACTTTTGACTTCAAGAAGCCCCTTAGCCAAAACTCACAGGGTGTGAGATCGGGAGATCTTGGAGGCCTTGCGTGATTAAAGTAGCGACTGATAATACGATCCTCCCCAAATGTTGAGCGTAGCAGGGGTTGCACAGGCAGAGCAATATGAGGTGGTGCTCCATCTTGCATAAAGGTGACTGTTTGGAGTGCCTGTCGCGCTTACAGTTCAGGAATAATGCTGTTCTGTAACAGTGCTAGATATCGCTTACCGGTGACAGAAACTGTTTGGAAACCTGTCTATGTGACTTCCTCGAAAAAAATGGACTACTTATGAAATCAGCAGTGAAGCCACACCAGACTGTCACTTAAGGCTGTTGCAAGAGTACCTCTACAAATGCATGTGGATTTTCTGTGGTCCCCACTCGACAATTATGGGTGTTAACAGCGCCAGAGAGTGTGAAATGTGCTTCATCTGTCCAAAGCACAGTGTGAAGCCAGTCGTGCTGCTCTTCCATCTTATTGAAGACCGAATTCGCAAAATGTCGGCGAGAGTCGAAGTCAGGAGGTTTCAGTTCTTGGTTATGTTGCAACTTGTAGGGATACCGTTGCAAAGTTACTCGCAGCGCTCTCCAGACACTTCCGTACGACACTCCTGTCTGTCTCGAAACTTCTCGAGCACTGCACTCCCCATGTGCAGCAACCGCCGACATAGCTTGCACCGTCTGCTCCACTGTCGTGGCAACAGCAACTGCAGTTGAGGAACGTCAACTTCTTTGACGTGATGTCAAAGAACTTGAAGCTTCAAATTTTTTCACAATTTTGTTCAATGCAGAAGACGTTATTGGTCCTTTGCTATCTCGCATACCCTTCATGTAGCGATATGCTCGCAATGCCGCAATGGCACTTTCCAAATTCTTATAAAACAGATTAACTAAGAGGGCTTTCTCAACTATGGACAGCATTTCGATGCATACCAGCTTCGACTACCATTACCTGCTGCAGTTGCTTCTTTTTATATCGTTTGTTGCTTTGCATAATCCTACATCAGAAATCCGACAGCGCCATCTGTTGGTCGCCAACAGAACTAATTTTTTTTCATTGCCACAGAAAACCCGGTTTCTTTTCCATCCGTTTGGTGCAAACCGCATCTTTGTATCGTGATTCGTTTTCGAATTATTCATTTTTAAAGTTCGTCCTGACTTTTGGATCACCCTGTATATTAATGAATTTTATAGACATGCAAAATAAATGAAATGTGTTAATATCTTCTATGCAACATTCTAATAAATTCGCTTAGAACAATACCTAAGTTACCTTTATATGTGCGTTTTCGTAACAAAAATTAATATTGTTATTAAAATAATATGAAACAAAGAAAAGAGAGAGTATTTATTTTATTAATAAAACTTTTTAATATCTTAGATTAACATATATTTGCATTTTCTTATAAACTATTACGTAGCATATTTATGTTTATTTATTTAAATAAATGCGTTTCGTTCTTTCTGCTTTGTTAGATAAAATTGGTTTTGCAATCTTTATACTCTTCGTTAATTATTGTGTTATATTAAATAATATGCTTAACCCTTTAACCGGCTATCCCGAGTACACTCGGGCAAACATTTCTGTGCGTTTTCCGGCTATCCCGAGCCCCTTGGTAGGGGCAACGGGCTTCACTGCAGTGCTTTAAATTCAACCCCCGAATTGATGGATTGCCTTGAAATCGTGGCTTGGGAACTTACTTACTGAACGGTTATGGTTGATTTAACTAATGTGAGCGGGAATCGAAAATGTTTCAAGAAAGCAACAGTTGTACATTTCTATATTTATTCACATTTAAATTTTCATAGTTGAAGACTCTTTAATTTTTGCGATTTATAAAAAGCATATATAGTACTAATTTTCATTACATTTTTTATCAAGTTTTTTAACAATATTTAGTTTCTTTGTATAATACACATATATTATGTATATATATATATATATATATATATATATATTGTTTATAATTTAATTGGAAACTGGACATAATGAGATTATATTAATATGTGACTTAGTGACAAGGTTAAAATAATGAAGAATGTATGTAATTTAAATATTCAAAAATATGAAATTTTAAAAAGTTAAAAAATTTTCTTAAAATTAGAATGGATAAAATAAGTAATAAATTGAATATTATTTTTTTAAACATTTGAATGAATTTAGTATTTTAAACAATTTTGTAATGATTTTTGTACGTATTTAATCCTTGAAATCTCTCAGATTTTAACTAATTTCCCAGTGAACCTAATTTTAATTTATAAATTAAATAAATTGTTTCTAGAGTTATCATTTTAAATGCTTATATATTTCTATTAATGATTAACAAAAAATCGGAAATCTTAGTTATACAAAATATGTGTTAATGTAAATAAAATATTAAAGCTTAAATCATTTTTTGTTGAATGTAAGAAAAAAAATATTATAAAAGGAACTAAATTCTCTCACACTTTATTTTAAAATGTAAAACTTTAAATTTTAAAATATTAAATTAAATTTTAACGTTTAACTGTATTTAAATTAATGAAATTTCTGTATTTAAAATAATGAAATTATTTCCATAGAAAACTAATATTTATGGCATTATTTCATCAGATACATATACATTTATAATAAAATGTAAATTATGCTTAAATGTTAGTATGATGCATACCCTTACTGAAGACACTTCCAAATATTTTATTTTATACTTGTGACATGAAAATATTTGCAAATAAATGTTATAATTATGCTTTGAAGGTTTATTACTTATTATATTTATTTATAAAAACATTTAAAAATATGAAAATAAATCGAGGGATATAAAACTCAGTCAAAGCATAAATCTTAACATCATGAAATTTTTAATTCTATTTCGTAACATCGCGTTGATAAGCTTTGTTTGGAATCAAGTATTCAGATTTAAAAAATACGGTCTTAAAATAATATTAATTTTCTAAACTTTACAGAATTTTCACCACTTAGACTAACAGTTTTCTTCTGTGTATTGAAGAATAATTTGCAAACTATCAATCAAAATATAAAATTATTTGGACTCCATATTTTAGAATATAAAAACGATTTTTCAAATTTAGATAATATGTAATTTAGACAATTAAAATTAGTCAAAGCAAAATGCAAAAATGTACCACAAAAATAATATTTATTAATTCTTAATCTAAAAAATCATGACAAATTATATGCTATTGAAATTTTTTTAAAATATATAAGCTTAGGAAGTGTATAAGGCATTATAAAAATTTATGGTACTAGAAGGAATATGAGAAAGGTAGATAGCCATATACAAAAATTAATTTGGTGTTTTGAAAATTTTAAGCAACAATTGTAAAATTATTTCTAAAAGCAATTGAAAGGATAATTATTTAAAAATAATTATCCTTTTTTGCATTTTATATCTACATTATATCAATAAACACATATTATATACATTTTCCTCATAAATGTGTACTAGTCAAATTGGTTTCATGTTTTGGGAAAATTGAAGCTTACTATAGCAACGTTAAATAAAATAAAATTTTGAAAATAAAATATCTACTCAGATTTTACTTTCGAAATAATAGATATAATTATTTCTCCTTATATCATGATATTCAAAAATAATAGAAATAAATGGAACTCATATATATTGTTTAATGTAAATATATTTTGCATTTATTGTAATGTTTAAAGTCACATTTTAAAACATTTTTTCACTAATATTTTTTCATAATTTTTTCATACTATTGAAATAATAGCATAAAGATTTCCTTGCTTTCATACTCCTTCTAAAATTTTTCAGCATGAGATACAACATTTTATTATTTGTGCAAAACAATTTAAGAAATATAAAAGATATCTAATCACAACATGAATCTTATATCGAGAGATATTTCTTGCATAGTTAGAAACACAGAAATCTTTCTCTACAAAGAATTTAATATGTATTTTAATACGTAAAAAAATTAAAAGCTTAATTAATTCAATAACAATAGACTTCAAATCATATTTAAAAAATTTTGAATGTAAAATTTATATTCAAATAAAAGATTTACAAAATTTCAACTGAAATGAATAGCTTACAATATACTCTGAAGTCTATTGTTAAGCAATTAATGTAGCTTTTGATTTTTTAAGCTATTAAAATTTTAAAATTTTGTCAAAATTCTTCAATTTGTGTATAAAGCAACAGAGGTGATTCTTTCAATAATTTTGAAAATTATTTGATTTTAAAAAATAGTGTTGTTTTTGAAAAGTATCGACAATAATTAAAATCAATTAATAATTAAATTGCAAATTAACGTGTTTTAACAGCTATTTAAATCATTACAATTTTAACTATTTGGGAAATTAAAAATAAATTCTGATTTTTAATAAAAGGAAATGATTATACATATATATATATATATATATATATATATATATATATATATATATATATATATATATATATATATATATATATATATATATATATATATATATATATATATATATATATATATATATATATATATATATATATATATATATATATATATATATATATATATATATATATATATATAGAGCAAAATGTCATTTTAAAATTATGATAATATAATATTCATTGAGTTAGCTATCACATATATATATTTTAATTTAAGAATTTTAAATATAAAAACTCCGTAGAAGTAAATTAAATTTATTGATAATAATTTTCAAAATAGTAAAACAAAATTTATATTTATTGTAATTAAAAAATTATAATAGAGACTTGTAGAAATTTTCAAGCAGAACATTCATAAAGAAAAGTACTAGCACACGTGAGTTTCTTCAGCTGACAACGATTGATGGTCTTTCCCCACTGCAAGTGATTAGAATGTGATTATTGTGAGGTGGTCCAGGGTAAAACGGAAATGCGCCTCATCAAGATTTAAAGGCTTTTATATTCTTGACAAGTTCTAAAGGGGGAAAAACTTGCATTGCAGTGAAAGCCAAAACTGTGTTGCCACCGCGAAGCAAAAATGAAGCACTTTCTTCGCTGAACCCCAGACGGTTAAGGGGTTAAATCATACATTAAACATTTTCTCGTTTCTCGCAATTTAAACTTTGTTTAATGGCTTATTGAGACTATAATAACATATTCAGTATAAACTTTAGAAGAAATTACTTACAAATTATAATTTTTTTAATGTATTTAATTTCTGAAATTTTTCCGTTGATGAATTTTAAAACAGTTATTTCATTAATTGCAAAAAATATCTTTCTTTTCTATGAGTGTTTAGAAATAATATTGGGCAGAAAATTTTAATTATTTCTTAATAATTTATTTTTAAAATATTAGTTTACAGTTAAATTTTGAAAAATGTTTTGAATATGCTTTTTTCATTTCCTCCTACTTAACTAATAACTGATAACCATTATTAATCATTTCAAAATTTACGATATTTTAAATGCCATGATGACTATCATTTTATTGATAGATTATATTTTATGCGGTACAAGAGAAATAACACTTAATGTTATATAAAGAGCATTATTCCAATTGTACAAATTTGTATAGTTATTGTAACTTCATAGCAGATTTACTGGGCAAGTTAGTTTCAGGAAGATTTTAAATAAGTTTATAATTGTATTCATTTTATTTATATAAAACTATTTTAGTAGTGATAAATAAATTATTATGAAAAAATTCACGTGGAAAAATATACATCCATAATATTTTACCCTCTCTGTATATGTACTCAAACTAATTAATTTACATTCATTTATAATATTAAGTTTATAATTTTTTTTTCAAAATTTGTCCATTTTGATTCTAATTTCAATTAAAAGCACTTGAACATATATATATATATATATATATATATATATATATATACATATATATATATATATATATATATATATATATATATATATATATATATATATATATATATATATATATATATATATATATGATGAATTTAAATGATTTTCTGAATATATTGATCGTTAAAAGGGACGAGTCAGCGGGTTATAAAACCACAGTGGACGGCAATACATCGAGACAACACGTTTATGCACAGAGTCCATGAGAGTAACTATTTTAGTTACGTCCTGATGGATGGCGTCCTGATAAATGGCTTTCCATTCTCTTTCAACCATTTTCCAAAGTTGTCTTCGAATCATATCCGAAATATGTTCAATTGGTAAGGGATCTGGAGACCTCATTGGCCATTGTAGCAACTATACAACTTGCGGGGAATGTTGGCAGTTGCAAGTAAGATGCAATCGGGTGTTATCCTGCTGATAAAAGATATTAGGCATATCCTGAAAGAAGGAGAGTTTCACCAGTCAAAGAACATCATCGTTATAACACTTGGCTGCCATAGAGACAGGAATACGGACAAGATGTGACCTGGAATAGTATGCAATGGCTCCTCAAACCATGATCCAGCTTGGTTGCGCAGTGGACCGTTCCATAATTGCTGCAGGATTGGACATGCCTCCACATCACTGATAAAACTGAAGCGTGGCTTATCTGAGAATGCATTCATGAAAGTAATTCACATCACTCTAATCCAGCACCATTCCACACGTTGGCATCTTTGCTGTAGAATTAATGGTAGTCTTCTTGAGGGATTCTATCAGCTTGTAGCCCAGTGATGGCAAATGCTGGATATGGGAGGATCCAGGGTCTCTTGAAATGCCGCAGAGTTTTAGTAGACGTGCATTTTGGAGACCCCTATTGTCAGACTCTTTGATCCAATTATGCTCACGTCACTCCAACTGCACTATGGACGCTTCCAGATGTCTGTCAGCTGCCAATTCTTGTAAAGAATAACCAGTTCTTCTCAGTTGAATCACCATGCCTCTCGTATGTTCGTCTATATTCTGGAATTGACTCCTTCGATGATGGTATGTCATTCTCTGCAATTAGCATAATTCTTCACGACAAGAACAAGCTCTCCTTTCTTGTTTTTTGATTACTTTCCAAGCAGCAATAGCGGCGTGGTTATTGCCCACTCTGCCTATTCCTTACTTTATTTCTAATCCTATGTATAATGGAGAATTGTGCATTTTACATCATTTGCATACATTACATAACTTGGTAAGCCTAAAATTTGCATAATTTTGTGGCTACTCCTTCCTGGTGTTACATTTTCAATCTATATATATATATATATATATATATATATATATATATATATATATATATATATATATATATATATATATATATATTATGTGTCGCCGGCATACTATAGAATGACAAACGCCATTTAGGCAAAAAAAAAAAAAAACATCCTCATGAGGTTATTATGTAATTAATGTGCATTTTTCATAAGTACAAATTTTATTCTGAAAAATCAGAATGTCATTTTTAAATCCTTAAAGAAAAATGAAAATTGTACAAAACTTAATTTATGCATTTTTTATTAAGGGAAACAAACTGTTCATATGAAAAATAAGAAATAAACTAATTTTTTGGAACATGACAGTTTTGAATGATATTTTAAGTTACATTTTTAATGGAAGGACATTCCAGGTTTAGGTATTTTGTTTTACAGTAGACATATCCTTGTTAACTGTCACTGGATTGAGCAATTGCAACTGACCGGAGATGAATTTCATTGTCAGGAATATATTCAATTCTATGCTGGTTCTTAGAGAAAGTGAAATCTGTTCTGGCATGTACTTGTTTTAAAATTCCTTTAGATGTTTCAAGTTAACTGAAACATTCCTCTGTCACAATACTTAGACCTGCCAAGATATTGTGGGTATACCCTTTGCTCCTTGTCGACGTCAGGAATAGGAATGCAACCATTAGTTCCCAATGAAGCAGTGGGAATTCTTTGCGAATTTATATTCATTTTTGGTATGTATTTCAAATTATATTTTAGAGTTTATTTTACTTTCGATAACAATTTTAGTTTCGAAACAAATATTGCACGACGTATTTCTCTATCACCTTTACTGGCACGGCCATAAAAGGTATGAATTTTTTGATGACATATTTTTCATGCAAGTGCACTACTAGTTTCCTTTAAACACAAACACACACACATAAGCATCATAAGCTAAAAACTCTTCGGTAAGCATGCCTTAATCATGTTAGTTTAATACCATGTTGACTATAATCTTATGCATGTTTTTTTCCAACAGGATCTTTTTCTTGCATAATCTGATTAGTTTCACCTTTTCCTATTCTTTTGACTTTTTTATTAAATTTTCTAGCTTCTCCTCCGTATTTATGTCTTTAAAATATCTGCTGGCAGAAAAAAAAGTTGAGCCCTTTTTTTAATTTTGCATCCAAATATAGATTCGTATTCTTTTGATCCTAGAATGATAAGCTCCATGTTTCATAGGTTGTAGAAAACACAGCCCGTCTCTCCAGAGGTCAGATTTATTGTTAGCCACATTATCCAAGGCATGTAAATGCGAAACTTCCCATGGATGATCTTCAGTCATTAGATTGTAGGCTACTTCTTCAGCTCTTTTTGATGTTAGAGATTCAAGAATCACAAATTTTGTGAGATGATTTGGTACAAAATAATAAATATGTATTCTCTTTCTGGTTAGGACTGAATGTCAATAATATCTATTTTTCTGCGAGAAACAAATTCAGAAAAAAACCTAAGTTTCTCAGCATTGCTCTTTTTTAATATCTTTCTGTTTTTTTTCTTGTAAGTTCTTTCTTAGTTCTATCACTTCCTCAGGGTCGAAATGACAAATGAACTTCGTGAAGTACGTGAAATAACTCGGAGTCCATGACGTAATACTGAATTGCACTGAAACCCTCTTTAACAGGATAAATGAGTTTTATTTTTGTTTTCCCCAATCTTCACATGGTATCGTAGTGATTTAGTATCTTAGTGATTAAGCAGTCTCTGGGTTCTTTCTTAGTCACCATTTTGCTTCTTGAGCATCCTATATTAACATCTGGTAAGCAGTTTCAGTCAAGAAAATACTATTTTTTTGCAGCATTAACTCTTATTTTGAACAGTTCATCGTTGAATCATTGTTTCATGTTTATAGAACACAACTCTCTAACACTACAGCTTGCTCCTCTATTTTCATGCAGCACAGCAAGAAAAAAAATACTGAAAGAAAGTTAAGTAAAATTGCGTATTTTGACATTTCCATACAAACCGCACAGTGAAATGGACAAATTTTTAGCAGTGCTTTATTATTCAATTATCTTGCCACGTGGTACTCTAAATTACTTAAAGATATTCCAATTGAAAATGAATTGGAGACGTGATATTGGAAATGAATGTATTTTATACTTTGCCGGTTTGTCATTTAAAATTCTATACAATGACTAAGAAGTGAAATATATGTAAATTGTTTTATATATTGTTGGATTGTAGTAGACACTATATACAATACCTAGGCATTCTATAGAATATTTTGCCGTTAACATATGATGTCACCATATCGAATAGAAACATTTGCCGACGAATGGCTACAATCTCATAGCATCTGTTAAGAAGACTACCATTAATCCCACAGCATAGATGCCAACATCTGGAATGGTGCTGCATTAGAGTAATGTGGATGACAGAGTGGCACAGCATAGTATTCTCAGATGAGTTACGTTTCTATTTCTTCAGTGATAGTCACCAAATATGAGTGTAGCATCGATGTGAAGACAAGTCTAATCATTCAGCAATTGTGAAACACCCCACCATGCGACAACTTGGCATAATGGATTGCGGTGCCATTGCGAATGATTCCAGGTCATCTCTAGTTCGTATTCACAGTATTATGATAGTCCAACGGCTATCATATTCTGCTGCCGATGACACTCCCCAGCCTTCAGGTTGTCCCTAATGCCCTTTATCAACTGTATAACGATCGACAGCATATTGCTCGCTTCCAAGAACATTCCCTTTAAAATGCGCAGCTTCTTCCCTGGCCAATGGGCTCACCAATCAAACATGTTTACAATTTTATTTTCAGCCATTTGAAGACACTGCTACAGCTTCCCTGAAAAGACGCACTTTGGGAAATGGTTTACAGGGAATGCAGAGCCATCCCTCAGGTTGCGGTCCGTAATCTCATTGACTGTGTACCTAGTCAATTATATATCTAGTTTCTTTATATATCACCGCCCACTGTAATCCTACAACCTATATATATATATATATATATATATATATATATATATATATATATATATATATATATATATATATATATAATCATTCATTAATTTATGTATTCAATTTAATCTTTGTTTTGTATATTTATTATCTTTAGGCATCATTAATAACTATAAATTATAATATAAAAATCATATGATAATTTAAAGAGGAATTATTTTACAATTAGTTTCTAATATTATCTATTGGGTCTATACATAACATTTAATCACGCATGTGTTATGACTAATCCTAGAAGAGAAAATGAAACCCACTTAGATTTTCTAGAGAGTGCCTACATATGTCAGTTTAATCAGTGGAAAGCATATGTTATTCTAAAGATATTAAATATCAATCCGTATACGACATAAACTGGTTAGTGTTGATAACATTAAATACAGGTTTTAAGTGAAATGAATGTATTAACTAAGTTTATACGAAATATTTGCTATGCATAATACAAAATTCTGCTGTTTAATGTCTGCAATAAATATTCTGTTTTAAATCTTTTTTTAAGTTTTAAAATTATTTTAAGTGGAAAAATTGATGTTAAATACCAGTAATTTTTGTAGAACATGTCTGCAGATATTGACGTGAAATACATTTTACCGTTGATTTAATTATTCATATAATAAATTACTTGTCTGAATATGTTTTTATTTTACAAAGTATAAAGTACATTCTTACTGTGAAACTTTAATGAAATTAGATTTTGGGCAATCAAATTGCTATTTTTGTGCATTTGTATTAATATATTTTATAAATTTATATATTTTAATCGTATTATAATAGTTAATTATTCCATACTTTTATAAAAATATTTCAAAATTTCTAACATTAAAAGTGTTTTTAGAATAAGGTTTTTTTCCATTTTCCTTTAAATTCCAATTTACGTTCAAATATTTCAACACATTTATGTTAACAATTACATGTTTTACTTTATTTTCACTTACATTTTCAAAAGATTCTGTTTTCTACCTTACGAATGCATTACAAAATCATTATCAAAAAACTACATAACATAAATATGTACTACCTCAACATGTTTGGCAAATAATAACTTTGACAATTTTAAATCTACTAATTTGTGTTAATAACGTATTTATTTTTAAGTTTAAAATCTACTCCGAAGATGTATAGTGACAAATATCTGTGCCTGTCTCGGGAGAGACCAAGGTTCGATTCACCTCGGGAATTGGGGCCGTGGTATCCTATTAGTTTGAACACCGGCCTTACTTCCAGAAGTGCAGTGTTCGATTACCAGCGCCACCAAAGACCCACCAAGTGCATGCGATAAACGTGCTCATTAAATCTGTGGAATTGAAAGTCCTGCGGTAAGTATTTGAGGTGTAATGGGTGTAATGGTATGGAGAAAATTTCCCTTCCTTCCACAGCAATGCCAGAATTGAGGGATTGGGTCCTTTGGTGGTGCCATCTATCGGAGGACAATAGAGTGATCTGGCGTATACGTTCACCTTCATGGTGCTTTAGTTAAAACGAAAGACCCACAGTACTGACTGAATTTCTTATATCCAACGGCATAGTGAGCTTGGCTTGTTCAAGTGTTATAAGCAAAAATAACAACAACAAAAATCTGTCTCTTTTTTAAAATATAAAATGCATGAATTGATTAATGCTGTCTTTAAAGGTAAGCAAAATCTAGAAAAGAAGCAACGAATAATAATTTGTGTCAAAAGACTTTTCTGGTTCTAGGAGTATCAAAATGATTTATAGTTACTCTCACAAAATTTCAAAGAAGAACATGCCTTTTAAAAATGTACTTTTAAATTTTTTTATTATTATTGCATTTAAAACTAAACTTGGTCTTCATATATATTTCGTAAATATTATGGATAAGTACAGTTTACATAATCTAAAGAAACATTGTGTTATTAAATTATCTGCTAATCAAAACTTAATGGAAAAGAAATTATATACGTACGTTCTTATACCGCATGTTCATAATTCATGTATTATACTGTGTATTCAACAAAGATTATTTCCTTGCATTTATTTCTAAAAGCAGAATATAATTATATTTTCGTAATAATAAGAAAATTGAAAAGCTATAAAATTGTAGGTGAGAATACCATATACTTATTTAAGTGCAGTATTAAAGAAATCATAAAAGCCTGCAAAAATCAACAATGTCATTGGAAAATTTAACAAAAAGAGTCTTTTTGGGAAACATTTAATGAATACGAAAGGAATACTTTTCTAAATAAAGAGTTATATTTGAGAGCCAATATTTGAGATTCTGTATTTAGCAATTATTTTATTTCGTTACTTTGCATTGTTATTTCATGTTTGTTTTTGGAAGAATTGCGTTCCTAAATCGATAGCTATTAAACATTCCATACAAAAGTGTATCAATTACGATTTCTTTCTTTTAAACATTTTATTGACATTTAAATTACCCTTATTTGCTAAAATAGAGAAAACTGAGGAAAATGTTATTTTTCGTTTATATCTTTACATTTAATGGAATATATCTCTAACAAATGATACGTTTATTTTAATATTTAAAATCAGAAGCACTGTGATTATTAATAGGATTATATTATAAGTTTTTTAAAATAAATTTTTACCTGTTTTTAAATTATACATATGTGGGTTTCAAAATCACATAAGTAGGTTCATAAAAAGCAAAATGAATCATTACTGAAACAAAAATTAAAAACAATTTCTAAATTAATTCTAAGAAAAGATGGAAGTTACACCTTGAAAATTGATCTTGGAGAATATTTGCATAAAGTATGATATTTATCTTAAAAATAGAAATTTAGTTGTTATATTTGTACAATGTAATTCTTTGTAGTATATAAATGATTAATTAAAAATATACATAAACATTTAAATATTTTAATTAGTTTTATATAAATATAAATTATTTGATGTTTATCAAATGACTTTAATAAATTTAAAAAAATCTAACATTTATTCTTATGTAATGTTAGAAGATTTAATATTTTACAATTATCGCTTGATAAGTAGGAAAATAATGCTTTAAAATTTCACTTTTGTTAAAATACTATTTTACAGAATAAATGATTTTCAAAATTATATATAACATGCAAGATATTGATTGTCATATGCAGAAAAATTTATGGAAATAAAAAATCACTTATAAAGTGTCTTTAAGATAAAATATTTATTAAATTTTAGAAAATAACTTAATACTTGTACATTTTTATTGCGAAACAAATCTCATGCACTTTAGTATATATATAATAAATATATAAGTTTGTTTAAAATAAATATAAAAATCAAGTGAGCTTTCAAAATTTGATAGATTGGAATTCTAGGAAATAGCAACAAAATATTTAGTTATAGTAATTTTTAAAGAAGTACGATTTATTACCAGAAAATTTGAAAATTAAATAAATATTATTTTACAGAAATATTAACTTTTCCTTAACTATTACCAAAAAGGTTTTAATTCCCCGTGTTGGTTTTATATCAACACAGTTTATTGCATTTTTAAAAATTGTGAATATAATTCAAAGATAAAGAAGAATCTTCTTAATAGAAATTCCAAACTGACGATTAATCTTTTCTCAAAGAATTTAACGTTATTTATTGGTCGTTTTGTAGAAATTATTTTCCCCTTTTTTCAACGTATGAAGATTTTACTGTAATTGGAAAGTACTTAACTTCCATATGCCAAATAGTTTATGAAGTTTATAAATAGAAGGAATTCTTTACCGTTGGAAGATGGACGTAAAAAAGCGTAATTTTGAGACTTGCTTCATTCAAGTGAAATGTGCGAAAAGAATGATTGCGTAAAACTCTTAAGCATTAATTTATTATTTAAAAATATAACATATTTATCTTCGTTTATTAAGGTAAATATTTTTATGCAAAGAAACTGGGAAAGTCGTTTTAATTATTTAAGATTAAAATTATCATCTTTGAATAAATTAGAAAAGAACAAAATGTATTATGTAATTCGATAAATAAAATCTGTTAATGTTCTCAAAATGTAAACTATGTAGGCAGATAGTTAATACATCATTTATTTTACTGCAAAATATAATATTCATTATAAAATTTAAATAAGAAAAATATTGATAATTATTGAATTTGAGTATTTTATCCATGGTAAATTGTAAGTTTAAGAGATGTAGATAAACTGGGCTTACAATTTTTGTCAATACTTTAAAATATGCTTTACAGTTAACTTATATTAGTTATGTTAAAAAAAGTTTTGGTTTTAAAAACACTAAATAAATTAACACTGAAAATTTTATTGAAAATAATGTTATACACAGTTGCTTTGAATATCATTACAAAAGAATTGTCAAATGGAAAATGAAACGGTAATTATGAAACTAAAATGATGATTTTAAATATGATGTTTACCCAAATTAAAAATGGATATTACAGAATTATCCCCAAATGTTAATTTTGTTGAATATTCTGTTAAACATTTCATTTTTACACAATAAATGATAAATGTTAAATACTGTAAAAATAAGTATGTTTATTTTAATATTTTTAGGAACATTTTAAAAAATGTATTTTCCTACATTTTGTCATAAAATTGAAAATATTTTAGTGAAGTTTTGCAGAAAAATTAAAATAATAATATATAATTCATATTATTTTAAGTTTCTTACATTTGGCGACCTGAGGATTACATAATAATATTTATTTCATACAACATTATTAGATATTTACCTGGTAAATTAGAAGCAGAAACAAATATTTTTCATTTACCACATGACTAAATGACGAAATTAAATAAATAAACTGAAATCAGAAATTTCTATACAAGAATATAGTCGAATTTGTACAAAAAATTAATAATTATTAAAAAATAGTATTTCAGTAGAATAACTGTATTGCGTTATAATGTATTTGACACAATATATATATATATATATATATATATATATATATATATATATATATATATATATATATATATATATATATCAAGTGACCCAGCCACGCGTTGCAGTGGCTGAGTTTTTATAATACATTGAATCAATTTTTTACTAATTCTTGGGTACAATGAAATCAATATTTTCTAAAAAAATTAAAATAGTTTCATTCATATGAGATTAAAAATAAAACGTTTCGCAAAAATTTAAAAGTAGTAGGTAAAGTATCGAAATTTTGAAATTAAGCACAAACCAACATAAACTTTCTGAATTTACATTTTATTCATCTTATATTATATTATAGTTTGTAATCAGTGACTTACTTACAAAATATACTATATAAATTAAAAACATCTAAAAATAAATTGTTATAAATGAGGTAGATAACATTGACATCGAACTATTATTTTTTCAATTTTAAATTATTAAAACTAAAAATTATCCAAGTACTACTTTGTGTACAACATTCCTGGTTAACCTGTCTTTCGCTAACTCGAGGAGATTTGATGGTTTTCCTGCTCGTGAGCAGGCATCATATAGCTGTCCATGTGAGAAGCATGTGTTTTTCAAATCCAAACCGCAAATAGACATTGTTTGGCCTTGAGATTTATTTATGGTCATCGCAAAAGCTAAACAAATTGGAAATTAGAGCCTTTTAAACGGTATTGGATATTCTGACGCTATCAGTGGAATACGTGGATACAGGATGATATCTTCTTTAAATTTTCCCGTCAAAATTGTTGCTTCGAGAATATTTTCGGTCATTTCTTTTATGTCTAAGCGTGTAACGTTACATAATTGAGGTGGGTTTAAATTACGTAGAAGAATAGTTGGTGAACCAATTTTCAATTGAAGATTGTGTGGTGGCATTCCTGGCATATCCAGAGAATTCAAAAATTCAGTTGGAAAGTTTACGGCTTCGTTTTCATCAATAACTGTGTCGATTGATTTAAAAGACATCAAATCACCGGGCAACATCTGTTGTATATGGAAGTTAATTTCGTTCACATCAACGTTTCTTGATGCCAAAATAGCACGATTACAGGGCCAATTATACAAATTATAAAATAAAAATAAAAATAAAAGGCTATCAAGAATTTCTTTGGGAGATAGTATAATCTAGAAAAATAAACACGTCGCCATCTGTCGAATACCTGTGCAACTTAGATGCTAAATCGCCAACTATTTGGAAATTACAGAACTAACTGATAAATAAACACTAATATCGTATAATAAATATTGATTTCAATAATTAAGAGATAAAAATTATTCTGTCTTTTAAGTTGGACCATGTTATAAATGGTTACAAAATTTTATCAAAATCGGTTCAGTAGTTTCGGAGTTTATCGCGAACATACATCTTGACACAAAATTTTTATATATATAGAATTGCTGAGCCAGCAAAGCGTTACTCAGCCACGCTTTGCTGTGGCTGAGTAATTATAATACATTGAATCAAATTTTTACTAACTCCTTGGTACAATCAAATTAATATTTTCTAAAAAAATTTAAAATAGGTTCATTCATATGAGATTAAAAATAAAACGTTTCACCAAAATTTAAAAGTAATAGGTAAAGTATCGAAATTTTGAAATTAAGCACAAATCAACATATACTTTCTGAATTTACATTTTATTCATATTATATTAAATTATAGTTTGTAATCAGTGACTTACTCTTATAAAATATACTATATAAATTAAAAACATCTAAAAATAAATTGTTATAAATGAGGTAGATAACATTGACATCGAACTATTATTTTTTCAATTTTAAATAATTAAAACTAAAACATTTTTCCGCTGATATTATACTGAAATAAAAAAATTAAAAGAATTTATCATTTGAATAAATAAATTAGATCAAAATGTACTGCTGAATAAATTAATAATTATCAAATTATAAAATAAAAATAAAAATAATAAAAGGCTATCGAGAAATACTTACATGTTTTCGAGGTGGTATGAAAATTAGTAGAGAAAAACAGTAATAAATAAAATTTTATTTTATTATTTATAATATTAAAAATATTCAAACTGAACACTTCACAATAATATCACAATACAAAGTATAATTCTGAAAATGATTCACGAAAAATTGTTATCGTATGATTATACATCATGAAAATATATTTAAATTCTATATTTAACCACGCGCTTGCGCGCGCACGTTAATTTTCTCGAAGATGGTATAATCTAGAAAAATAAACACGTCGCCATCTGCTGAATACTTGTGCAACTTAAATGCTAAACCGCCATCTATTAGGAACTTACAGAACTAAGCAATAAATAAACACTAATGTCGTATAATAAATATTGAGATCAATAATTAAGAGATAAAAACAATTCTATCTTTTAAGTTGGACCATATTATAAATGGTTACAAAATTTTATCAAAATCCGTTCAGTAGTTTCGGAGTTTATCGGGAACATACATCGTGACACGAAATTTTTAATTTATATATATATACATATATATATATATATATATATATATATATATATATATATATATATATATATATATATATATAACAAAAAGAACTTAAGAATGTATCTAAATTAACCAATGAAGACATTGAGAAATAACTTCCAGTAATGCATTGAATAATATTAATTGTTGTAAATTAAATTTTAAAAAATTAAAAAAGGTAAATAGTTGAAAAGGAAACATTTAAATTTAGCTTAATTTCTATATTTATTTAAATTTTCTGTATTCTATATTTTGAAAGCGTAAAAAAGCGCGTATATGCAGATCTAATTTATAAAACAACTAATAACGAGGTATTTTTCAGACTTATTTAAATATAGTTTTGAGGCGATGTAAAATAAATAATATTTTGTACAAAAATATAGTAGGAGATAAATCTAAAGAACATATAAGGGATTTTGCATTAGGTTCATTTTCCATGTGAAAGTAATTAATTTCTGTAACATTTTTATTGCTTTAAATTTTCTTTAAATATCCAAATGAAAATAGTTAATTTATTATAATTTCAGAAAATTAAATTCAAGTATTTAAAGGAATCCCTTACTACTGATGTCATTTTTGTGTTATATATATATATATATATATATATATATATATATATATATATATATATATATATATATATATATATATATATACATAGTTAATAGTATAATTTGTAAAATATGCAATGAATATAATGAAACAAAATACAATGAAAAATGCCAAATGGAAAATAGTACATTGAAAAATTAAATGCCAAAAGTAGAATACCAAATTTAAAATAACACATTGAAAAGATTACAATGAAATATATATATATATATATATATATATATATATATATATATATATATATATATATATATATATATATATATATATATATATATATATATATATATATATATTATATATATATATAGACTGCAATTAAAACAATAAATTTTTTAATAACAAATTCTCTGTTCATAAGTTCATGATGTAAATAATGAGTAATTACATAGAAATTTTTAGTTAATATTAAGTTTATTTTGGATAACCAAATTGAGCACTTTCTGTTATTTAGTTTTTTTCATTATTATAATGGGAAAAGTAAATAAACCCAATTTGTCTTATCTTATTTTTTGTTAATATCTTTATTATTTTTAAATACTGATTCTCAATTTTATTCCTTACAATAAATATTATTTATAATTTTGTTATTATTATTTATCAATGAAAGTTCATACTTCAAGTCAATTCTTTAAAAAACGTACCTAAATATCTCTTGTTTTGTTTGTTATTTTTATAATTATAAATAAAATAGAATTAGAAACACAAAATATTTGTGTTACGCAGGAAATGACATATATATAAATATATTGTCTAAACTTGAGATTCTTCTTATAGAAGTGTACAAAAATATATAATTTCAAGTATTTTCTATATCTTTCCGAGAAAATGTTATATTTTCTTGAAATATTATATTATAAGAATTATTTCAATATTTTAAATAATTAGAATAATTTTAAGATTATTTCTGTAATTTTTTAAGATAGAATTATAAGAAAAATTTCAATAATTAAGATAAGAATTATTTCAATATTTTTGAAATCATGGATTTATAGGGAAATATTAGACTCCTATTTTGACTAAAAGTGTTTTACACTAATCTTTTTTATTTTTAAGATAAGATAAAAACATTGTTTCAATGATCAGAAAAGAATAAGTTATTTATTAAGACATGGTTTTATTGATTCTCAAAATTTGTTCATATCTATGTTAATTGTTAGGTATTATATATTTTTATGTTATAATTTAATAATTTTTTATGATGTAGTTAACCTTTAACTACACCCCCATATTCGCATAATGACGCCACATATTATTTCCTATTTTATTTATAATTATTTTTCATTTATGAAATCAATTTAACAAATTTAAAAAGGAATTACTTTTAATAATTTTACCAAATATTATTAATTATTATATAATGTAGGTATTATGAATTTATTTTATATATAATAAATTTTTTTAAAAATTATTTCACATCCTGCAAACAATTTTTTTCCTATTATCTAATAAATTGTATTAAACATATATGAATGATTGTAAGATTTTCAGCTTATTTATATTTTAATATAAACATTGCTTACATTTTTATTTTTTGAATGGTAAATCAAGTTATTTAGTCTTAATTATAAATAGAAATTTTTAAAATATATATACATGAAGTTTCCTGTAGTATTTGTGAATTTACAAAGGGTAGAAAAACAAATTAACGCTCTCACTTCTTATCATTGAAATTTTCTTCAGAAATATCTAACTTTGATACAAAAATACTTTAATATTGTGTAAAGTAGTTAATATAATAATAAAGTATAGTTATTCTAAGACACATAAAAATTTTCTACACCAACATTTTAGTAATCTAAGCAAAAAAAATATTGCTATGAATGGTATCATCATTTGGGAATATATTTGCCTTAAGGGATTCCCTCTAATCCAAGTCTGTCTTGTCGATTTTCTAGGAGTTTCGTTGATATAATAAGAAACTTCTGAAAAGTTTGAAAGATGAAATGGCATTCACAACATTTTCATTTATTTTTACTCTTTAAATAGAAAAATAAAGAAAAGAGTCAGGTTCAATGTTACAATATTTTTCCTGCAAATTTTTTAATAGAAAATTTCTTTAAAACTAATATTAATGCAATAAATTTCAGTAAACATATTATTCGTTAAATGACAAATTGTTAAACCATTTATAAAAATGTGTTACATATTAAATACATTATTCATGTATGAATAAATTTTGATTTTTTTCGTGTTTATGTTTTTCGTGCATTCTTAATAAATTTTTTTAAATAATTCTTGTTATTATATAAGCATGAAATATTTATAAATAATTATATTAACCAAATATTTTAATTATGTTAAAACATGTGTTAAAATAGTAAATATTAATTAAAAGTTAAATTCTTTAATCTCAATTAATAATTTAATTTTAAAATGAAATATTGCATACCATGAAAATTTGGTTTATATTTTGAACTTTTGTTCCATTTAATATTAATTTTGCGATATGTACTTTAAAATCCCCTTATTATTCAATATACAAATATGTTAATTAAAATTTAGATTTAAAAATGATATAAAAGTCAAGCAAATGAACATAATTTAATAAACTCCTAAGTAAATTAATGTATATTCAGCATTTGATGTCTAAAATGCCTACTATTGTTACAAATGGAGAAGGTTTTAATTTTATCCGAATTCACACTACTTTATTTTTGCATTTAAAGGACTCTATGAGTTTATACTAACACTATATATCTCATTTTGGATAGTTAAATTAGTGAATCTACATATTAAAAACTATTTATTGTACACAAATCAAATCAAATCAATTAAACAAATAAAAACTGCTGTCATGCATCAAAAAATTATTCAAGTCAAGTAAGTTTTAAAAATCTGTCTTTTAGGTTATTTTTGCAGTGCCATTGAACCTTCCTTATACATATATATATATATATATATATATATATATATATATATATATATATATATATATATATATATATATATATATATATATATATATATATATATATATATACGAATTTTTTTAAAGAAATGTTTAAAAAATATTCGTATTTTGTAAAAAAATGTAGTATTTTAACAATTGTACCAGATACGAAAGAACAATCTGGTTTCTTTATTTGGAAATTAATTGCATGAATCTGGAAATTCTGAAGTTCATCATTACTGGAAATTCTGAAGTTCATCATTACTGAAATTTGATGAAGGATAATTACAAGCAAAACAGCTATGAGAGGATATACATCCTACATCATCACTATGGGTATACTTGTTACCTGCCTTTTTAAAAAAAGGTTGTGTGGCAATGCTTAACTCTGGCTGTTCATAAACACACATGATGATTCTTCTGTTCAAAAGGAAGTAAATTCCTCACTAAAAGCGTGTAATAGTGAACTGCGGTCAGCCTTGATGATGGCTATGTCCGAAACTACTCTAAATGGGTTCCATAAGATGATGAAGCATAAAGTAAGTACTTTAATAGTCAGCGTGAAAGTAACTTCATTTCAATAAATCAGTATGAAAAGGAAAGTTCTTGTAATATGGAAGATGCTGGAACAGCTTGCATTACAGGCAGTGATGAACTGCCAGTTTGGCCAAGAGGCAAAATATTCCAATCTTTCTTTCCATTTGGGTACCTTGAGTTATAAGCATATCTTCACATTTCGGTAAGTTCTACTATAGTAGAACAAACCTCGAAGACACACAACTGATTTAGGATGCTGCAGATAACATCTAGTTTTTTAATTTCTCCATTCAATTTCACTCATTCTTGTTATGTACTGCGTTCAAAACCATCTAATCATTTAAAATTACCAAAAACTAAAATTCTAAGCTATGAAGTATTTGAACATAAAAATATTAAGGAGAGAATTAATGAGATTTCTAGTTTATGAAGTACAAATAATCCCAGGTTCACGGTAAATGTTCTCCAATCATTCCTTAAATTTATTATTCAATATTTAATATAATAACTGTAATTCAAAGTAAATATGCTTGAATTTTAATGCATCTAACTTAGCATGTTAATATTCACCATAATCGTGCAAAAAGAAATGTTCAAATATATTCAAGAAATTTAGATGCATTATACTTGATAATTGAGTTTAGCGATTTCAAAATTCAATTAAAATTTAAAACAGTGATTTATTTAAAAAAAATTCGTATTGAAATAGTAAACTTGGATGCTATATTGATTTTACTGAAAAATAACAATGTTCTTCATAAAAACATAATTTTATATAAAAGTGTGTGTACAATAATTAAGTCTGAAACTTCTGATTGTTGTTTTAATATTATTATTGCCATATAAACATAGGAAGATACAAAACCTCACTATACAAAAATTAAAAACTGTTTCCGAATCGTTAAAAGACATTGTAAGTTGCGTTTCTATATACATTTTTAATAACATATTACATTTAATATGCTGAAGTATTTAACTCAGGAATTGATACAAGTGTAAATAGATTACTGTATTTTGATATTATCTTTACAAAATATTCAATATTTCGCACTTCTAGTAAAAGTGATGTGTATTCTTATCATTTTAATTGATTTTTTTGGCTATAAATTTGATTTACTTTTAGAGGGTCTTATAATTTTTGAGTAAAGAGAAAGCTGTATGGAAACTTATGAATACATTGAAAGACAACAAGCGAAAATACATCTAAAAATTTTAATCTCCTTAAAAGGCTTTTAAATCTGGGTGGCATTACGTTTAAAAGTGAAATCGATAAAAAGGTGCTTTGAAAATGTCAATGATGTAGAAAAGTTGTCATAAATAAACGACACATCTGAGCATATTTCATAGTACCTAGCTTAGAATATGCTTAACTTTACACTGAGAAATATAAAATGAATTGTGGATATTTATTAGAAGGCTCTTATTATTGCCATCTTTAACTTATACTGCTATTATAGGTTGCATATTCTTTGCAGTTAAAAACATTTATTATGGTTTTATCATGTTTCCGTTATTTTTGATATAGGGAATCATAGACTGCAATAAATGTAATAGAGCCATTGCCTGTATATATGAATTTATTTATATATTTATGTTCTTAATCACTCTATATTAAGAGCTAAAATAAGCATTAATGTTAACTAGATATTTAGTAATTAACTAGAATTAAAATGATGTTCTTAAATTCACTGAATTGCATTTATAATGTTCCTCAATTAATAGTTTTACAAAACATTAAGTTGAATTTAAAAAAAATATTTTTAAATTAATACTAAACAATACGAATATTTTTTTATTCTTCACATGACGCATAAAATGATATATTGCTTGTAAGCAATGAATACTTATTTTATTATTCGCTCATAACCAAATTCAGAAAAGTGTTGAAATGCATCGACATTATTTCAATGAATATGAAATAGATTAAGAGAAAATACTACTGAAAAAGTCAATATACAGCTTAAAAGTATTCTTAAAAGTGCATTATTGACTTCGTTACAATAAACTGATATTATAAAATGAAAAAAACATATAAATTACGTGCTTTTAATTTATACTAACATGTTCAAACATTTTAATAACTTATAGAAATTTTCACAAGAAATATAATTTTGAACTATAAGTTTTCCCATAAATATTCAGGTAAATATAACGTTATTTATTGAAATTCGTATTATGTATGTCATTTTATTAAGAGAGTATTATTACTTAGACAAATTATTAAACTTCAATTTCGGTTTTTAAAAATGTTTTTCATTTCAATTTTTTCAAAAACGTTTGAATTTATTTATTTTTATTTATAAAAGTGTCAATTACATTTGTTGAAAAGTTATTTTATTAACAAATAGCGTGAATTGCGTATTTTATGTACGTCAAAAGAAGACCAATCGAAGAATACCGAGCATAATAAATGACATTTTCGGAAGAAGCATTTAAATATTTATGATTGCTAATGCCATTCAAATTGGAATATTTTTAAGAATTCTACTAAAATTTTGATTAATCTGCGAAAAAATTTTTCCATTAAAATCCACACATACTTCATGAATTGCATTATTAATATAATAACAATATTCTTTAAACTTATTTAATTATTCACACTTATTCAAATAAAATACTGAATTATAATAAATACTAATATATATATATATATATATATATATATATATATATATATATATATATATATATATATATATATATATATAGATAGATATATAAATCGCATAATTTGAACAATATTTATTTAATTGAACTTAATATTTTTAATCTAATAATTTATTTTCTATTTTCAGTGCAAGAAGGAACCTCATTGTCTGCTTGTTTAGATTAATCCAGTTCCCATGTAATTCCAATTGAATGTTTTTGCACACACTATTGTGATGTTTACATATCTATCTATTGGTAATGTAAAAATAAATGTTGTGATTGTGGCTTGGAGATTTTTCTTTAAGATCACAACATAACAAACAAAAAACATATAATTTACTTGTATTTAAAATCCAAAGTAAACTACATCTATATTTATTCCTTTTGAACACAACAATCTTTAACATAAACTTCAGGTTAAGTAATTTCATTAATGTAAATTCTACTAACTATTCTCTTTCTTGAAAGAGTGTAACGTAAAATTTTGTAAGCGAAATTTACGTGGGAAAAGTAATAACTGGAAAGATAATTTGTTGTTTTAATCAAACTGAAATACATACATTATCTGTATCCTTACATGTGCTTTTAAATACAAAAAACAATTTTAATCATACTGAATGTTTCAGTTTAAATCATACAATAAAGAAATGTCACCTCACAATGACCAACTTAAACATATAAGTAAAATATTAGCTACCGTTTCTATATATTTTTTGATAAAGTCAAGACGATTCTTCATCTTTGTTGTACACATTGTGCAGCATTTTGTTCTAACTCGGAAAGGCCAACCAAATAGAAGTAGTTGAGTATTGAATGTTACAAGATTGGTCCATTTATTAATGCGCCTAATATAATCTGAATGTAACATTTGACATGTTTTTTAATTGTAAATAATTGGTAGTTCAAAATGATAACACTCTAAAAGTGTATTAGATATCATGGATTTGAAAATGCAATGGAAATTTTTACATTTTATTCAAAATAATGACGTTGTGGTGCAACATTATGCAGTACATATATTGAAATCACTTACTTCTTAAAATATACCGCAATCATTTATATTTTCCTTATATATAAAATATTTTTGTCAAATGCAATCTTATATATGTGGGTCATATAGCGGTTAGTTTGTAGTAATTTAATGTCTTTACCTGAAGGCTTCATTTCTATAAGTGTGAAATGATATTCTTTCACTATAGTCATAATCTGAAAACATTTAAATAAATTGGGCGATCAATAGACTTAGCATTCTCAAGAAAATACATGCAGAATAAATCATTTTTCATGATTTTTATAATTGATAATTTTATTCATATGAAACCAGGATGCTGCAATAATTATCCTTTCTGTAAAATTTCTATTATTTTAAAGAACTAAATTTCTCACATAATTATTTTCAGTAATAATAAGCATTCATAATAAAAAATAGCAAACATTAGTTTGACACAATAATACTATCATATATAAATCTAACATTAGATTTAATAAAAAATATATTGAACATTTACGATTAGCATTTACCACAGGAATTCTGTCTTTTGCTTCTGTATTCTGATTATTTATAGAATATCATGGAAATCATAATTTTTTCTGATGTAAAAAAATGCAGGGTATTAATACGTTGTCATTCTTACTCCCAAATAAATTACCTCCAACATGGAAATCATTGTTTAAGTAAATAATACGAAAGAAATTAAACAATGATCTGCGGGCCAAACGCAAAATCATTTACAGTGAATTTCATTTGAAAAATTTAATTTGCAGTTGTATTCTCATAATTTAACGCTGCACCAAAAAGAGCAGTGTAATTAATAAAGCATTTAAAATTTTTAAGCAAACGTAACAGATGACAAAACAAATCACACCATTTTCTGACATTTCAACTGGTAAAAAAATTGAAATATGAGTCTTTGAAGGAATGTTGTGTTTGAAATTCTACACTATTTATAAAATAGCCTTACGTTGAATTTTAGAAAAATTTAATTTAAGAAAATATAAATAGCAGTTTATATTTTTAAGATGCAGTACTTGTGTGTGAGGTATTTAAATGCTGGAAAACACTCTATAAAAGTGCATTTTATCTGACTGTGATAGTTTTGAAAAGTTTTAATTTAGTAAATGCACTTTCAAGATCCTAGGCATACTTTATTTGATTATAAAATATTTTATAGTGATCCTCCTTTGCACATATTTTAAAATATATATTACATATATGTTTACGAGGTATATACATACACTGAAATTATTATTCATGGAAGTTTTTAAATTGTATACTCAAATTATACCAATGAAAGTAAGATCCAAAATGTAGAAAGGATTAAAAATTTGAAAAAAAAGTTTAAAGATAAATTTGGAAGCTAGTAAGCATTTTGTAAGAAAAATAAATGTATAAAAGGACTATAACAGGTGAATCTTTCAATGAAATATTCCATGATGAACAAAATTTCAACAGTTTTAACATATATTGACTTAACTAAGAAAATATATTAAAAATATTTATCATTAAGTAACAAAAGATAAGCTACTTTACAATAAAATAATACAATGCAATTATCAATACTTTTATGCATAGCATATTTCCTACCATCTTGCATTAAGATCTAATTAAAGTCTAAGATCTACATGACATACAAATTTAGGAATTACATTTTGAGTAAAATAACTCCTTCATATGAATATATTTTACTGAATGCTGTAAGTAACGTTATCAAGATAATATTGAAAAAAAACAAAAGCTTTTTTATAATAATAAACACAAGAATCCAAGGGATTCAAGTATTAATAATTTTATTTCTAATTGATGTTAAGTCATTTCTTTAATTTTTTTATTTAATTTTGCTCTAAAATCTCAGAAAAAGCATTTTACTTCATACTTAAATTAATAAAATTAAAAAAGTATTTAAGCGAATTGAAGATTTAAGAAATAAATATTTTTATACAAATTTGAAAACAAAAGTTTATTCAATTTTTAAATAAATCATAAAGAAAGGTTAAATGATAATAATTGGCTATGGAGTATTTAGCTTTCTTGAAAATAGAAAACAAATACTCGATAGAGTACAAAACTAATGAAATTTTTAGTATTGTAATGTATTTATTACGATACTAAGAAAATAGATTTCCTCAAATCCTTGCTTTAATACAAATAATGAAAAATACATTTCCTAAGCATGTTAGCATTTTTTCTGTTATAAATCCTATTCAAAATTAAAGTTTGTTAATAATTCCTTCAAATAAAGTGTATCTAACCTCTCTTAATATTTGTTGCATAGTGAAACACCATAACTATATTATGAATCATTAAAATTTCAGTAATGAAAGAACAACAAATACTCGTTATACTAGTGTAAGTTGCGAAAAATGTATCTGTATCTTTTCGAATGGAATCTCTTATACATAATCCATTTAAGTATGTAAAGATCACCTGGAACCAGTGGGTACGCGTACCTTCCTGGCATTTGAGCAGCCACCAGGCGCGTCGGCAGGTGGTGGATCGCCGAATGTCCTGTAGGAATGACAGGATAGCCTTCAATATAGAATCAGAGGCCGCGAACCAGCTCCCGTAAACCCTGGTGTTATGCGATCCATGCCTAGGGCTAATTGGCACCGCGGTATTGGTGTCTTAACGGAGCCTCTAGTTGCCTGGCAAACTTCTAGAGTAATTTGCCTTGCCCAGTATCTCAGGCAATGCTGGGTGGACTTATATTACCTGAGCTTATAAATTGTTATCTTGTGGCTGAAAAGACACAAGAAATAACAAACCTTTTTGCATCTGCAGGTGATGCCTCTGAAGTAGCCCTTGCTGAAAAAGACAAGGGAACTCAGAGGCAGTCTTGTAAAGGGGCAGTAATGAATCCTTCACTTGAAGTAGAAATGACCTCCAAACCATCTTCTGGTGAAAGTCAGGAAGCTATCCCTAGTATGACTGACTCTCTGACCAGATGGGACTGTTTCAGCAAGACCCTATCTGCTGGAAATGTCATACGCAAGAGGAAACGGCAGAGCATATCATTTATTAATGCGAGGCTCTTGCCCTCCCTAGATTAACTTCTTTAGGCATCAACCATACTAGAGAGTTACACCTCGACTCCATTAAAGGGTTATCGGATTTTATTAATAAAGTGGGTGACCCGAGTAACTGGAACTAGGAAACATTGGGTTTGGAATTAATGGTACAAAATGCTGATAAAAGCAGAGGTGCCCAATGACATACAAACCCAATTCTAAGAAGAGGAAGAAGATGTTAAGATCGAAAATTAGGGAAACAAAATTAGTGTTTATTAAAGATATTTTAAATTAAATAATAAATTTAGGATGCTTATTTTTCAATAATTCAAAAAATTACCATGTATTAATTTATAATATATTCTTAAGCTATTGAAATTTTTTCTAAGCTGAAGATGTTTTACACATCCTTTTTAATAATAGAGTTAATTAATTTATTTAATTCAACTTTAAATCCTGCACGTTATTTATTATAATATATTATTTCATCGATTAAAAAATTTATTATAAATGAACTCATAAAAAACCAAATATTGGGATATTACACAAGATTTATTGAAAACTTTAATTTCCAACAAATGCAAAAATAATATACATTTATCAACTTTGCTTAAAATAAATACATATGTCATTTTCTTATTTTAATTTAACACTATTACAATGCGCTTCTACATCTTTCATAGTAAAAATCTTTTCGTATGTTAAAGAAGTTTTCAAGTACACCTTTTCATATTTTTTTTGAAATTTAATTAAAAATTTTATAAAAATGTCACACGTAAAGTAATAAGTTCTTTGCATCTGAGTTTCCTTAAATCTGAAATATTAATAATAGCTTCACTGCTTACTTTAATTCGTTTTAAGCATATTCCGACATATACTACTTTGATAATTACATTTGCTGTTCTGCTTTGTGTCACTCCTACAAAATAACTTTTTCATTCATCGTTATGCTTTTAAATCTTGCTAGTATAACACATAATAATAAAAATATTTAAATAGTGTCTCGAAAATTTTTGAATCAAACTATTTGTTAATTCATTGAAAACTTATTGAAAGAAAATTATTAATTCAATCAAATTTCGCAAAACCCGTCTAGATATAAAATTACTATACAAATGTATTTAATGAATTATCTAAATTTAACTTTCTTTAGAAATCAATAATAAGAAATAAATTACATAAAAAATATGAAATAAATTTTAGAAATAAATTAAACTTGAGTAAAAAGAAACAAATTTATTGGTAGCCTCATACATATTAAACAAGACTGTGCTTCTTCATTTAGAACTATCTCACAATTCTACATGGATCATTAATTTCTGCATTATTTTTTATAATATAGAATGTATATGCATAATAAGGAACATTATATTGAGAGAAAAAAATGTCGATTAAGTTTTAAATTTTATGCTTACTTAAAAAAACATATTTTAATGTATTATTTTAAAATTTTTACACACAGTAAATACATAATTTAATTTATACGAAGAACTACTTTACATGTAAGCCATTTTTTACTTATCTTAATAAAAAGTCTTAAATTATTTTAATAAATTTGTTTTTTTCATAATTTTATTGACTATCTAACTGACAAATGCAGATATAAACAACTAACCTACTAATTAGGCTACATAATTTGTTTTCCAACACACATATTATTTAATACAGTTATGATGTTGAATGTATTAATAGTTTGCCCTTGAAGTGAGGGGGGACTAAATGATTTTTTTTAAATTCCTCAAATTACTCATGTATTTCAACACAATTTTATTGTACTTGACATTTCTTTGAGCATTATCTTCCAACTCGATCACCTAGGCTATCTAAGAAAACAAAAGTTTGTTTTTGTTTGTACTTTACATTTTCTTCACATGTTTGACAAACTAAGGTCTACATAAAGATTGCTTTGTTATAGTAATTCTTGACATCATTAGATTACTCATCATATGTTTTCTAAGTTTATCTTATCGTGGAAAGAAAAAGCATCGCATTGACAACTTATTACACATCACTCATATACCTAAAATAATAAAAGTGATATACAAATGAATAAATTAATTTTACCTTATTGTTTCGTTTCATAGTAAATCTTCTTACCACTATTAAAAATTCAAGCATTAACAAAAAGCTGTTTACAAATTATGTTTTGTTTCATGTATTTATAAGTAATATTTATATACATTTTCTAATCCATATTTGTATTTTAAATGGTTTAAATATTTTTATCCATAATAACTACTCCAACTGTATGTTTGTGATAACTGAGAATATGTCTTCTATAAGATTTTTATAAGAAATCGTCTTATCTTTTCTTTGAATAGAAATCACTTATTTTAAAATTTTTTAAAACCTAAAAATTCTAGTTTCATGGATGAATTTAAAATTTATCGCTTTGATAAGGTGTTTAATTATCTTAGTTTTAGAAACTGTGTGTAACATTAATGTATAAAAATCGTATAATACATTAAAAAATGATTCATTTTCAATAAAAACAAGCAGAGAATTCTTACTAAAATAATTAAAATATTTATACGATATGTTATAACATATGATGGAAAAATCTTCGACGAATTGATTACAAAAGATTACTTCACAAAAATACTGATGAAGAAATTTTAATGATTTGGAAATTCATATTTATTTTATGCTATTGAACTATATGTTTCATTTAAGAAATTGCATGTTCTATTTGACAAATAGGAATGCGAGATAAATTGATGTGGCTTCAATATTTAAAGCAATATTAGAAGCAAATAGAATCAATCAAATTGCTTAAATAATGGATTCCAATAACTAAGTACAAGCTTATAAGGGAAAATAAAGATCCAATGATTTCAAAATAGTATTTTATTTTTGAAAGTTACAAATACACTTTCACATTCACATTTAAAGTATTTTTCTTTTTTATAGTAAAAATTGATAACAACTGTTCGTAATAAATACTGAATACATTTTTGAATTTCATATAAAACATTAATAATTTTTTTTCACAATTGCGTTTGTCCGGTACAGATGTGTTATTATTCTAGTATGTAAATTAAAATATATTAATATCATATTTTCCTTTGTATAATTATGAACGTTTAAGCATATATTTTGGGAATAATTAACTGTTAAAGTTTGATAAAAGGAAACAAAGTATGTTTTACACATGTTGTTGTTGTCGTCGTTTGCCAGCTAGGCTGGCATTATGGGGTGCGCTGCTCCACTTTTCCAACTTCCAATTCGACTGAACCATATTTTGCTGTGGAGTCCAACTTCCAAAGTACAAACATGACAAGGTACCTGTTTATAGGGTATAAGCAACCATTCACGAACCATTTATACAAGGAAAGTACAAAGGCAGGATAGATAGAGAGAGATAGTACATCCATGCTCGAACCGGGATTCGAACCCAAGATCTCCCTATTCGCAGTCAGGCTCACTGACCACTAGACAAGTTGGGAGGCTGTTTTACACTTGATAAATGAAAGTAGATCATTCCTTCCTATAATGCAATGAATAATTGTTAGTTAATTAAATTCAGTAACAATTAAATTAATAATTATTAGTTATTTTAATATGAAAAAAAGAAATTTTATTGCAGTGTCTTTTTATTGTTTACATCGTACCCTGACGGAAAGGAAATTTCATAAATCATAAGAAATGAAGGAAATATATTTAATATGTTTTTAAGCAATGAGAATGTCACATTAAAAATATTCTTATTGCTTAAAAACTAATAAAAGTTTTGTTATTATTGTATAAAATCATTACAGAATATATTATTGTGTAACCGAAATTGTGTTCCTTCATCAAGCAATTTGAATGATAAAAGCAAGTTGTATAATCATAAAGAAATAACTTTATTCATATATAAGAAATAACGAGTGATATTATTTAGTGATTTTTTACTCCTATTCATGAAGGCATGAGCATTTACATTTTCTCACATAGTTTCATTACATACAGAAAATTTACTAATTTATTTACAACAGTAATAAGGATAAAATATCAGTTTTGAATTTAAATAAATATTTAACAAGGCAATTGTGATCAAATTTTGTCACTTAATTATATTAATCTTTTATTTTTTTAACTCTTATGTATATCTGGAAAAAATGCTGTTTCCATATTTCCTAGATATATTTTGCACTGCCTTGTATACATTATTCTTGACCAAAGAATTGTTATCGCTTCAGATAAACACTTACATAATTATTGATTGTTTTAATTTCACTATACAAAGTTGTGATACAAGAAGTAAGTCAATGAAAAAATAAAATAATTAGAAAAGTTAAGAATTTTAATAAATATAAAAATTAAAATGTAATTAAAATATAATGTTTTAAGTAAATCTGACTATATTTTTACCTATGCTTTGTTTGTATTTAAATTTCTAGACAAATTTATAAAATAAATTTTCCTCCTTAATTACTCTCTGAAACATGTTTCAAAACTCAGAAAAACCTTAATCTACAATTTATAAATTTAACAATTTGTTTCATTTTATTAATTGAATGTTTACGGGAATGAGGATTCACTGGATTTAACAATATCCTATATTCAGTAATGGAATAAATACTCAGTTTAAGGCTTGATTTTTAAATCAAGATTGTTTCAATTTACTTAGAATTTTACTCAGCGTAAATAACGACAAATTCACGGAAGTAAATATAGTTCAGCTTATCTCATGTAGACCGGAAATTAATCAACGCAGAGTAGATTAAGAATACAGATCAATATCCTTCTAAGTAATAAGAATATTTGAAACATTTGTATTGTTAGAAATGATAGAAATTTAAAAATAAATCTGACTTGAAATAAGGCTTTGCATAGAAAATTTTATTCATTAATAAACTGCGCTAATGCTTTAAAAGCAATGTACGAAATTACAGCAAAGTATTATAATAAAATTCGTTACATTTATTTTACACTATTGGTGACGTATTATTTGGAGTAAAAAAGTTTTCAAAACAATGTTCAAACAAATAAATATAAAAATATATAATTCATTCTAAATTATACTTTTAAGTTTAAAAAATAATTTTAGATTATATTTCTGTAGCAATACTTATCATTTATATATTTTTAAAAAATTCATGTCCTAGGGAATTAAAAATCTTATCTTTGAATAAATGCACAAATATAAAATATAATAAACTAAAGGATGTGCATGACTGTTAATAATTACTTATAATTTAATTAAGTAGTACAATTAAAGAAAAAAAGTAATTAGATATATTTCTCCGATGAAGATATACATATGCTTATAAATATATGTGCTAATTTACAAAGTTAATTGTGACCATATCATATATTTTAATAGTTCTTTTTTGATTGTCAGATTCTGTTTTAATTTCGGTTTCACTTTGAAAAAAAGAGATTGATACGCGAATTTTAAACAAATAAAAATAAATGAATAATTAAATAATGTGTATAAAATATTACAATATTTTCTCGAATGTTAAACGTAAAATCTGCCATTCAAATATATTATTTAAGGGAACATTTCCGGTTTTTCTTTGCTTAATTTAATCACATAAAATTATTGAATAATTTTGCATAAGAAGAAAAATTACTAGTTCACATATTTTTACATTAAGTGTTTAAATATTGTTTTAAACAAAAAATATGTAAAATTGTTTAAAGAAATATTAAATGCACTGAAAATACTATGCATAATATTTTTATATAAAATCATCATTGTAAACAATGATATAAATGCTTTAATTTACTATTATTTTTGATATTATTTAAGAAAAATGGCTTAAATCCTAAAAATTGAAAGGAAAATTTGGTTTTTTAATTTCATTATTAAGTAATGCATTAAAAAGATTAAAAAAATCAACCATTTAATAATAAATAGGAAGGGTGTCATTTATTATCATGGATGAAATTAATATATTGTATGCATCTCTTGGAAGAACTGAAGAATTTTCAGACGTTTTGGTTTACATATGACTATTAGCATTACACTGAGGCTAATGAGCTGCATTTAAAATGGTAAGTAAGCATTACGCAAAATTGTCAATATACATAAAAAATAAGTATAAATATGCCCTTTCATTGAGAAAAGTAGTGAATCAAATGAAATATGTGAGAAAATTTAAGATAATTTATTAAATACATTAGTATATTGAAAACATAATATGTCCATCAGAATAGAACGACCCATTATGAAATTATATATTGGAAAATAACTAAATAAATAAATAAATAAATAAATAAATAAATATATATATATATATATATATATATATATATATATATATATATATATATATATATATATATATATATATATATATATATATATATATATATATATATATATATATATATATATATATATATATATATATATATATATATATATATATATATATATATATATATATATATATATATATATATGTATGTATATATATGTATATATATATGTATATATATATATATATATATATATATATATATATATATATATATATATATATATATATATATATATATATATATATCATTTAAAATCATATAATTAATTATTTATCATTAAATTAACTATTCTGGGATGTTTACGATATTAATAATAACCAAATGCATTGGTTTCTTAATGCATTCCATATTTTAGACAAACTGAGCGTTTGATATTTTTCACTCGAGCTTTTAGGTTTTCTATTCATGGGTTTAATACGCATTTTTATCAGAATCATTAATAGCATATTTCCGAATAATCTTTAGTTTGTAGATTCTAGTTAATGCAGGCATAGTATGCAAAGCATTCCAACAAAGTCATCAATTATTTTTAAATTATATCATGGTGTGTTGAATTGCTTCATTTGTGCGATATATTTTTCTAAATGTTAGAATTTCTAACAAATAAGACAAAGCAGGCACATTTTACTTAGAAATAGTGTAATTCGCAAAATACTTTTTTGGTAAGTTTGGATTAAAAATACTGCATTGAAAAGTTTTAGGTGTCTTTTAATTAACACATAAAATTTAAAATGAAATAGCATAAGAATCTTTGCAGATAACACCTTAAATTATTCTAATTGAAAAACTTCGGAAAGGTAATTAATGTACAGATATTTCAAAATGTGGACAGTCAGATGTGATTCCGTAGTGCGGCTTGGTCACAAAGTCATCCGTTACATTTTCAAGTGTTTCACTTTTAATGTTTTCAAATGAGTCAGCAATGGAATTCTTGCTGCTGTTGATATTACTTGGCTTCTTCTTGTACTCCAAGTATATCGAAGTACTAATAATTTATATCTAAGTATTTGGCCTCAAAAATAGAAATTGTACTGATTCATATCCGGTGAATAAGGTAATTATTAAAATGCATCAGGATTATTGTTTCATGCATTGATAACTAATATACCTGGTTTCAAACACACTGTTAACGGTGTCAAAAACTTTGCCTCTTCAATGCGCAGAGGTACCATACTGCATGAACCAATGTCCACCTGTCTTCGTACTCAGACCACGAATGCAGGGAAAAGCGACTGTCTCAGCATTTCCTTATACGCAATATTGGTGTGATAATTTCCAATCCGATGCTCTGAACTATTTTTTATTTTGTAATTCACTTAGAATTGTTTAAACTGATACTACAAATTTCAGTATCAACACAGATAGTTCGAAGTGAATTGGAAGGTAAATCAGAAGTACTTATACTGTTCAAAATGTATATAGTATAGAAATGTAAATGAATACAGTGTTGCAAAGAAATGTGGGCTACTGATCTTTGGAAAAATATTTTCTTTCCAACGAATGATGTTTCACAGATTGCTTAATATTAATTACCGTGATGAAAACCCTTTCAGATGTCTGTAAATTTAACTGTCTCCTTCTTAGAGTAAAGCATGAGGAATATTCTCTAATGGTTTGAAGCCTATTATCGTCAATTATATTAAATCCTCTTGTTTCCAAATATGGAAATTAAACTAGCATTGATTATGATATTTTTATGACCAACCAACTGCATTCTACGGAGGAGACATTCTTTCCACTTAGAGACTGCTCTTTTCAAGATAATAATAATAATTCAATGATTTATCATTGACGAACTGCTCAATCAGGGTTTCGAAGACATAAAAACAGAGTTCCAAACCACCAGACGGATTGCTGAATGATTAATGCTGTGAACTTTGGACCAAACCTAGATTTGAAATTCGTCATGGACTTAAACATGAATACTGTTTAAAAAACCTCTTACTGTAACCCTCACTTGCAAACATGACAGCAAAAATGTCAAAACAAATCAGTTGCACATTCGTACCTTGTCCAGTTATTAAAACATAGTGATTCTGTGCTATTTTTGGAAGAAAATGGGAAATATGTTTATCTTCTTGTATCTCACAGGGAATCAGAACCGTTTTGTGGCTGAAAATTGCACAGTATCATATTTACCCACATACAGAACTTGTATGTACTCATTTCAAAGGGGATTCAAGTACAATCCTTAACTATGTTAAGTAAAAAAACTCCTTTTTATTTTTTATGACATCGCTCTAAATTTCTATTTAGTTTTTTTAGAGGCAACTTAAGGTGCAACAAAAGCTTAAACACTAATTTTACTTATTTCAAAATTTTGAATGAGATTTGTAGGAATATTTTTAAATTACGAAAATCATTCAAATATTAGGTCAATTTTATGTGAAACAAATTCTCTTTTTTAATCAATATTTTCTTTATTCTCTTAGTTTAAAAAAATTTGGAAATATTGATTTGAAACTTTTATTAATTAGCAGTTGCTTTGCAATTTCTTCATGTGAACCATTTTAAGTCCTACTCTACAAGAATAGTATTCCTCATTCATATCATTAAATAATTTTTGTTTTCAAGTTAGTTCTAAATTGATAATAACTTTAATGTATTTATTCTGAGCAAATCGCTACTGTATATTTTTAAAAATCATAAAATAATACAGTCATTTGTTACCACCTTGACGAGTTTTAATGTTAATAACGTAAGAGACATTCTTATTAGAAAATATCCCCTCAACCAACCATAACTTAAATTTTTTAAATTTAAAATTTGTTGGAATAATCGCATCATTGATAATTCCCTATACTATTTATGAACAATTTAGGTAAGGGCTAAATTATGTATTTCATACCCACAGAGCTTATTGTCTTAATAGAATATGTTAATGCTTATAAAGACAGCCTTAAATTATCGCTTATATCTATATTTTTTCATTTATTGTCATCAATTCTTTTTCTGTTGTATTATTTTTCAATCATTTAGTTGTTTTAAGTCGCACGCGTATTCTGAAATATCATACCACATCTTTATTTTTTTGTTATGATACTACTTTAATTTTTATTATTTTATATTGATCTAAAAATATTTAATGGTATAATTTTCATAATCAATAATTTAAAAAAATGCTTAAAATATTGCTGATATATTGATGGTGTAATCTAAAATATTGTAAATTTTAGCTTAGTACTTATTAAATAAGCAAAATAGTTTTATATATATTAAATATTTCTGAATAGATATGATAAAATAGAAGCAGAGATAGCTATGGACATATATTTAATTCAGCTAAATGATAACTACATTACACTTCACTTTTTCGACTCAGTACATCAAAAGACAGTTTATGTTCAGTCTAATAAATAGAAATGACAATATATGATTGGCGGAATAATAAAGAGAATAAATTAAGCAACAAAATAAACACAGTATTATCTACAATATATAAAGAACATATATGGAAAGATATTGTTGTATGCATTGTTTCACACAATCAAATTAATCTAACATGAAATAATAAAATACTTTCTTGTAATCATGATACTAATAATTAATTTGTATTTAAAATTTATAATTTATTATCAATTTGTGTCGATTAATATTTATTTCGTTACTTAATATTACTGATATTGCTTTACATTATTTAATAATGCAGAATGCGATGATGTTGCTTGAAATAAATATTTTTTTAACGAAAAGTATATATATATATATATATATATATATATATATATATATATATATATATATATATATATATATATATATATATATATATATATATATATATATATATATATATATATATATATATATATATATATATATATATATATATATATATATATATATATATATATATATATATATATATATATATATATATATAGAGTAAAATTTGCTCCACGATTTAGACATAATTCGATATTTAAATTTAATTGAATTCCAATAACAAGTAAACAAATCCTTTAATGTGAATTATTAAAGCAACTATTCGAGGTAATCTAAGAAATTGTTTAAATGTACGTAAAATATTAATATTTGAATAGTTTACAAAATTCAAAATACATTTCATTAAGTGTTAACTTTTCTTTTCAGTTTTGAATTACATTAAAATGAAATGAATTTAATAAAAAAATGAATTTCAAAATATTTTGATATGATTAAATGTCTGTTAAATAAGACAAGAAATATTCTGATAGATTTCCATCTTTCAAATATTTACAAATGTATTTAAATTTCCTTATTCGTATGCAAAAATTTAACTTCCTGATAATTATATACACTGTATAAAATAATGAAAAAATTTAAAAAAAAAGAAAAAAATATTCTAAAAACAAAAACTGTCATTTGTGCATTTGAGCTGTTTTTTATAAATGAAAAACGTTCGCCAGAAGTTCAACGGAGTATTTCTGTAATACTGAACAGTTTAATTTAGCTAATTCTCTTCTTAACAAAATAACATGCACTATATTTTTTGATACATGACATTTATATTTTACAGTTGCATAATGTTGGAATCATGAATGAAAAAAAAGTTCAAATACAATAGAAAGCTTAGAATCTCTTAGTAAACACTTAAAGTGAACACTTTTAATAAGTAAGACTAAATTCATATCTATATCTATACAATATTTCTGAAGTAGTTTTTAGCTTGTGTTAATTAAGAAGTAGCAAGGTCAACATTCTAAAACATTTTAACATGTCTGAGCACTGACTTTTTTACTCATTTAATAATCTGGCATGATTGCTTATCATTGTTATATTTTTCTATGCCAGTCTTTGACATTTTGGAAGTTTCTGATTCAATGATTGTGATCATAAGCAATTATTTACCACTGGTTGTAATTTTATTTCTTTCCGTACTCATGGTTGATGTATACAGAATAATAGGCAGAATGGGTACTGATTCTTCTGGACTTTGTTCTCATTTATTTTGTTGTTAAACCTTCTGAAATGTTGTATATAGAAAAAGAGTTAATGTGGGGATACAAATTACATTTATATTTGTTTCAAGCCACTCTGAATGTGTGTGACTAATCTCTTACACATTTCAGTTAATGATATTGTTGCCGCATACTCTGCCTAGTGGTTAAAGTGCCTGACCGCGGATAGGATGGTCCTGGGTTCGAATCCTAGTTCGTGCATGGCCGTTCTTTTTCTCTCTGTCTATCCTGTATTTGCCCTTTCTTTGTATGTATGGGTTTTGTGAATGGTTGTCTACCCTATAAACGGGTACCTATTGCATATGTTCTCAGGAAGTCAGATTCCGCATCAAAACATGGTTCAGTTGAAAAAGTGGAGCAGCGCATCTCATGTTATCAGCCTAGCTGGCAGAAGACAACAACAACAATGGTATTGTTTTTGAATATTATATTATCTATGTTCTATCTGTTGACGATAATACGGCAGAAATGTAAATACAAAATATTTATATTATATATAAGGAATTAAAATTAGGTTCAACCATACACCTTTATAATTTTTATTTAAAACCAATAACTGTAGACAAACTTATGCAATTCAAAAATGAGAGAAGAACAAATTTAGAGACGTATCCCACCCAACGTCAATCTATAATTTGTTGTGGAGAATGTATCTAACTCTAATCGATAATGTTTTATTGGCATTATAACATTTATATCACATCATTCACTCGTGTTGTATCGGTCACGTAATCGTGAATTCTATCTATTTATGTCTGTACGTATAGTTTTTTATTAGTGGTTCACATATATATTATTTTCTTCCTTCATTTATGAAAATAAATCAGTATAGAGACCACTTACACTGAGAAAAATTATTTTTAAAATTATATAATATATTTGACTTTTTTTAAAATGTGTTAACTGGTAATATTTTTCTTGAAACCCGATATCATATTAATGCAATTTTAATCATACTTCACCACATGCTTATAAGCTTTTTAAGAATATTTTTTACTATTAAAAGACTCCCAATATAACCATCCAAAGATTTAGAACAGGAATACCATTCATTGCAAACTACACAAGTTTTGTCTCTGTAAGTGTTTGTCTGATTTGATGGTATTATTTTACTGTTACATATAATTTTCTTTCTTAATTGCATTTGTTTATTTTCAAAGTGCTCCTAAATAGTATTTTGTTCTTCCTTTTCTGTTTTTTTCACTGGTTGTTTAAGTTGTAGTCCAAATTATGAGACCTTCCCTTTCAATTTGTCTTATTGTAAATAGATAATAATATCCAAATAACATCATGCAAAAGAAGTTAGTAGGAATTAAATCTCATGAAAATTATTATCGTGTATAATAAATTATTCTCAGCTTTCATTCACATTTTGAGTAATGAATTTTAATATCATACACTAAAAATACTTTAAAAATGAGTATTAACAGATTCTTTTTGAACACAAATATGCAATTTTATCCAAAAGATCCAATTGCAGAAATACAAGGCAGAAGATATTTTATACATAGTTCTAAATGTAATATAAAAAATGAATTAATAAAATTGATATTAGGGAATTCTTAAAGATATCCATTTAAATATCATATTTAAAAATAAGAATCATTTTTAGGAATGAATTTTATTTTGCCTGTGTTCCACATATATTGCATACTAAACAATTTCTCTCCAATATTACTTAATTTCGATTATGATAACGTTTGACGATATAAAAGTGAAGATTATAAATATTATAGCAAAACTAAATATCTTTAATTTTCCATAACGGTAGTAATGCCAAATAAATTAACTATTTGCATTCTATTGAATTTCATTTAATATAGAGGTTTCTTACATTTGTTTTCATATGTTCGCCGAAAGATAAAAGCAATAATCTAAACCAAAATAAAAGATGGTAATTTTATTTGCTTACATGATTTTCATCTATTTTCTCTCTACATACAAGCAAACAGCTTGAAAAAAATTTTTTTTATCATTTGACTAGTCTAAGTGTGGAATATAAATGGATTTTCTGTATAGTGTATCTATCGTAAATAGGGTATTTAAAGTATATATTTATTGCTTTTATTTCTGAATATCATTTTTAAGTATTTAAACAATAATTTGCTTATGAATTTCATTTTAGATAAATATCATTTAATTATTAATTAAAAATTGTTTGTCAAACATTAAATGTCATGAAATCATTTGAGTTTTTCTTTATGTAATTAAATAAATGCGTTCTCATCAATGCGTTTCCAGCAGAAGTTAGTGATTTTCTCACAGGTATCTCACTACACAATCGAATCCTCTGCAATTATTTGAACATTGTTCGAGATAAATATATTTTGGTTCTAAGAGTATTAATGTAATAATCAAGATAAATACATTTAATTTTTAAGTGTTCTAAGTAAAACTATAAGCTAACTGTGGGAAAAACATTAATGTTCTCCTTAAAAAATTTACTTGCAATTTACTGAAGCTTCTTAGTGTTAAAAACGCATTTAAATTTTTTATATTAACTTTTATTTGTGATAGAAAATTTTTTGAGATGTATTTTAAATAAAATTTTATTTTATTTTATTGATCAGCAAATGTAAGGTCTGTAAATAACAAATGTTAGAGTTTGTAAGAGCTCTAAAAGACTTATTTTGATGATTTCTAATAACATATTAATTGTTGTTCCATAAGTATAAATTTAGATATAGAAGTGAACATACTTTTTTTAAAGACAATTAAAAATGCTTGGTATGTATGAATCCTAAAGGGGTCTTTAATTACTTTTTTTATGGCTGTAATTCGAATGCTGAAATGATTGTACATACAGGGATAGCTATTGCTTTATGTGTATACTTATTAACTTATTTTGCATTTGTGTAGAGATAAAGAGATCTTTGCCATTTGTTTAGCAGAAACAATACAGGTAGATTACAAAAATATTAATCCTTTTCTCTAATAAATATTTTATGAAATAAAAATTCATTAAAAATATTTGGTTAAACTATTAATACTACATAAAGGTATTTAATTATTATAAACATAAAATTTTTCCATTCATTATTAATATAGAAGATTTTACAAATTTACTAGATCTAAAATTTAAAACTGAAAATAAATACATTTTTCATTAAAACACAAGAGTGACAACTTATTTAAAATAACGATAAAAGTAATAATCTATTATTTTGTATAAGAAATAGTAAATTAATCAATCCATGAAAATATTTGATAAGAATCCATTAAAACCATTTCCACATTTCCAAATCCCATTTCAAAATTTTAGAATTATTTATTGCTAAAATATCGAAGCAAACTAATAATAATTTGTGATGTTCATACGAACTATATCTTTTTTAGTTTTTCTTATGTCAAAATTTTCAAAGTATCGTTAGTTTTATTTCAGGATTTTAAAATTTTTATAAAAATATTTCTTGAGAAAAGATTTCAAATTAATCCTGAGCTGCATCGCAATAAACATTTGAATAATTGGATTTGCGTATTCTTGATCATATAACAACAAATAAAATAATTTCATATAATTGAAGAATGTCTTTCCTTAAAACAAACTGAAATGGAAAACAATTATAATGAAAGTAATTGAGATATTTGATTAAAAGTCCAAGAATTTAGATCGGAGTTTATTAAAAGGGATCGCTCATGACATTAGAATTTAACTAGAAGTATTAAAAGCGTTGATATATTATTGAAATATTTCTGCGTACTTTATTTGGTTACTTATTTTTTATTTACTTTTTCAGTGCCAAATCATGTGAGATTTTGAGCCTCAAAATTAAATTTTTCATCCAAATAAAAGGAATTAATAAAAACAAAAAATATTTGATAATAACAGTGCATTGATTGGTAAACATTTTTGTATAAGAAAGAAAAAATAAGTGATTGTGGAAAGCTTTTTTGATTTAAAAACGCTTTAAAAGTTATGCAAAATTAAAGAGTAGTATGCATTTTCAATGAACTTCCTGTTATTTATTGAATAAACAGGTGAAATTATTAATATATGTTTAGTTGAATAAATAATTATCATTAATATATTTCATTATAAATATATCAAGAATGCTCTAAGAACTAAGCTCTAATCAATTTTATAATTTTTTCTGGAAATAATAAAGAGCTAAATGATAAATAGTTCACAGTAATAAAAATATTTATAATTTAATTTCGCTTTTTAGTTTTTTTGCCAAATTTTAATTTCGCCAAAAAAAATAAGAAATGCAAAAATTAGTGTTTTAAACTACTAACTAAAATTTCAATATGAATATATAAAGTAATTTAATTACAAACACTTATGTTTTTATTAAAGACTTTAAAAATTATCTTTCTTTTATAAATAATGGTTGAACAAAACAAAAATTAAAAAATATATTTAATTTATAATCCCAAAGAAATTAGTTTTATATAAAAAAAGTGCATAATATCATAAAATAGGGGCGGGACAGTTTGGAATAATCTTTTCTTTATAATAAGTAGGGTAAATTACATTAGATTTAGGTGATTTAGGATTATATTTAGATAGTTCCAACAGAACCAAGGAAAACTCTCTTTTTCAATGAAGAAGATTTTCTGTTAAGATGAATTCTGACGTCTCCAGGGTGTACATTCAGGTGCTTAAATCTGTGTGAAGAAACAATTTCACGTTCTCATAGAATATGTAATGAAACTTACTCTATATATTGAAAAACCCTGCAAGTAGAACCATTTAAATGTTTCCAGTATTGTGAGATGCTTATTAAGGCAAAAATCTCCTATAAGAAGTTTCACTGATATCCTTAAGCATCTTCTACTGAGTTTTAATAGCTCTTTTGTTCTTTTTGCCTTTTATTAAGTTAAATATTATTTAACAGCCTTACCTGTCTTTGATGACTGATTTTATACCAGTAAAAAACTCTTGTTTTCTAAATAGATTAAAAACATTGATTCTAAATAGTTCTCTTGAAGTACTTAGAAATTTTTCAGGACCAAAAACATTAATTCATGATCTAACCTTTGCCTGATCATCAGCTAACTTATTGAGAGGAGGTACCAACTTTAATTTGAGAAAAATTTTAATTTGAGTCTCGTATTGTATTACATTGAGAGAATTGTCTATAATTGTAAGGTGACATTTTTAGGGAAAAAAACATAGATTAAAAATATTTATGCAAAATCCATAACGCAACTTTACTGCCCATATGACAACTATTATTTCTAAAACATAGTCTCTGTCCAAGCGTATTCTGCTATACATGAAGACACTGAGCGCCTCTACTTGCTATAGTGTCGCATGTTTTTTAAAGGAATGTCCACTTTGTAAAATCACTTGGATATCGAATGGTGGCCCAAGTTATGGATTTTATTTTTACTGCCCTTAAGACTTGTTTTCGCTCTTTTTATATAAAAATTAAAACCTGTTCAAATATAAGTTCATGTCAAAAACACTCTTAAGAATTTCGTTTCTTTGGAGTAAAGATGTTCTTGATTAAAAAATTATCATTTTCGAAATATTTTTATTAATTGTAAAATCAATCATAATGTTCTCTTTCTAAGTTTTGTAAGAAGAACTCCATTATTACACCAAGGATAAATGTTATATTGTTACTATTACGGCACGTTATCATTATTACAACATGACATCGTTTGATAGCATAGGACATGATGTTTAAGACTGTTTTTCCAAATTTATCTTTGAAGATAATAAGATCAGTGTTTATACCCATTGATACTTATCCTAGACATATTTAAAAGCTATAAAAGGTAATCTCTAACACAGAACCACATGATGAATGAAGTAACCTTTAACTATTGATAACTAGCTTTGGCTTGGTTTTTTTCCGAAAAAGGAGGCGAGGAGAAGTTTCTTATTATGTAGATTTTTAATTCACAAGCAGATAATGTAATTAATTCTCTTTATGTGCTGTAGAATTGGTTTCAATATGTTCCTTATCAAAATGACCTACAATATTTAAGAAAACTGCTAATGTAATTTCTTTAACCTTAATTCTCCAAATTGAAGGAAGAGTTGTAAATCATATTACCAGTGGATTTATTTGGATCATAAGCATATTGCAAATTAGAAAGTGTTGTATTCACATTATCTTATATTGGAAATATATAAAATATTTTAATTTTTAAAGTCATACGTAAGTTGATCTGAAACTTTTAGAAGCTTTACGATCCTCAGCTACATATCCTTTTGTTCAGCTTTAAGGCAAACATACAACGAGATTTTTCTTGGTAATTCAAATATAACCCGCTTATGTAAAACCATAACTCCAGAACCATTTATCTATTGCTAAGTGCCTAATACCTTGTAGTATTGAGTTACATTTTACATTAACCAAGTGTGCCAGCACAAGATTCACGCCATCATTTTTTCTTAATTTATATAGCCTTTACATAAATATTTTTTTAATTGTAAATACTTTTAGATACATCTTTCTATGAATATCAGAGTAAGTACTGATTATATTAAATAATAATAAAACCTATTATTTTCAGAATTTTATTTAAGATATTTTTTAACAATCGCGTGCAATTAGCAAGTATTTACTTTTAATTTAACACTGATACAAGTTTACACTAACAGAATAATAGAATAAACTAAAAAATGCCTGTACATAATGTTTTTTCTGATAAATATATAAAATAATATTTTATATATTTTATTCATATTAAGACTTATTTAAATGCAAGTTTGTACTTTTTGTATGCTCAAAAATACATGAATTAATGAATTGAAAAAGAAAGTATAGAAATTCATTAGTAGTTATTTTATATGTTCATTACTACACTCTGTTCATTATGTATTTTATAATGTTTATCTCGGTTATTATCATTAGTTTAGTAATTGGTAGAAGTTCGGTTGTGTTGCGGTGCAGCTTCACGCTTTCTAACCACGAGAAAGATATTCGCTCCTTGATGGTCGACTCATTCTTTCATTCCTACTGTTGGACAATAAAACTTAGTACCATGCTTGGAAATCAAACACTGATGATGAGGTTGACCATCTAACCGACACATAGGCTTCGTAACACAGCACCCTTGGTCAAGAGAGAAGATAAGATTCCAGCAGGCCTTAGCACCATGAAGGTTGTTGTGCCAGTGAGTTTAATTTATAATAAAATGGTATATATAATTTATCAACTTCCAATAATGCAGTTGTTTCTTCATACTTAAGATTCACATTTAGGTACATGCAAATAACTTATAATTCACATTTAAATATTATTTTTCAACGAAAACAGTTTTAAATTTGTAACACAATTTTTTTATGGATTAAATAAACATCTAAAATAAATCTAATTCAGATTATATGAGAAAAGACTTTTGAAATATAAACTTTTATGAAATTATTTAATTAATGAATTAAAAATAATTTTTTGATATCTGTAAATCATATATAGCACTTGATAGTACACAAAATTTCTACTGTCAATTTTAAAGCTGTTTTTAAATCGTTTTTAATTACTTATAGATTTCTTATAATCTGAATAAAAACAATGATCTTAGTCTAAGGAAAAACAAAAGATACAAGAGTATTTGAAATTATGTAAAAAAACGAATTTAATTGAGTAAAAATCGAAAAAAATTGAGTAAAAATCTGAGTATATTTTATACGTTAAGAAATTTTATAGATTGAAATGTTTTTTTTTAGTTGTCATGAAAAAAAATTCAATACTTCTAAATTTTGTTTTAAATACCAAGATAATAAATATTGAATATTACATAAATACAACAGTTTTGAAATTTTGTTTAATTAATTTGCACATTTGCATAAGTTTACTAAAAGTTTGATACATTTCTAATAATTCATTAACAGTTAGATTATGAACTATTATAAAAAATATGAAGCTATAATAAAAATGATGATGATATTCACAAAAGATTAAGACTATGATAGTTGAATAATCATTGTAACAATTTTAATAAAAATTATACATTTAAGCTCTTATAAAAATCTATTTAATATGAATATTCATATGTTTGATTTTATTTTAGATCATAGTGGGATTTTAAATCCCTTCCATTTAATGACACTTATTGAATAAATGCTATATGCTTGCTCAAAATATTATTTTTTATTAATTTGAATAAATCAGTACCTATCTCATTATATTTCATGACAAAACATATTCATGTACTTATAATCATTTTCAACATAGTAAAAATAAATTGACAAATGCTTTAAGATATCAAAATTATTTTTAAGTAAAAAAGGGATTTATGTGTACAAAAATACATAGTACATTTTTGTACGGTTTTGTACATTACTGTATAGTACTTTTTTGTGGAAAGTTTATTTTAAGAGAATAAATGCCAGAGAAAAATTTTACTTGCATTAAATGCAGTTAGTTCAAAAAACCTTAAAAATTTTATAAAAACTTCATTATCATAAAGTATTAATACAGTAATGAAACATTTTAAAGATCAATTTTAAATTATCCAGTCAATTAGTAATTTACTAAGGTACAGTCCATTTAAGACATAAAACAAGCATATATATAAATTTTCCAGTTAATTTTCTTTAGATCGAATTTAAAGTCCTCTATGAATATTTGGAAATTCATTTTCGAAATATTTAGATTTTAGTCACAGGAAGTTGTATTTGTTACTAATGTCTTTTCTTGTGTTTGAGTCTGCGAAAAGATAAACTTTTATTGTTCGAAAAATTCGTTAGATCAGTATTTATTATGAAGATATTTTCTGGATATATTTAACGACTTTTCTCAAGTAATATTTTTAAAATTATTGATTATAACATAATATAATAAATGCAACATGTGTAACACTTCATCTTTTACAGTTAAAAAATGATACTTGAAGAATTTGTTTCATAAGTGTATAATAATAGCAACTGTTTTCTATTTCCTATAAGCAGAACTACAAATGCTATGAATTGGAATACAGTGAATATCTGCATAATTCAACACAATTTTTCTCATGCATAAAAATATTTAATCATGAATCATTTAAAAATTCTAAACATTAAGTTGAAAAGAAATTAGTTTACATACTTACAACACTTCATATGTTAATATTTACTAAATATTTTTTTCAAAAATAATTTCTATAAAGTGTATACACATTTAATAAAATTTCGTACTTCAAATAATATTTAAAAATGAAAAGTAAGCACACATATTCACTAGTAAAAAATAATTGCGTATTGTAATAAATAAATATGTATATACTAAAATTTTAATTTACTTGTAGTTACTTAAACGAGTTACTGTTTTCATTGGTGAATTTTATATATTATTTCAAGTGTCATGGTCTCTTATACCGTTTTGCGCAAAGAAAAGTTTCTTTATTACATTCTCTTAGCAAAAAGTGTTTCAAATGCATTAGCTTTATCGGAACTGGTGTTTAACTGATTTCAAATCAATGCTGAACATGAATTTACACAGTACGAGTTTTTCATATTTCTAATATTTTAGTTTCTAACAACATTTCTAGTGGGTTACACTAAAATCATAAATAACTGTATTGAATTTATTAAATTAAAATGTATTAGCTTAATCGACAAAATATAATGACAAATAATAAATACCATTAATTACCACAACACATAAACTTTAATGAAAATATTTTTGAAAAATGCATTGAATATATAGAAAATAGCAGAGGTGGAAAATTAACAATTTATCTGGACTATTGATAATATTGGCATGGCGTTAAGTCTCTAGTTAGCTCTTATTTCTTCGCCATTATTTCTCGTTAAATAAGATTAATGATTCATTTTCATGAGCATCAAGGAATCGAATTCATAGCATAGTTTAAATATCTTATATTTTCATATTTTGAATCGAATGCAATTAGTATTTATATATATATAATTATTCGTATAGTTATTTAATAAATTTATATTTATTGGGGATTTAGTACTTATATTTCATTATTAAAGGCGAAGAAAAACAGATTTAAAATAAGCAATGAGTTTAATAATTTGGTTATGAAAATTACTATGTTTTCGAATTTTTGAAAAGAGATTAATAAATATAAATTATCAATTATTTGTCGAAATATTACACTCATTATTCTATACTCTCCTGAACAAATAATATTAGTAAATTTATTGGAAATATAATTTTTGTAATAATAAATGGAAGTTGTCAGTTATGAAATAATCCACTAAAAATGCTTAAACGATCTTGAGGCGTATTGAAATATTTTTCGAAATTTGTAATGCAAAGTACCTTATAAAAAAACAAAAATGGAAATCCATCTGAATCAATACAAAAATGCAATGAAAGCTATAATGGAAGGTTGTTGAAAATTAATTTGCAATTAAAAGGAAAAAAATATTTGCATTGGGATAAATTAATTTAATTTTCAATTCCTTTAAAATATTTTGTCCTGTTATTTCTTTAATAACTCCATTTATTTCAATATGAACGAAAATTCACAAAATACATTAAGAAATTACAGATTTTTTTATGAAAAGGGCAAAGTTTTGAATAATAACGATATTTCTAAGGAATGAATTGCAGTGTCTTGTGAGAATTTTAATGATTTCCAATTAAAGGAGAAATTATAATAATTGGAAAATATAACTACAAATATTCTTTTTAAGGGGTTTTATTCATATAATATATTCATTAATTTGTTGATTGAATTGATTGGTGCATAGATATAAGTATATTTGTTAACGTATTTACATAATTAATTTTCAAAATATACACTGCCCGATATTGAAAATGCATTATCAAGAATGATTGGGTAGAAAATGACACAAATTTCAGGGAAGACTCATATAACCGTGTTATGCATATGATGTGCAATGCACAGCTCTCCAGAACACTTAGGATAAGCTATAAAGTGTGAAACCGGCAGATACTCACGCCGTCATTGCTGCTTGGATAATAATCGTTGGAAGTTTGTTCTTGTCACAAAATCAATCTGTAATTGAAGAGAATGTTAGGCCATCGTTGATGGGTCGATTCTATCAGGCAGACTAGTTTAGGTGATTGAACTGCTAAGAGCTGGTTGGTCCTTACGAAACATTGCTGCTGAGAGGCACCTGAACACTTTCTCAGTATACCGCCTTTAGCGAAATTAGTTGGAATAAGGAACTATGGAACGTTTGCGGGGTTCTGGTGCAGCCAGAGTGATGTCATCAAGCGTGGATCGACGCATCCGAAGGGAAGCTGTGGTGGCCCTGTTCTCTCTCTGTATTATGTACCATTTCGAAATACAGATCACTTATTATTTGTTGCTGTCTCCCTCTCTCTGTTTGACGAGTTTCGTCAATTTCTCACAACTCCTTGGTGTTGTATTTTCAATGTCGGACAGTTTATCACTACATGGTTTTAATAGTATTAACTTGTTTTCATATTACTTGTTTCCGTACTTACTAAAATATATACATAACTACTCTAAACTACTTATGTTGCCTCTATTTAACTTTCTAGATTTTTTTTTACATTTAAAATGATCTGAAAGGAATAAATAGATCAGTATACCAAGTTTAGGACACAATCCTTTAAATATTTGGGTACATTTAGGGAGATGAAATGTTTCATTGAAAAAAGATAGCAATAATAAACTATATTATTTTTAACTCCAGACGAAAGAATATAAATATAAGTTTGTTTTATAAATTTTTTTGTCTGCAGTATTACAAAAAAGAAACTTTATTAACATGAATGAATTGATGTTTCTGAATTTTTAAGATCTTGGTTTCACTTCATTTTTTAAATAACTTTTTAATTTGTTAATAGAAAGTATTGCAGTGATAAAAAGTGTATATTATTATTTCTACTGGGTGAAGCTGGAAAAATATTTATTATTAAGGAAACATCATTGTTAAAACAAGAACCTCTGAAAATATATATGTTTCATACCTTATAAAACGCATGTGATTTGTGACAGATATTTCAGTAAGTTTCTTTTATATTTTTAAAACTTTCCATTTTTTCATTAAATTTACTAAAATGTAAATTAGATTGTAAATCTGATTTATTTGTTATTTGTAGATTGTACATTATTAAAAATTTAAAACAATTTCTATAGAACATACAAAATGAAACTGCAAACTGCAATTAAATTTAAAATGCATACAAGTAATATTGTAAAAAATAATACATGAATGCAGTTTCACAAATCTTTATTGAGAGTATTAAACTCTCTCTCTCTCTCTCTCTCTAGAGGAATTTAATGTTTTAATTTCTATATTTACCCGAAAAGAACATTAGGAAAAAATTTAGTTCAATTTTTGACAATTATTTATTGATTCTGTTATCATTATTAGTATATTTTCCATACTAAAAATTATTTTAAAGTGACTTTAAAAACCATTTTTAAATATATTGAAATAAAAAATTTATTTAAAATACATTTAAATAAAATTGTTAAAATATTTACATTAACCACTTTTATTGATGCAGACGTATTTTACAAAATATCGTTGTATTATAACTTTCCGTTACCGATGAATATATTTTTAGGTTTGTAATAGAAAGTTACAACTCATGATTTTATAATAACTTTATTACATAAAAATACATGAATGATATGAATAATTATGAATGCTAATTAATTGGATTTTTACTTGCAAGTCCTTAGTACTATACGGAGTGAATTTCTATTTTTATGTTTTCTTTGTACTTCCTTCATCTAATAAAGCAATTTCATACATTGGTACATTTTATTCATTCAGATTTTTCATTTCAGTTTATTTAATAATCCCTCTATTGAAGAGATTTGTGATCACTTGAGATATATCTTAAAGATGATGATGTACAAGCATCCATTAAAACACAAATACATTTTATACATTTTTTGTAGTATGGATTTCACATGAGTAGATAGTTCCGCATCGTTTTATGAAATGCGACTATACATGTTTAAAAACATGCGTCAGATAATCCATTAATGATCTTCTGAAGTGAATATTACAATCATTGAACCACTTGAAATGATAAGGAGCTTCCACAATATTAGCTTCTTTTGTCACCTCTAATTTTAGCATTTTTTATTTTTAAATTTTCTATAAACTTAAAAACTTAAAAGAAGAAAATGTAAATAACAATAAAATAAAATGGAAAAGAATTTTTACAAAAAAATTGATATTTTTTAAAAGGAGTAATAGCAGTTCTCAAAAAAGTTTCATCTATTATTTAAAATTAAACTACTTATCATTAAATTTTTGTAGATTGATTTACTTTATACTCTCTAAATAGTTCTATTTGTTACAAGGAACTCCTAAAAAAACTTTCTTCTTAAAGGGGCACCAAATAAAGTCATAAATTTCATATTTTGTTATTATAAAAACATTAGTCTGTTCTTATATGGCTTGAGCAATTTTTGATTATATGTATATTTAAGCTGCTGTTTCTTAATAGTTTCAAATTGTTATTTTAAACCAAATTTTTTTATCAATATGTTTTAATTTTATGGTATTTTTTCAGCATGCTTGAATCTTAAAACTAATATCAAGCAGGTCCTTTAAAAGAAAAATTTTTACCTGAATATTATTTAATATTGTTTTATAATGTTACTTGTATTAAACTATAGAAAATATGGAAAAAACATTTTAGTCCCTAGCAATTGGAGAACAATACACAAAGCATTTATTTCAAGATAAGACGCCAATAATATTAGTTAATTTGAAAAGTTGAACTCCCAGTAGATACATCACTAATCTCCCTAATTCCATTGTAAAATATTTTAGTATCTATCACAAAATTACATTTCGGATAGACATCTCAGAGATAATGGGCTGTATTTATGTGTTGCAAGGGAGGAAACACGGAATGTTCTAATTTTCATCTGATTCTAGTGCATGCAGAAAGAAAAAGCACAACGTCCACCTCCCATTATTCAAGAATGATTGGGATTAAATCCAGGGCCTTAAGCTGTGAAGAGTGTTTTCCTAACGGTTAGGTGATGTTCTGAACCCTAATATTTTAATATTATTTTTAGGTATCCCACAATTGGATAAATATTTTGACACGTGTAGCCAAACACTCACAAAATATTTCTAAAGCATTTGAGCATTCACCCCGTTTTTGCTATCTATGAAGATATTTTTATAGATATCACGCATTATTAAATTTCTGTAATTATGAAAATCTAAAATATTCACAATCATCTAATAATGAAAACGGAAAGATTATATTATCATCAAAATTCTTCTGCTTGAAACAAGCTAAAATTGAATCTTGGGTTTTTTAGTTCTTAAGTTAATACTTAAGCGAGATAAAAAAAAATATAAAATAACTATAAAAAATATTTATCGTTTTTATCGCACAGAACTAATGTGCGATAAAAAACGTTTATGTTGATCATAATGGGATAAAAAAAGAAATTTTATTGATTGCAAACAATGCAATTTATTCTAAGTTAATGTAAGTTAACTGATCCTGTAATCATATAACTATTATTGTACATTTTAATAAATAATTATGTAATATATACTTGCCTCTTTTATTCTCTCTTGTTCCCAATTTAAGAGAAGTAAGTATAAAAACATAATTTTTAAGCCCCTATAATTCGAAAATATATAAAAAACTATTAAACAGTTATGCTTACATTATGAAAAACAACAAATACACCGTAAAACCGATACTTATAATATTCCGCGTTACATCCGTAAACGTAGCTAAAAAGATCCCTAATAGACAAAAAGTATGTATAAACTTTAATTAATTTCTCTTGAAATATCTCTTATTTCAAGAAAATAAAAAAAATTGGTCAAAACCTCTAGATTGCGACATTAAATGAATGATTTCCTGCTTCAATTACTCTTGCAACATTCTAAATTCGATGAAACATCACAATTCTTAGTTTTTCATCGAAATTGGCGGGGAAACAATCCTACGCAGAATATAGTTGTAGACATTTCTTTTATTTCTCACCTGAAACTAATTCAAGAGTTGAACCAATGTTAGAAGTTTGATATAAATAACCATAATAGATTTTACTTATTTACGATTAATTATTCATCATCTGTTTACAAAAAAATAATCTGTATGCCCTGTAAAATACCCTCTGATAATTATAGAAGTCTACATCAATCAACAACCGTAGCTCATTGTTAACCTGCTTTAACTTGAATTGCTTTAACTTAACTGAATCAATCAAAAACAAAATAAAAGATTGTTAGATCTAATGAAAAAATTCCCATTTGGTGAGTGGTTGAAAATCAGGCCATTTGTAAGATAAAAGCAAGACAGAAGTTTATCTGAGGTGAAAAATAGTCTTATCTCTCTCAATGCGCTACAATAAATAAACAGGAACACAAGGCTTTACATTTCAAATTCCTAGCCTTTTCTTTGAAATCCATCAACAAGAGCAGCAAAAGAAATATGAAATAAAGTAGTTAAAATCAAAAAAGAATAATTTATTTTATTAATAACATTCTTCAACTAAAATGAATTTAATACAACAAGCATGAAATCTTAATATATAAAATTGCAAATCAGCTTTTAAATAATATATATTTGTAATATTATATTCAAATTAAATCCAATTACAAAGGTTTTTTTAAAGTCTAAAACTATGTGATACATATTAAGAATAGTTGTAAATCTAATTATTTGAAATCCTGCTTGTGTTACATATAGATTCTTTTAGATATATATTTATGCAAATAATATGAAATTTAAGAGGGTTTTGAAACGACTATTCATACATTGAGATTTCTGACATTTGTGTTAAAATGAATTCATTACGGCATTCAAATTATTTGCTTATATAGTATTTGAATACTAGGGTATTTCTGACGCACAAATACTCATGAAACTGAAAACAAAGGAATTATAGCGAGAAGTTGAATTAAATTTCTGTTAAATTATTTATATTCCATCGAATATAATTACGATGAGACAAAATGTTTTATTGATATCATAAAACAGCCATTATATGAAAAACTATATTTCTCGCAAAGTAATATTTAGTTTATAAAATACAAAAAAACTATAAGATATTCACAAGAAAAAAGTTCATATATTTAATGAGAGTAAAAGATAATGTTTAATAAAGGAGAAATTTATATTTTATTTGAATAGATGATAATTTTTAACTAGTAAGAGAGAAAACGCGTTATGTGGAAAATATAATAAGGTGCTTAAAATTATACATTTTTTATTAAAACCTTTTAAGAACTTGATACATCAAACCAGTATGAGATTAAGATTGCCTATAAACCATTTTAGAAGAGTCTTAAGTATAATAAAATGATTTAATTAGGGTATATGCAATTTAGTTGCAGATCTTTTTAAAACAAGATAGTAATAATTTGCATGTAAAGGATTAGAACGTGCAAAAGTGATGAAATTAAAGTTAACTAAAAGAAAATAGAGAAATGATATTTATTAAACCTTAATGATTTCTACATTTCTCTCTCTCTCTTCTCTGTTACGTATATATATATATATATATATATATATATATATATATATATATATATATATATATATATATATATATATATATATATATATATATATATATATATATATAGTGATCCAAAAGTTAGAACGAACTTTGAAAGTGAATAATTTGAAAACGATGATAAAGATACAGTTTGCACCAAACGGATGGAAAAGAAAGCGGGTTATGTGTGGCAAAAAATAAAAATAGTTTTGCTTGTGACAAACAGATGGCACGGCACTATAATGTTTTGTTTAACCAAAACATGATTTACAAATGAAAAATATGCTGACAACTTACAAGTCAGCTTAATTACACTTAATTAGTATTAGAGTAATGAAATGTCCATTATTCAGAACTACAACTGTGAGACGAGTCACCACACCATTCACAGTATTTAGCAGTATTTTTTGCGTTATGGCAAGCACATTGTGCAGATGGCATCTTTTCAGTACCGCTGCTGAAGCCGGTTTGTCGCGGTATTCTTCTGGTGTCAAGAATCCCCACAAGCAAATATCACAGTGTGTCAGATTGGGAGATCGTAGCTGCCATGCGTGATTAAACTTGCAACTGATAATATGATTCCCTCCAAATTTTGTGAGTTAATAGAGACAAAGAGTGTCTGAGGACAGTATTTCGATGCATTTAATCTTCGACTATCATGACTTGCTGCATTTGCTCTTTTTAATAATATTTGTTGATTTGCATATTCCTACATCAAAACTCCGACAGCACCATCTGTTAATAGCCTTTAAAACTATTTTTTTATTATTATTTGATACTTGAAATCCAAGTTTTTTCCCATCCGTTTGGTGCAAACCGTATCTTTGCAAGTAAATTCGTTTTCAATTTATTCACCTTAAAAGTTCGTCTTATGTTTTGGATGACTTTGTATATATATATATATATATATATATATATATGTATGGATAGATAGATAGATCGAGAAAGAGGTATATTTGAAGAATTCGAGATATATAATATATATAATAGTTATAAGAGAAGGTATATTCGAGAAATATTATATATTTGAAGTGTTTAGTAAATATGTTGCTTTTCGTTCATTTTGTATAATACTAAATTGCTCAATAAATGTTATTCATGAATAAAAATAAATTCCTCTCTAATGATTAATTAAAGGAAACTTGTAAAATAAAATAAATGCTAAGTATATACTGTTTATGGCATAAAATCAATGTGCTTTCATTATAATTAATTGCCTATATTTAAAAATGTTTCAAAAAGGCAATTAGCATAATTTATTTTTATTTCTAAACAAGCTTATATCATTAAATCTGATAAAATAACTTATTAGTAATTTTTAGAAAAGTTATTTATATTAAAGTAAAATATAAATAATCAGTAATATTCAAATTATGTGTCACAGCGTATAATGTCGAATGTAAAATTATTTTTAAAATGATATTTTTGAGTAGTAATTTAATTTAACTCAAACATTACAACAGAATTAAAAGGTAGTATGGTTGATTTATTTCATTAAAATTACATCAAAGTGGTAAAAAATAATTAATTTTTCACTCGTAACAGCAAAAAAGATGTTAACAGATGATTTCAGCAGATAAAAAAGATATTAACAGATCATTTCTATTTATGAGAAAATTTCTTCTTCAATATGTTAAAATTTAAACATTTAATGTTAAATTTACTTGTCATGGAAAATTATGTTAAACTTAATTAAATCTCGTCTTTAATTTAAATTTCAAATTTTTTAATTGATTTCTATCTTTTATATACATACACTTTAATTCATCATTTTTAATAGTTTTTTCGTATTAATGTTAGCTACATTCTTTTTTAACTGAAGAATATCCGATGCATATATTCTGGAAGTACTCTTTCAATTCATATATAAGGGTTCATATAAATAAATTAGATTAATTTGCAATTTACGCTTTAATGAAAACGCATTTTATTTTAGACAAATAATATTGATCAGAGTTGAAATCATTCAATTAGAACAAACAGAATTAAAGTTTGAATAAAATACCGAATTTTACAAAATATCTTAAAATAAAGATTGATAGACTAGATAATAAAACAAAATTTATTAATTTTAATCCCACGTTAATTTTTTTTCATAAATATGATTTAGGATTTTTGAACTGAATGTTATAAATGTCTTTAGCAATTTTACATAACTTTTTCATTTATTATAATTAATTTACAAAATGCATTAATTTACCTTTTTAAAACTGTAATATTTAAGTTAGTTAACCATAAGATAAAAACCTTATATCAATATATATCGAAAGAATTGTATGACATTGTATAAGATTTAAATGAATTCTGAAATCAAATATAAAAAAGTTATGCCAGTTTTTTTAATTTAATAATTTCCAAAATTTATACAATAGCATAATCCATTAAATTAATTTATTAAAAGTTATAGAATTAAATTAGTAAATTGCGATATGAAAAAATAATAACTTACTGTCTCTCATAGGAATTTAATGATAATAGATAGGAATGACATGTAATCAAATAATTGAATTATCGAATATAGAAACTCTATCAATATTTTATGTGTAATAATTTCAAAAACATACGAAAATTTATTTTAGATTTATATTAACAAACGGGGTATAAAATTATTTTAATTAATATTTCAGAAGTTAATTGGAATAATCAAATTACAATATGATTGTTATTATTTGCTTCAAACAGAAATATATAGGTATTTCTTAATTGATAAATATTCTTTTTTTAATTAAAATTAACATCATATATTTCAATTTGCTCACATATATAAAGCATGTTTATTAAAAATTTTTATGATCGGCAAATGTTTTAAAACTAATTTAAATGTGGTGAGTATTAAAGAGAGCAAATCTGAGCACAGATAGATACTTTAGTACTCGAAACTTCAACTATGTGGAAGGGTATTTAGATTACATTCACTTAGGGTTTTATTTTCATTAACAGTAATATATAAATGTAAAATTCTAGTATGTATTATGAGACTTTGTCCTCACTGCCCGGATAACGCCCAACTGTCTCCACAACACATCTTCAGCTGTCCAACAATGTTGACTAAGCTTTTTAACATCAGCCTAGAGGAGCCTGTGGTTTCATCTTCATTTTTACTGATAAAGTTGTAGGGGTTGCAAGGGCTGTCTTCGGCAGCTTTGGGGATATTTAGGTTTTTCGCATGTACTCCATGGACACGACATCACCATCATCATCATTATGAGATTGAAACTATGTGTCATATCAGCCTTAATAACCGATGCAATAGTATAGATTCGAGTATCAAACCTGAAAATGTTCTTGCAATTAAAGCTATGTTATTTGCTGTAAGAACAATAAATTAATTAAATGACAAATAACAATTTATTCTTTATTAAATAATGCTTTCTATTATATAACTTAATATATTTACATATGTCTAATGACGATTTTTAAGTATTTAATATTCATTTAAAAACATGTGAAATAAATCCTATATTCAGTGCCACTGTTTTATGCGACTCACTACTGAAGAATTTGTATCAGCTGCAGCACAAATGATCTCAACAAATTAATACTTTTTTGACACTGCAAACAATGTATTGCTCTTTTCTTACTAATAATTCACTATAATGTAATAATCCGCGTCCTTTACCAATATATTTGAATCATAATATATATGTTTGTCTAAATATGAATCTGATTTCATTGAAATTTTTATGGTATTTAGTATATAACACTTCTTACGCCTTCTAATATTTTGTACATTACTTTCTATTTTTCTAAATTTTTTTAACGATTAAGATACCTTATTCATCGTAAAGAAGAATGCAACAGAATGAAAACAAGGACTGTTAGTAAATTATGCTTCACTCAAAATCCATTTCTTATATTTATTTTATACAGTTCTGATACTTACAGTAGACAGAAAACAAGTACTTTATATACAGTCATAAATATGATTCAAATCAAAACCACATAGAAAAATCCTAATTTTTAAACTCAGACTTTATGACATTTTCTCCTTTTTTCTACATGTAATTTTACTTAAAAGCGTCGCTTGTTAGTGTTAGGATTTGGCTATTTTAAAAGCAAATATTATACGTATCTTTCAAAAATGTAGAAGAATCTATACAGTAAGACAATATAATGCGTCATGGGACTTCTTAATGTTCTGCATATAGAATAATATTAATTACAGTGTGAGATTGGTTTCTTATGATAACAGTGCAGTTAATATTAATCTAGTAAATAAACATACGGGCTTGATGATAATCTAATCTTGTCAATGGTATATGTATTTTATTTATGTGTAATATAGTATCAAGCTTACAAAAAACGTGTTTTTAACTTGTTTATTTTTAATATGATATTCTAATGCAAATATTAATTAATTATAATGGGCATAATAAGGATGTTTTAAACGAAGTTTAGAGTTATAATCAAATCATATTGTTTTTATTCCCAAAAAATTCCTCATTCAAATAAATGGGTAGATAAGGCAAAATGCAGAATGCTTTTAACATGCAGCATCCAGGTTTTAATTATAAGTTAACTCAGAGATATGAATGTAAGTTAATGATGTTTCCTCTCTATATAGACAACGTCAGCATGTAAGTTTTTCTAATGCTCTGTCAATATAAATTGAAATATCTTTTAAATTTGCGGTATTTAGTAAAAACTTATATTTATCTCTTTAAACACAGCAAAAAGGAACAGGTGCACCACAGCTCATCAGGTGGCAAATCAGTTTCTTGCTCCCTCAGTAAAGCAGATCTCCCGAAAAACTGTTGCCAGATGTTTGAGGGGGAGGACTATACGCCGTCAGACCTGTTATGTGTGTCCCATTGACCAGACAGCACCGCACTGCCCGTTTGCAATGATGTCGTGAGCATCGCAATTGGACTGAGCAGGACTGGGCATGCGTACTATTCTCAGATGAGAATAGGTTCAGTCCTGTCTTCGGATTGTAGACACCAACTGATCTGGCGCGAGAGTGGTACTGCTTATTATCCAGAAAATATACAGGAAAGGGACTGATATCCGACATGCAGTGTCATGGTGTGGGCCGGCATCATGATCAATGGCTGCACGCCCCTACACGTGGTTGCGAATGGGACTATGACGGTCCAACGATACATTAATGAAGTTCTACTTCCTATGTTCGTCTTTTCCGTGGTGCTATCGGTGATAAATTTGTTTTTATGGACGACAACGTAACATGTCATCGAACACTCGCTGTTCAGGGTTGTCTAGACAGCGATGGTATTCAACGCCTCGTTTGGCCATCACGTTCTCCAGATCTAAACCCCATTGAAAATGTGTGGGGTGCTGAGGGGAGGCAAGTTGCTGGTCGAAACTATCCTCCGACAAACAAGAACACCTTCATCCGTGTACTCCCAGAGGAATGGGATATATTGTCTCAACAGCTGCTCGATAATGTACTGCAAAGTATGATACGACGTGTGGAATGTTGCATCACACTCCACGGTGGACATATCCCGTATATGTTGAATATATCCGTTGAATGATACCTTTCTTCAAGGTGCCTGCTGACTTTTAGATGCATTGTTCCATTTTTCCGTATGCAGCATCAAATGAACATTTTTTTTCTTTCAGATGTTTCACAGTTTTTTTACTTTCCAGAACAATAAATGTTCTTTATTCTAATGTCTGAACAGTGTGGCAACTATATTTTATTCTACTTTTATCCTCAATACATTCATTGCACAACCATTATTAATTCATATGATATGATGAGAATTTACAAATTATAATTTGATGAAATTTCTTACTCAAATAGCTGTGATAAAAAAGATGGATAATTTACTCTGAGAATATATTTTTACCATTAAAAGTAAAAAGAGAAATAAAAATTATTTTCAAATTAAATTTATAACAATAAATAAAAAAAATTTGAGTAAAAATTTTTTTGTGATTTATATTAAGTATCTTTATTTTGGTTGTTGTGAGAATTTTCTACTCCTTAGCAACGCTTTGTATGTGCTGCTTATTGTTAATTCCATCTATCCCAACAAAAATAATGCTAAAGATCTTTTTGAGTCACGAAGTGTAACTGATCGTTTTTTTTAAATATTTTTAGTGATCTATATATTGACCGGAAGGAATTAAAATATTTCCATCTCTATAACTTCAATGACTAAAAAGAAGGCCCGTGTCTTGCATACTTTCTTGAAGGGCCCTTTTATAACATTCTTACCTTGGTGTGATTCACCCACCAATCAGCACGGTAGCTAACACCTTCATTTGAGCATTTCTGAATTGGCCCAATATATCAGCAGAGCCTTCATTCTATGATTCAAATCTATAAAAAATTTAAAATAAGTTTTAAGTCCAGATGTACATCACATTTGAAATGCTTTAACACAATCTGCCACTTTGAATTTACAGAATAGAGTTTTAGCGCAATTTATCCCTCTTTAAATTGTTTTCCTCTTTCAATGTTTTTCATTGAAATGTATTTAATAATTACAATTTTGCGACAAAGGTTATTTTTCATAAATTTCAATTTCCTTTTACTTAAAAAATGCATGTTTTTAATATACAAAATCATTTTTATAATATTCAACTCAACTGTTATTAAATAAATCATAAAAAATACAAATAGTTATTTAAAAGTCGAATCTCTAGTAATATAAATATAAGAAATATGAGAAAGAATTTTATTGATCAAGTCATTATGAATCATAAAATGAAAACATTTGGCCATTTTTAAATTCATTTGGTAAAGTAATAAAGTTCAGCTTCCTCAAACACCAGAAGTTTAATAGAGAGAAATATTGCTTGATTTAAATTTTTTCATTAAAATCATCATAATAAAAAATATTTCGTCTTACATTTCATTTTTTAGAATGTTCCATTAATCACAATTTTAAATGCATCTGTTTTTGAATTAACTATGTGATGTAACTAAAATTTTAGGAAGATATAATACATTTTTAATCAAAATTTGAAAACTTTAATTCAAAATATTTTCATTGCTTAGGTTATAGATTTAAATAGTAGACTTGCAGTTTTATTTTGATAAAATAAGCATATTAAATAAAGTAACTATTAATCATATGTTTTCTTAGTTTAAATGAAATATATTTTGATATATATATTGCTGTACATATAGAAAGAAAGTGATATAAGAATTAAGAAAATTTAAATTTATATAGTGTGAGAAAATTGTACCAGGCAATATTTTTTCAAATTTCTACTAAATGGAACATCTATTTGGTATTGGACTTAAATGAATGAAGTATGTACATAATGGGTGTGCAAATGCAATTATTTAATTATATTTCACAATTTAATATCAAAATTTATGGTTTCAAAACTCTGATCTTCAATATTTATATTTTTAGCTCTAACTTTGATTTATACTAAATATCATAACTATTGTGGTTGTGTGTGAATTTCATTAATATTTATTTCTGATCTACAAAATTTGTATTAAATCACCGTATTTTGGATATTTTCAATAACATATTTGCTTTCATGAAATTTAAATATCATCCTAATAATGCTCATCACATTGTAATATTTTAATTTAACTTTGGTCGAATAAATTTATAATGATATTTGGAATACTTTGTTCACATTTTCAGAAATATATTAAAACTCTTATCAGTTATCTGATTTTTGAGCAAGAAAGAAAAAACAATTCTAATTTCTGTGATTCAGGATATTTTTATATCTCTTTAGTAATGAAACAAATATTTTAATCCTTTTATTAAATATTCAAATATTAAAATAACATTTTTAATAAAATATCTGAGCGTAGTTTACAAGGTTTAAAAAGGAAGCCTTTTGCCAAAGTCTCTTGGACTTTGACAAAATATGTTTTTTGACTTTGAAAAATAATTTAATTATGAAAAATGAATCTTCCACACACTCATAAAATATTCCACTTACATTTTGCTCCTTTATTTCAAAAATATATAAAAATCATTTCGAAAATGAAGTAAAATAACTTATGAGCAGTACTAATATTAATATTTCAGTAAAATATTATTTCTTTTGGAAAAGCAGGATAATTGAAATGTATAATTTAGGAAAAGAAATGAATGTGTGTATGCTAAAATATTAATTACTCTGTGACATATGTCAAAATATTTTAACCTAATGTTTTGAAATTTTTTTAAGAAAATGCATTGTGTGTGCATTTTAATTAAAATGCTTTACATAATGTCCCTCCTGAAGTAAATAGCTAATATTTCTTTACATTTGTTACTATTTTTGCAATAATTTGTAAATTATAAATTTATCGTATGCAAACTGATTTTTTCTCTATAGATTTAATTAAATCTACGAACAAATTTCACAAACTCAGTGTATCTTAATATTTCTCTAAAAGAAGATACATTTTTATTAAAAAACCTATAACTACCCATTTGCTAAATAAATAAACTATGTGTGAGTGTAGTGCATGAGATTTTTTTTAAATGTGTTTAACATTTCCATTTAAAAAAAACATCTCATGCACTTGAGCTATTTCCATTATAATAAAACTACTCATGTAACAAATTAGTAATACATAACATTAATTTAATGTAACAAATGTTTTTAGCAGAATATTAGTATTACATAACATCAATTTAATGTAACAAATGTTTTCAGCAGAATAACTAATAAATACAACTCATTTTAAAGTAGAATGAAAATAGTATTTTGATCACATTAAGGGTTTGTTTTCAATTGTTATCAGTGTTAAAAGTCATCACTTTACTAAAGGACATTTTATTTATATTTAAATATATTTTTAATACATTTTTTGAATTACATTTCAATAAAATTTTCATGGGAAAAAGAAGTTTTATTTGCCTTGACTATGAACCATAATGCAATATGTTTATTGATAAAACCATGAATTCCAGTCATTTTCATGAATTAGATTTTTAAAACTGCGTATTTTTAATCGTAATCTTTCTTAAATAGTTGAATAGCTTTCATTTCCATCATTTTAAATACAAATATATTGAGGTAATAAATTATTTGAAAACTGTTATTTTATTAAATTCACACAATTGCAAGTTGCCATATTTCCCAGACGTATGGTATTAGACATAGAAATCAGATAATACCATATAAAATTAGACATTATATATTAATAGTTGACCTGTTTTACTTATCAAAATCTGTATCGAGAATCATATATTAAATTAATTTTATGAATTTCAACTATAAATATATTGGCTTTCTTAAAAATATTGAATTTATGTGCAATTTCGAGACATTTTAAATGTAAATGGAGTTATTATATATTATTTATACCAGTTTTACTCTACCTTTCAAAATTCATGGCCAAATTTTCAATCACATATTTAATCATGGCATTCTCCCCTGCTTTTAATGAAATATATACAATAATAATATATTTTAAGTATTTTGGCTCTAAGCCTAAACTGTGATCTTAATTTTAAGCCTTATAAATTAAAAATCATTGACATAAAGAAATTTATTAACATTTGGTAACACCGATTCTTAGCACTAAAAAGACAATAATCCTGTGTTTTTTATTGCTCTTGCGTCTATCATGTTGGACATTCTTGTGGATTCATGGAACGTTTTGATTTTCCTCAAACACTATAATATGTAAACAAGTTACCTTGTTGAGCATGCGCAGATAGGAACAATTGTTTCTACCTAGAGAGAAGGAGAATGTTCACTTACTCCAATTTCAATGATAGTTTTTTTACGAAGGCAATTACATTAGTTTGAATTTATTAATTAAAATAATAATATATATGATTTTACCACTAATTTCAAGAAAAACCCAGATTTTCAAAAACAAAGAAATCTCTGAAGAACAGACACTAAAAATAAATACAATGCATTTGAAAAAAGTTTCTTAAACGAATTTTTTAAAATTGAATTTTTATTAAAATACAAGTTTCTGTATTCATAACTAATGCCACTCTGAAAAGCTTATACAATAAATTCCGGCATCCTGTATTTAATTCATTTTTAAATAAACAATCTTGAATGCTGAAAATTATTTTGTTAAGTGCCAATTTTGAATTTTAAAAGCAAAAGGATGTTAAACACATGTATGACTGTATGTAAAATTAAATACCTATGACGTACCGTACTATATACACTTACTAGAACATGCTTAAAAGTTTGTTTAAACCATTACGTACTGACTTAAACTAACTTTTAAACGTGGACAGAATATTTATAAAAGGCACAGATGTCGTATAATCCAGGATGCCAAATTCTGAGTTTGACGATTTTTTGGTGGATTTTCTTATGTGTCTGGGAACCTGATTTTTATTACAAGATAGATATTGAGACCTATAAAATTATTCCTAAATTTCTATTTTGGCAACCCTAGTATTTACGTCATCGCACACGTAACAATACGTCATCTTGGCAACATAACTCAATCACCAAAAATATTCAGAATTTTGAATCCTGGATTATACGGCGCATCTCTGCCTTAAAAAATTTATAATTTACTCTTTGTAAATTCTTTAGCATAAACTTTATTTTTTTAACTCTGCCATAATCATTGTACCAAGTGTATTTGCATTAAATTAATTTCTTGTAATTTCCTTTTACGTTTATATCACTTTTTTATCATTACTTTTAGCGATAAATGTATACATTATTTTAGTACATAGCTATGACCCAAACATGAAGCACCAAATTTGAACCTATAAAAGAAAAGAAGCCATTATACATAAGAGAAAACATTATATGAAAAATTATATTTGAGCACATCAAAAAGTCTTAAATAGAATTATAAAAGTCTTCTAAGAATAAAAGTAGCTATGTCTGCTTGGTTAAAAACATATTTAAATATTTATAATCTTGCAGGGCGCAATCTTCAGATTACATAAAAAAATCAAGAAAATTTATATTTTATTACTTTAATGTTTTATAATTGTTTTTGAATATTATGCGTCTCAGTAGACATCAATTCAGACATAGGCACAAATACACAAGTGAAATTTAAAACCTTTTGATATCTTCACAAAGTAAACATATAAATTAATATGTAAATATTAATGAATTCTTAATGATTTGTTGAATTTTATATGAAGAAGTAATGAAAAATTTTAAAAATGCATTACTTTTTTTAAATGCATTACCTTTTATTTTAAAGTACATCAACGTGGCTTAAAATATTTGAAGATAGCAGTAAAATTGAATTAAAATAATAATTTTTGATTTTATTATAAGAGATCAAGATGAATACTTAATTTTCATTTAATCTAAATATTTTTTATTTTTGTAACTTACTCATCAGATGGTATCTTTTTCAAATAAAATTAAAGTAATCTGTATGCCATTAGGAAATATGAATCTTATGAAACAGTACAAATATATTTTAATTTGTCATTCATAAAAAGGCCATATAAATATATTTTAAAACATCGTACAAATTCTAGCTAAAAATATTTCTTATAGATTATAAGAAGTGTTTCTAAATTATTAGTAAATTAAAAACCATGTAAAATTTCCTTTTCACCACATAAATGTACATGCAAAATATTTTACAAGTAATTATAATTACTACAAAACTATTAACATTCATTCATGAAAATATATAAAGCACATACAAACATATATCATATTTATAGGTTTTCCAACTTTAAACTAAAATGAATCTTCTGAAGTATAAATAGAATACGAGGATGCTTAAATGGTCAATAATGCAGTAAACAGAAGTTAAACTGAGCAAAATTTCTCTGGATGTAAAGGGTATCGTATATTGGTGTTAAATCAAATAATTTGTACTCAGAGTGCAATGTTGATCCCAAATACTTTTCCAATTTTAGACAAATATAATTTATTACTCAAGTATACCATTAATTAATTTATAATAAATTGATAAGGTAAATAAAACTATTTAAATCAATATGATTTATCTAGTTACAGCTACTAAGAACTGAATGTATTATAGAATTTAATTTTTTTCAATCAATGTGTTATTTTTATCTGAAATATTATATTTTTATTTTTCGAAATCTAAATTCCATTTCTTAGAAATAAATAATAGTATGAGTATGAAAAGCATTCCATTTGATATATTTATTTAAAAATTTAGAGTTAAAATTTTTTAATTAAAAATTTTAGAAAAAATAAATTTTTTACTGTCATTGTGCTCTTTAAAGTAGTAATCTAATTAAACTACCGCATTATTTACAACTTTTTCTGCATTTCTATTAAATTCCCTCATTTGTAAAATAGTTTGAAGTTTGCTACAAATTATATTATAGTTCCTTATATTTATATTTATAATAATCTAAATTTCAGATATTGTGATAATCTGAAAGAATCTGTATGCCATTTTATTTATAGAGTTTATTTGAATTTATTAAATTTTTGAAAAAAAAACACTTCTAGTTTATTTATTATTGGCTACATCAATGAAGTAAATGCATGATGATTGATTATTGTAAAACTGCTTAATGGTACGTTGAAAAATGCCAGAACATTCATATCAATGAAAATCTTGAAACAATTTCAGTTATACATCCAGTTTGATGGTCGTACAGATGGTATGCTAAATTTATGAAAAGTAAAGTTTATATTTAATATAAATATAGCATTTAGACTAACTATTTTGAAACTGAAGTATAAAACCTTAATGAAAGTATAGTACATAAATTCTTTATTTATATATATAAGTAAATTAAAAAAACATTGTGTATAAAAGTTGTTTAAATAAAACAATGTTCAATGCCTTTTTGGTTTTAGTTCTGAAGCCTTTAATTCTAATTAAGAATAATTTTAAATACAAAATTTCACGTTTTTCATCAGCCCTATATTCACTTTTTCAAGATATATAACACACTTTTTTATGATTTTATTTTATAAAATTAACTCATATTATTTAATTATAAAATATGTGAGAAATTTGTAAACATCACTTGTACATCATAAGTACTTAAAAAAACTTAAAATACACTTGTGACAATCTCCGCTGTCTGCTGTAATTTTTTCATTAAGAGAATTTTTTCTTGGCGAAATAAAAATAATTAATAATTTAATGTAAGTGAATTTTTAATAATTATTATTAACCCAAAATTTATCTACTTTCGTTACGTTTAAAAATTGTAATTACAATTGATATAAAAAAATTTACCGTTTAATCTGAATCAGAGAATAAAACAAATAGGGATAGAAAATTATTTAATAATTAGCAAATTACTAAATTAATATCGCTAATAATATTTTTTAAATTAATGAATATGTCTAAGACAAATTTCAGCTATCATTTAAACCAGAAAAACTTACTCGGTAATAATTTTCTTTATGGATTCAGATAGTACCAACTTTTTCTTAAAGTTCAATGTTAAAGTTACAGAGAATTATATTGCTTTTGCATGCTCACGAGAAGTACAGCGTTATTTTAAAAGTCGAATGTCCTCATCGTATTCAATTGAATTTCAAAGAAATGGCAAAAAGTACTAGAAACAAAAAACTGCCTTTATCGTTAAATAATTAACTTTCCATTCAGTTTAGTAGTCTTTTATTTCTTAAATATCACAAATTGTATCAAATATTTTTTTCTTTAAGAGGAGTTAATATTTGAAATTTAGTCACAATAAAATTTGACATTAAGAGCAAAATGTAACAATAAAGGGATAAAAACAAAAAATAAATAAATGAGGAATTAATTTAGAATACATTTAAAAACTTTTGATTTTATTCAAATTTATGCAAGTCACTATTTACGTCAATAATGTCGCAATATTGATGACAAATAGGTAAGGTAAAGTATTTCCAAAAAGTATTTATAGTTATTAGAAAAAGTTAATTTATTAAACTATTATTATTGAGCATTTCTGTAATTCTCTAAGTGTATGATTTAAAATAGGCATATAAGAGCAGTTTATTCTCGTTTTAAATTAATGTAGTAGATGTAAAGAACTATATATATAATAATTTATGCAGTTTTAACTTGCAGGTTGATAATTGATAAAAAAAGTTCTGATATTGGCAAACACTCAATACTTTCCTAAAATTACACGGTATTAATAACAGTATATATCACTATTATTCATAAAACCTTATTGTTACTAAGAAGAATAGAATCCCAACAATCAATGTTGAAATCCTACTACAATTAATTCGTTTATCAACTCAAAATAGTCGTAGCGAAGCTGCTATTATATTTTTAAAAACAATAAAAATCTGAATGTCGTATATATAAAACATTGATTTTGAACACAAAAATATTTGCTTAGCATATCAATGGTTTTTGCTAAGTGTTACTATAATCATTGAATTTTTATTGCAATAATAAGTTTTGAAAGAATTGGACATACCAGTATGGATGAGTTGAATACCATTATAAACAGGATATTTTTTTATAAAAAATTATAGTGTCCATTAATAAAACTGCATAATTCACTTTAGCGATATTAAGACACTGAAATTAAAATCGAGTCATTTTGATGGTTCCTATGTAATAGGTTTGCTTAAACATTGTTTTCTAAAAAAACAATGCCAATAATAAAAGTAAAAACTACATTTGTAAAGTCATGTTTAACTTATAAAATTCAAAGTGTTTAAAACAAATTTAATTTATATTTCTGTAGAAATTTTAATAAGTATTTCTATAAACACGTTCAATTTTGTTTGTTTAATATATTCACACATTATATTAAACAAATTACATTAAAATAATATTAAATTAAGATAAAAAAAGACGCATCCACATTAAACATACTTTGGAAACATATATTGAATGAACCAATGAAAATGTTTTTAAATATCTAAGTCATTTTAGATATCTTAAATAAAGTTGAATGCATTACGTTTTGTATATAACTTTTATAAAACCTTACAAGTTACATCATACATATATATCAATGTTATTTCAACTATGGTTTAAAAGCAAACAATGATTTTTAGTGTATACGTTAATGTATTTTCTGTGAGTCAAACAAAATATTTTCACGTTGAAAACTTCATTCATAGCTAAATATTAATTAAATGATTAATTCTCATGTGAAATCATCGAATTTTAAACAAGAGCATAAAGACATTTCTTTGCATAGCGGCTATAAAATAAGTTTACTAGATCTCGATATTTGGAAAGATGTGTAACTTATTTATCAAAAAATAAATAAATATCATAAAAAAACTACTGTGTTTCTAAACATTTCCAAAAATATGTGTTTTTGAATACAAATTATATTTGTTCAAATTAAAATTAAGAATCAGAATAAAATCTACTTCATAATTCTAAAGAAAATCTGTAATAGGTTTCTTGTTCGAAACAAAATCCGTAAAAATAATTTAGACTTCATGTTTCTTAAACGCAGTTTAAGCATTTTATTCTTCGCACGTAAAGTTTAATTTGAAATTCTGGAATAAAGACAAACTAAAGTGGAGAATGTTTTAAAAAATGCATCAATACTTTTCTTGGCCTCAAACGTCAATCTATACATGCATAATAATGCGTTCAATAAAACAAATGCGTTTGTTTTTAATAATGCGTTAAAATCAAAATTTAGTCTTTTTGTAAGAAAATACGTTTAATTTACTGTAAACATTTTCAAATCTATTTATTTTGTTTAAGTTATGTGATCGTTAAATTTTTAAAAAATTTCTAAATACATACTTTATTCTATCTATAGTTTTTGACTAAAAATAAAAAGTTGTAAGAAATACTTTGTTGACATTTTTAACTCATCTGCAATAGCATTAGTTTGTGAGAACATTGATTGATACAGTTGAATTACTTGAACTGTATTGAAGATTAAAATATTTCTATCAGTTAATTATTTTATATCAAATATAAAATAAATTTACATGAATTGAATCACCAAATTGGATTCTCTCTTTAAAAATCCCAAAAATTAACCTAAAATATACAGATTAGTATACTTTTTTGATGCATTCATATAAAAACACATACACAAATACAAACTTTATATATATATATATATATATATATATATATATATATATATATATATATATATATATATATAAAGAAATTAAGATATAATACATAAATGATTAAAAATTAAAAAAAATTATCTTTTTTGTATAAATTTACTTTTTATAAGCATACTATAACAATTATGATATGCTAATGACGCAGAAAATATATTTATTTCAAAAGCCTCCAATTATTTTATTAAAAAGCCTCCAAATATTTGAATATTTCGAGGCTTTGTAATTCATTTGGTTGCTTTAAATAACCTAGAAATTAAATTATTTCCTAAAACATTTTGTAAATATAATGATTCGCTTAAGATAAAATAATTGTATATTGTTGTCTTTTGTTTTACAATTGTCGATATTCAAGCTGCCTAAAAGGTATATTTTATTAATATTTTACTGATATATTTGTAACTAATTTCATCGCATAAAAATATTTTGTCTTTTATAAATCATTGTTTATAATTTCAGATGCAATATATAAAAATTCTTCCCTTAGAACCAGTTTTTTTCTGAAATATTGAATTCAGCAAGAATAAATTATCCATATTAATCTGAACAAAATATCGATCATTAATTCATTTTTTCATTCATTTTGATTTTATGACGAAGGGAATGTGAAATCCAATGTATCTGTAATGCATTCAATAGTTTAATAAAACTATTGAATTATCTACTTGTGGAAAAAAAGTTGTGTTTTAGCCATGTCTAGTATGAAATATTTCTTAGCAACTTTTTCTACCTTTCATATTTATCAATTCCTGTATTTATTTTTCATTATCTTTTCTTTTAAATTTTATTTCTTTATGATTGGGATTTCTTTATATATACACGATTTTTATAAATTTTTGATTTAATAAAAATTATAAGCAAATATATTTGTTAATAAATTCTACCATCTGTCATTACAAATGTATTTTGTTGGATCTATAAAGTTATAAATTTTGAAATTGTCATTATAGGACAATGCAGGTTCTTTGGCCTTTACTGACATTCAATGTATTTAAAAGTAGTTTTATAAATTTCTATACCTTAACTCCAATTAATCAAAGTAAATTTCATTAACAAGATATAACTGAATGTTCTCCATGGTAGACAAGTGGTTAGAGCATCGGTCTTCCGTCCGGAAGGGTGGTGCTTGATTCCCAATGCTGCCAAAGAACAATCGAGTACATGCGATATAAAAATCTCTGCAATCAAAAGTCCTGTGGTCGGTAATTAAGAAATTATCATAGGTGTAATGATCTGGAGAAAATTTCCTCCCCCTCCAGATCAATGTCAAAATTAAGGGAGTGGATAGTCTGGTGCCGCCATCTATCGGAGGTGTTTAGAGCAAAGTCTTACTTTTGATCAATAAAATTAATTATTGATTTTTGATCAATAAAAATTTTGCAATTTGATGAATAAAACTAATTATTTTATCCGTATTTGAAATCATATTTTTAACACTGTTGTTTTTCGTTCTTTTATCTCAGTCTAATAGCAGATCCTGTAAACTTTAAATTTAGAAAGTATTTCTGAAAGTTTACTTTAATCTGTGTAATATTTTAGAATAATTTTTTTTATCATCTTTGGATAATAATATTTGAATAAATGTTAAAGGAATGCCATTCCAAATCACAATTTCTTAATAATAAACCTTTGAAAAAAAGAAAACAGAATATTTATTTAATTATTACTGAATGAGTTATTAAATTCTTGTTCTATCTAAAACTGGAAAAAGATTCATCATAAGTTACAGACCACATTGTATTATATACCTATACATTACTTTTTAATAAGATGCAGTAGTTTTAATGTATGCACTTGGTATTTTACATTCTATTTCTTAATTTGACTAGAAAGAAAACTAGTATTTTAACTGTATTTCTTTTCCTTTTTAATACATTATCAGGACAAGATCAAATTAATTTTTTGAAAATTTATTTAAAAAAAAAACTGTATCTATTTAAATTATTCATTTTATAATTTTCCTTTTACTTTCTTATTCTCTTTTGTGTAATCATAAATGTTGTAAGAATTTAAGGAGTTTTTGCTGGTGATTAAGGGGTACACACACATTAATATTTTTGTACTTAAAATATAAATTAACGTAATTATTAGATATATTTTTACATTGTAATTAAGTTCGATTGTGAAATTGAAAAGTAACCTTTAATAACAGTTGAAATCCATAAAAGTTAAAAATTACATTTAACTAGAATGTCAGGATGTTACATAAATATATTATCATATTTAAACCACATTTAAATATTTTAATCATCTTTAGAATAGATGTAAATTAGATACAAAAATAAATATTCAATATTGTATATTGCAAAAATTATTGACATGAAAACAAAATGTGAAAAAAGAGAGATATTTATATATCCGTAAGGAGAAAATATAAGAGAACATTTGATTAAGTATTTAAACACTTGAAAACTCTAAATAAATTTTACTAAACTTATGCATTTATGTATAAAGTTATAAATTGTAACATTTGCTCATATTTCACAGTAAAATAAAAAAATAACATTAACCCTTTCATTTTTTAAAACGCGTGACTTCACTAATCAGACATAAATTTGGATGGTATCTTTTCTATTATTAAATATCATATTTCATATTTTATCTGTTAAACCTATAATATTGTTCCAGAATATATATTCATTATACTACTTTTGATTTTCGTCAATTACATATTTTCAATTTTGCTTCTAATTATATTTGCATTGATTAAATGATGACTTTTTTTAGTGTATTTATAATTTCTTGCTTATATATATCCTTAGCTATTATTTTTATTAACGCTATTTAACTTTAGTTTTATACACGTTTATGAGTGAATATACATTTAATTTTCATTATTTGATGAATGTTACATGCATTTGAATGGCTTACTCTCTTCAAAACTTTAAATTATTGCATGGAATGAAAAAATTTATTTAAGATTATATTGAATTCATTGGAATATATTTAAAAAATTAATACTTTTAATATTTATAGTTTTATTTGAAATTTAACAAATAAAAAACTTTTTACAATGTTGTAATATTATTTTTAGAATAATATGTTACCAATTTATAATTATAATTCTTTTAAATATGACAAACGTTTGTAGATTTAATTCAAAATTTGATTTACATAAATATTTTTTTCGAATAAATGTACACTGGAAATAAAAATTAATTCATTTTTAAATTATAATGTTAATTTATATTAATAGAATGAAAATCGTTGTTAAATGATCTACAATATTTATTTGTATTTTTATTGAAATGTATTTAATAAAGAAACCCAAAAGTAATAAAATAAATTTTTATTATCAGAATTTTGAAACTTATTTAACATTTGAAAATGTTCACACAACACTCATTAAAAAAATTGTTATGCGTATGAATGATGTGTCATGCATTGATTCTTATTGCAATTATTGTGAATATGAAATAATGGCAATTATTAACAGTTCGAATTTCAATTCAAACTGTCGGTATCAGTAAATTTCCTTTCAAATAAAGAAAGTGATAATTCAGTTAATAAGATCTGATCATTTACTTTCTTAAAATTTTATTTTAACCCGACTATTCAAAAACAAATTTCTATTGATAATAATTCTTCAGTGGAACACAGAATAAAATAAACAACTAAAAAACGTAAATATAACTCAATATAAATAAAAAAATCTTCACAATGTTATAGTAACCTTATTTTTAGAATAATATATAATCTTACCAATTTATAATTATTATATTTTTAACGATAACAAGTTTTGGTAGATTTATTTCAACATTTCATTTACATAAGTTATGCTTATATAATGAAGTAATGCTTAAGTATATTTATGTATAAATATACACTGCAGATGAAAAATAACCCTATTTTATCAAACGGTTTTTCTTAAGCAAGTTTTCTAAATTGTATACGTAAATAAAATTCTTATAACCATGTACACATCATATAACCTTTAAAATGGCTGTTGAATTTTTACTGAGACAATATTGTAACACCAACGAGCTGTACATAGTCTGATGGAAATCTCTTAAGCACTTTTGTCATTAAGTTAACCCTATTTTATCTCAAATACTCAAGACACTTTCATGTAAGATTGCGTGAAAATGAGATTACGCAGTTCAAAGAAGTGCTACATTTAATAGCATTGGGGAATAGATTTTGTAAAATGTTCTGAGAGTATACAAAGTGTTTTTCATCTGTTTACTGAATGTTTAAAAGGAATTCATTTTACAATCTTTCACATTTTTGAAACTTATATATTTAAAAGAAGTTCTTCTTATACGAAATTTGACTTATATTTAATGGCATGTAATCTTAAGTATACACACATAATTAAATATTAATGTCCTAAAGTAAATAGTATTTCTTAAATAAGAGTGGAAGTAAATATAAATATAAAAAAATCGTATAAAAATGTATTATTTGTTTACATTCGAGTACTTTTTAACAATTGAGTTTATTTCAAACATTTATTTTTAAATAACATAATTTTTTCTAGTTTTCAAGCGTCTATCTTATATTTTTTGTTTCTTATAGTTAGTTTATAATTTAACATTGCTTTAATAAAGCATTCATATATCAGGAAATATTTACAGAAATATTAGACGTTTTTAAATAATTATCTGAAAAAATAAAATATTTGACTTTAAGTTATATTCGAGAAATAACATATGAAACATAGTAATCTTGCAATAACCAAAAATAAAAAAAATATATGAATAATTCTAATTAAGTATGTATTTATATACTAATTTGTAAAGTAGAATATATAATTTAATCAATTTTTTAAACTCCTTTGAAAGGGAAATAATTTATTATGCATTTATACTGTAAAAAATGAATAGTCAATACATTTGAAGAATGGCTACAATTTCTTCTTTCGATATCAAAATGTTAATGTCATTGGTACTGCAATAGATTCTAAAAATTAAAAAATACATATATAAACAAGATTATAAATTTCGAAATAAATTCGAAGTCCAAAATTTGCATTTGTTATTCCTTTCATATCTAGTAATTCGAAAGAATTATAAAAATGGAAATTAACTGTTCTATTATTAACTTTAGATTTTCAAGCTAGTTTAATACTTAAGTAACTGAATAGAAAAACAAAACTTATTAAAACATCTCGAAACAAGAAGATAGATGCTAAATCACTATATGCATTAGATATATTTTAATTAATGAAAAAAAAAACAGAAAATGCATCGAAAATATGTAAAACAATTTTTGCTTTCGTGTTCGCTCATTATTGGATAATTATTAATGATGACTCAATACAATACCTGTGGAATGTTAAACTTATTTTCCAGGTAGAATTTATTCATAACAAAACAAATTGATTTAACAAAACACATAACAAAGCAAGTTCATTCTGAATTTCATTATATTTAGAACAGAGCTGGCAATTTCAGTACTTTTAGATTTATTATATTTAATATGTAAATGTGTGTGTGTGCATTTTACTCTCATTGAAATCTCGTACTTCTGATTAAAATAGGGTGGATATAAAGAAAGATTTAGAAAGTTTCCACTCAAAATACGTCTCACTATTTGATGCAATAAAAAGATACAAGAAAGTACATTATGTTTATTTTTAAAAAGAAATGTAATATTCATGTATGTATATTCTTTCCATGCAGTATTTCCGAAACAATACTCATTATCAATATTTATGACAGTTTGAAAATAATAAGTTTTGATGTATACAGTTAAAAAACGTATTTTGTTGCACTCATAATACTTGAATATTATTTTTAGCATCAATTTTTAAAGGAAACGTTATGCATAATTTTCAGTAAAGTGTATTAAATGAGCTTTGAAATATATTACGTAATGCATGTTTAACCAGAACAAAATTTTATGATAAAAACTATTTTTGTAATATTATTTAAAACACATTATTTAAAAATTTAATATTCGAAAACAATGATGAGATATTTTTAATGACGAAGATGAAGTATTATTGAAATTTTTAATAGAATAGATGAGACATAGTACCAGCTGCACTTAATTAAGTTTTGAAAAGATCGTTGTGGTGCGCAGTTGTTAGATAGCAGTCACTGGACGGAAGAGAAATATTCATAATTAACCAAATTACTTCTGCTGACATGGAATTATCCTCAAGGGTGGTGGGGCTTAAAAATAGAGTAAAAATTCCAAGGGAAGGTTAATAAGAGAGTTATGTTATCTAGAAATACTTATAAATGTCATTTATAGTTGTGTTTAAGTAAAATATCTATAATTGTCTATAATAGTCATGCTGTCTTTCGTTAGGGAATTTCAACTTCCTGGTAATGTCTTACTCACATCCAAGAACGCTACAAGGGTCTAGTGATAAAATCACTTTAATAAAGATTTGAGAAGGCTCTGTTGCACAAATAACATTAGTCTAAATAAAAAGTGGTGTAAACAAGATTGGAGAACCAGACATGCGGCTCAAGGATATTGCAGGAAAAATTTCCAGAAAGAATCACTTCGCTTGGTACTGACTTCCCCTATTTGTTCAATTTTACCTATCTTACATAAACATATTAGAGATGAAATTTAAAAAATAATGTGTTAAGCTGTGAAGGTCTATCAAGAGTTGTGCCTGCCTAACGTAAGAGAATCGTCCCCTTTTGCATGAATCTGCACAACCTTTGTTTCAAGACACGTTGGAGATTACGCGTAAACAATGTGAATTATGTATACAGCGAAGCATGTGGACTTTTTGAGCGCTTGCATTATGCTTGCCGTTGTAAATTAAGGCTCTAATAATGTATGTATGTATGTATATAGCGTGTATGTTAATTTCTTTTTAAAAAGAAAAAAGCTTAAAGATGAATTGCTTTTTATTTTGTCATCTTTTCTTTCAATGCAGCAAGTTTTTGCGCATAATATAATTAATCTGAAATTCATAAATGATTTTTCTTTTAGTACCTACTTATTTCAATTACTTTATAAAATATCTCACCTACGATATCGCTAATTATAAAAAGAAAATGATATTTTCTATTTATTCTATTAAGTATCTCTACTGAAACAAAATGATTATGAAATTCACCATTTACCCTTTTTCTGCAGTGTATAAAATCCCAAGAAGAGGTGAAAGTGATAAAATGTTATCAGTTCATGATGTAATTTAACCACTTAAGGATATTCTTGATGATAAGAAGCAAAGTTTTCTAGGAGTGAAGTGGTTATTGGTTTCTTTTTTAATCTAATAATATCTGTAAGTTGTGAATTTTAAAACTACCTTTTTCTGGTACTTCATGAAGGAAATAATTGTTGTTGTTGATTTGAGAAAAAGATGGTAGATTAAAGTGAAATATGTTAATATTTTTATGCCAAGGCTTGATATTATACGATATTTTTTCAGATTTAACGAAAATAAATAAACTATAATTCTAAACAGAAACACAACAATTTAGTCAGTTAAAATGTTATTAGAATCATAACATTTAAAAGTCATCTTAAATTATATTATATTAGCTTAACATAAGTGCAATTCTGATAAAGTGTTAGCAATAATGAAAACATTTTATTTTTATGTACTTATTTAGGAACCTATGAAACTGCAATATCACGATTTTCTTAATATAGCTACTATAAGACACAATAATTGATTGCAATTTATACAGAATTTAATATAACTTTAGAACTGATTATTGGAAAAAATGTTTATTGTTAATGATGATAACAAATAGAAAATTAATTATATGAGAATTTTGAATTTAATTTTTCTTATAAATATTTAGGCATTTATTAATCTAATAAAAAAGTAAACAATTTTCTATTATATTCTAAATACGCTTTTCGCTCTAATTTTAACTATTTTTTAATTTTTAAATGTAACTGTTTGAAACCTAACAAATTCTTATATAATTAAAAATTAGATATTTTAATTTAAAAATAAGTCATAGAACTTTAATATAAAAAATTTTATATACTTCATGAAATTTTACATTTTGGCAATATATAATATTAAATTCTGCGTAAGACTATTATAATTTACTCTTAGATGTATAATTAAATAAATGGAGATAGCAAAATATTTAGTAAAAATATTTATAATTTGTTTAATAATATTTTTTGAAATTCAAAGAACAGTTTTAAGTTATAGTAATGAGAGCTATCATGATCCTTAAATAATAAATATTTATAAGAACTTTTCACATAAAACATAATCTTTGTATTATTGTCTTAAATTTATTTCATTTTTTTAAAAAAAGGCACTTAACATATTACATATTTTAAGCTATTGCTTACAACTGACTCTAAATAAAATATTTTCATGATATTTAAATTAATTTAATAGCATTATTTTATTACAATTTAAATATATTAACTTATTACAAATTCAATTCTAAGTTTACATAACCAATATAAAAATTATTTATATAGATAGTGATTAAAATAATTTAAAAATTAGCAATTATTCGTAATGAGACTGATATATTCAACAACGTAACAATTTAAACATAGCTTAAGATGAATGAAGCATATATCAAATTTAGTGAGGTGATCAATGAAAGCACACAACAATCTTTTTACGAGTGTTCTAAATTTTTCAGCACTATGCTTCTTTCCTTAGAGCAGAAAATTGAGCTAGCCTAAGTGTTTTAAGGTAGTTATAATTTTGATAAAATATAATATCAACAATATATTGCAAAGCGAGATAATTATATAAAACTTAAGAATAATATCTATATTTCAAAATGATTCTGTGGATGAAGCTTATGATGCAAATATAACAGTAGAAGAATAAGATTTCCCTTTTTTTGTGGTAGACTTTGAATGTTTTCTATACGTTTCATCGAAAATATTGAGCAATACAAATGAATAAAAATTCTTCGTACCTATCTAATAATTATTTAAATGTTATAATACAACTGGTCTAACTAAAACAAGAAAGTTCAATCTGTTTGTTCATCGCTTTACATGACCTTCTCTTCACTCAAATATTATCTGAGCCAGAAACATAAAATGGGTGTCAAAAACCATTACCAATTTCCTTCATAAGTAACAGTCAACCATATAAAACAGCTCAATTGATAGTTAGAACGTTCATAATCTATCTGTCAGCTCATCTTATTTTTCACTTGATTTTTAGGAATTAATTTCTTACAACGATTGATAAAAAAACAGAAGAGATTTTGTATTTTATAGTTACCTACAAAAGTCTATATTTGGAAATTTTATTTATATTTAAAATATGCTTTTCTTATGTAAAATATTTGTCCACACGACATAATGTTTATGAAAATTATTAAAGTGTTAATGAAATGAGTTTAATACCATTACAAAATATAACCATTAATGGAAATTAAACATAAAAAGTTGTAAATTGAAGGCTAGAGTCACGCCTGAATACTTATAAACCATCAATCAGCTCGGATTTGTTTTCATTTGAATTTAATAAATTAATTTTCTTAGGGATTAATAGAGAAAAAAATAGAAATAATTTTTCACACATGGCTATTTACATAGTTTTAAAATTGGAAAATGTCTGTCCATTAAAAAATATGTTTTATAAAATAATTTTCCCTTACAATACCATGTTCAGCTAAGTAGTTACGTAAAGTATAAGCAAATCAAACAATTTAAATCAAGTTATAAAGAAATAGCAAAACATTAATAGTTACTTTATAAATAGCATCTGCAATAAACATATCAATTATTATAATTCTTTATTTCTCCAATTTTACTAATACTCAAAAATGACACTTTAATTCATGAAATTTTATTATTTTTCTTGCTCAATCTGTTGAATGATTTCTAAATTATACATATTTTATGCCTAAAATATTAAGCAATGTATTGTCGTTATGAGATAAATGTGTCACATATCATTCTAACAAATCGCATACTTAAAAATACATAGTATATGCATTAAAAATATAGAAAAATAGACAACAAAAAGTGCTACCTGTTCATAAAATTAAGATCTCACAAATGTGTGTTTTTAATTAGTATGTATTATATCTTTTAGTTTTAATTGATATGTATATATATATATATATATATATATATATATATATATATATATATATATATATATATATATATATATATATATATATATATGTATATATATGTATAATATGCATATGCATTCAAAGAATTAAACTTTTAGAAAAGTTTTCTTGAAGCTGCAATACATTATAACAAAAAACACATGGAGGGCAACTTAAATTAATTTCAAAATGAAGGATCCAAAAAACTGAAACATTTTTTCATCAAAATTTGCACGTGGTTTGTTTTTATTCAATTCAATTTTTCTTCTTTAGCTTCGAAACTTTAGAGCTTTTTTAAAAGAATTCTTTTTAAGAATGATTAGATTCACATTTTTACTGTACACGTTTTTAACACTTTCTCATTAAAAAGAAATTGAAAACAAAATGTTATTCTACATTCTAAGGAGACTTCCATTATTGCAAAGTTTAATTTTCAATACATGTTTCTCAGTAACGTTTTTGAAATTAAAATATGTCCTACTGGTGCAAATAAATAAACAAATAAATGCCGTTTATAATATATTTTTGAAGTATCTTTAAATCTGTTATAACTATTGAAAAATGTGTTTTTTGTCTCAAACTGTATAGCTTATATTGGTATTATGTTTCTGAAAATTTACTTAATGATATATGAAATTTTTTCTAAAAATTTACTTTTATCCATTTCTTCTTCTATATATAAATTTAATTTTCTATTAAGAATAAACTTATAGAGAAATATGAGAAATAATTTTTTTAAAAAGAAATATATTTAATTTTTTTAAATTATTGGTATTAAATTAATACTAAATTATTTGACGCTATAGTTTTATAATTGGTTATAGTTATATTTTATAAAGTTTATTTACTCTATAGTTAATATTATTTTTTTCACCATGTAGGATTTAGTTTAAAATTTTAAAAATTCTTCTTTATCAAATTATAAACTTATAAAAATTCTAATTTAATATTAAGTTAAATTTTTATAAGTAAAAAATACAATTCTTTTTTCTCAGTAATATTTATTAAATATATTAATCAAAAAATTGCAACTGTATTTTATGACACACATGATGAGAGATTTCTTTTTATTTTATCTCTAATAAAAATAGAGAAATGTGTGGAACTAATCTTACATAAATAACAGTTGCTTATTATTTTTTAGAAAGTAGTTTACAATTTTAAAAAAGTTAAAATATAAAAATTATTATTAAATTGAAAAAAAATGCTGAGGTTTTTAGCTCTACAGCATAATACGCGTAACATAAATACTATGGTTTGAATGGATTCCATATAATGATTTGAATGTCCATTATTATAAAGTCAAATCTGTTTATGCATGATCAAATTGTGATTCAACCCTGGATAGGCTGATTTTGCTTTACAATGATAACACCAAATAACATCAAATTATAATCTATATAGTATGGTAATTCATAATAACATAATTATATTTCAATGAATAATGTCATATATTTACTTTGTTCTTTTATTGATTTTCCTTTAATTTATTAATATTCATCTTTTCAGTTTATTTATTGATTACAAGAAATCTCACAATTGAAATTAAAATTGAATTACAAAGAACCCATTATTATTCAATTATAATCTAGGACAGATATTTTAATCATATTAACAATACGTGCAGCAGTTTATAAGGAAAATAGGATACCACGTTTATTTTGCATCGATGATTTTGGGAAACAGCTATTGAAAAACTATTACAATCTGGCTGGAAGCTGAGAAGAATGAAAATATAAATAATAATATGTTTGTTTTAGTGCTATTTACACAAATATTATGCAAACAACGAAATGAAATAATGAAGTTAAATGTTTATTATTTAAGTTCAAAACTTAATATTAATTGTTCAACAAAACATTGAACAATATTAAGTATTTTAATTCATTTTTTATGAAATTACTTTTATTATTGCAAAAAGTATGAATAAGATTGACCAAAAATATGAAATAATACATTTCAGCTTATAAAAATCTTGAAATAATGCTCATTGAGTATGAAAAAATACTCTACTCTAAAAGCTTTAAGATATAATAGAACATATTTAAAAATGTCAATAATCTACTGTTTTCAAATGTTATTGTATCAAGCTATACTAATTATTATAAAACATCTTATGAGTAGCTGCATCGGAAGCAAATGTGCATTTTACATTTTACAATGGAGTTCCTAACTCTTCATAGTGTTTGTATGCATTATGTGTATACATGCAGGAGCCTATAAAATTCTATTTTAAGTGAGGATAACCATTGTTTTATGAAAATCTGTATTTTATAATCACTAAAGTCAATATCGTTTCTTAACATATTAATTCCTAAAAATGTACTTAATATGAAAACAGCAAATATTTTTTTTAATCTCCCAATAGGCGTCTAAAGTAAAGTCGACGAGGTTTTAAGCTTCCAACGAATTGTAAGGTCTCTCTATCTGATCTCCAATGAGAAAATCTATTTTAGTTGTTGTTGTTATTTATGACACTTGGACAAGGCAAGCTTGCTAGCCGATGGCCGTATTAAGTCTGAATAGTGCCTTTTTCAATTTGCCTGAGCACCACGAAGAAGAAAATACTTTTTTGCTCTAAGACTCTTCCAATAGATGACACCATCAGAAGAGTCACTCCTTCAATTTAGAATTTGATATGGAGAGGGGGGAATTTCTCTTCACCATTACACCTATGGTAATTGCTGAACGAAAGACCACAGGACTATTGATTCCACATATTTATTGAACACGTATATCGCATGTATTCGGTGAGTCTATGGCACTTTAGTACAAAGTCAGACTTATGATGTTCTAATTACATTTCTGATATAAGCACTTAATATGCAGTTTAAACCATTATCTTAAATTACCGTGAATATTTAACACTTATGAACCATTTTTAGTCAAGTTTTATTATTAAATTGAATTGTTTGAATAAAGAAATACTTGAATTTACTAAAATTATTTTAATAGTAGTAATGTATAAAAAATAATCCAATATTCAATATACATAAAAATATTGTCATTATACTAATCATATAATAGTTCTTTAATTGTATGTCTATAGATATTACACAAATGGTTTTTTTTTCAAACTATGAATATAAAAAATTTTAATAAAAAATCACATCAAAGATTTAAATGGGAACAAAGAAAAGAACAATTAATGAAAAATATTATGTTTGTAAATACATTTAATTGTAATATTTCTGAAAAGGTAATTAAGTTATTTTTAAAACTTTTAAACTAATTTAAATGAATTACTTACTATATTTATTTCATTACGTTTAATTAAATTATAGTTCTATGAATTAAGATATTTCTTATTATTAAACTGTTATTTCCATAGTGCTTTAATTAGTCTATCAAAATATATTCCTGAATATTTAAAATTATAAAAGTCTGAAAAAATATATTGCAATTTTTTCAGATAGAAAAGTTATTTTCTATTAAAATATTCAAATAAATATTACAAATCATATGTTAAATATTTATAAAAATCCTAGAAATCACGCATATCATAACATATTTGTTTGATTGTAAACATAACTTATTAGTGAGTCATGTGCAAAAAAATAGTATTCTTTATATGTTATTTTTGTTCATCCCCATTTTTGGTCCTCGATTTCTTCAGGGTCAAATAATCTGATGGATCTTGTTTGACTTCGTCAGACATTTAGAGGGTAAGCCAAAGCAACAACAACAGACTATTTTAATAAATATATTTTAGTCATTAGTTTTAGGTCATAATTCAATATATATTTGATTTAAAAATATTAATCTTTTGTATCATTTCAAACAAATTAAAACTTACTAATTTCTTAAAACATTTATCCTTAAAATTCATTGTGTAATTTTTTCTGTACTATAGATTTTTATATAATTGACGAAGAAATCACATAATAAAACTTTAGCTATGAGAAAACAGTCATTGCATACAAAATATCATTAATATATATTTAAGTGATTTAATTGAATTATTTTATTTTGATAGGATAAATTTATAACGTTAGCTTTTTTTACATTATTTAATGTTATTTACATTATTTTTTACATTATTATACGTTTACTTAATTAAATAATTTGTAGTCAATGAATTACATTGCTTTACATATTATCTTATCAATCCAAGTGGTATTAATAATGCATTTTTTTAAAAATAATTATAGTCAACATATCAGTAAAGATGTCTGACAAAAAATGAAACTAATGGGACCATCCATTAAGCATTCACGATGTAAATTATTTTCATTAACGGTAATTAGTTAACACAGCAAAAGAGTCGGGGTTTATTGACGGTTTTGTCTAGGAGAAAAAATAAAATGCTACACATTTTATGAGTCATTGAAGGAGTTTTTATTTTTTTAAACTTTAAGAAAAAAACTAAAAGTAATATTTTAAAGATAAAATCCCTCATATTTCTTTTATTATTTGCAAGAAATTTTACCTTTGCTTTCAACACCTATTTGAGGACTTGTATTCCTATAAATGAACAAATTTGACTTCAAATTTTACAGAAAAAATAGTATTTAAATTTTGAATTTGTTTTTAAAAATTTAAAAAATACTAAAATTAGATGATAAAAAATTCAGCATTGTAGTATTTCTAATTTCTTTCCAGTGTTACTGGTTGCAAACTCTTCTCTGAAAATCCAAAAATCTGTTTTTTGAATTTGTAATCATGCAAAGTAGTTGGGAAAATATAAAAATATCATTTAGAATTTGCTTGCTTTGATTTTTGTAAACGCTTCAAAATTGTTGACCATACACTTTGTCAAACATTATGCATTAAATATTCGGGACATATTTTAATAAATCTATATTACCAAATGAAGGTAATTATAGATTTATGCAATTAGCGAACTCATTTGTCTTACAGCCTAAAATTTAAAATGAAAAATAAAGTAGTTCTTTATGTTTTCAGAAGTCATAACTACAATCTTTGTAAAATTTGAAAAAAATGTTTTGCTTATAAAAATATTCATAATAATATCGAAGTTTAAAATATGATGAAAATTTTCACAAAAAAAAAAAATCACATTAACAACATTTGTTATGAGTTAATGAATATCAGTGTATTTAAGGATTTTTTTTCAACAATTTTCCCATTTTAAGCACTGTACATAAATGACTAACATTCATCAGCATCATATGGAACATATTTAAAAGTATTTTCTCAATCATTTAATTGAAATTGTTTAGATTGAATTTGTAATAAATACTTGAATTTTCCCAAAACACATATAATCATACAAATAAAAATATGTATATAAATGTATATGACTATATAATCAAAGAATGGCTTTTAGGAAATAACTAGTTTAAATCGATTATAAATAATGTTTTCGTTAGTATGATACATGTGCATTGTTAATTGTTTAATTGTATAACTTAACTAAAAAATTTGAGATTCATAATTAGTGGAATCATTACATTGTCTAAGAGTTTGAGGACTCATCAAAATGTTTGACTATGATTGATATTCAATTACTTGACTGTTTTTGAAGCTGTTAGCTAAATGCTATAAAATTTTTATGATATTATTCATTTAGTTTTTCATATTTCTGACCTCAAATTATTTAAAAGAAACGAAGGCGGCTCTTAAAGAATGTTCAAAACTAAAAAAGTAAAATCATCTGCTTAGCTCAAGCCATTTAAAAACGTTCAAATAGCATTTCGAGAATACTACTTGAAGTTTCACTTCTTGATTTTTGTTGTGGTGAGATTCGGAAATTTTAGAAGAATTCCGAGGAAACCCAGATTCGTTTAAATAATTGAATGACAGAAATAAATTCAAAACAAAAATACAATAAAACTTAAAAATTTATTTTAGTAACTTAATTACAAGAGAAATTTACACTTACAATCAAAACATTCTTGATTAAATTATTGAGATTCTAAGATTATTATTTGTTTTATGACAATTACACATTAATATATCATAACTGAGTGTGACCAGACGGACAAGGAACGAGAGATCAGACTCTCCCCTTTTAGAAGTAGCAGTGTGGTATCACCAAAGGTCAATGGGATTACCGGCTCAGGATTTCGCTTGACTTGCTCGTCGCTCATGAGCTTTCCCTCTTTTCTCTGCTATCTCTCCTCAGACTTTACCGTCTCTTCTACTCATCTATTTGTCGGACATCTGCAGCTCCATTCAGGAAAGTCGAGGCAGGGCTCCTACTGAACAGGGCAGTTATACTCCGTTTACAACTAACAACTTTTTAGCTTATTATTATGCTCAATGAGGAGCCAGCTCTCCATCGTGGACTCCTTTTCTATGCCGGGCTTCTGTGTGTCTTCTCTGTGTATCCTCTCCTTTCTTAGATGCCGTTTTTAATTCTTGTGTTAGCTCCTCCTCTTTACACCATTGGTTTTCCAAAGTTCCATACTACCTCTTACACTTTTATGGGATAGGTCAGAAATCTCTCCCCCTCAATCCCGACTGGTCAGATTTTTAAATAAAACATATCATTTATGTTTTATTTAAAACATAAATGATATGTTTTATTTAAAAATCTGCTTAAAAATCTAACTTTGTTTGCAATTTTCTCAAGATCATCCATCCATTCCGAAAGGAAGAATTTATTCCTTTATTGCATTTGTCTCATTGTGCCAATTTTTATTACATCCTTTCCTTTATATTATTACAGCTTACTTTGAAAGGAAGAAAGGAAACTCTTAAATTTAAAGTGCAATAAAAATATACATATCTATTTTCTCAGTGTTTGGTTATGTCATTTCACACTACGACAGCTTTGACTATTGTCACATAAAAATAACTCTCTGATTATATGGAATGTTTTTATTTATTATGCTTGTACTATTTTGATATTATATTTGAGTTATCTTGTACTTCTATGTTGAGTTATAAATTTAAGAAAAGATATTGTTTTGAAATGTATTAAACATTTATTATATCAATGATTTCTTAAGTGTATTTTTTATTTCAAAATGCTCTTCAAAAAATAAATGTGAAGCATGTGATTTTTGCAGAAATGAATTATTTAAAAATTCCTACTTATTAAATTCAATAAGTAGAATTTCCAATGAGGGTAATTTACGATTTCTGGCATAATATGGTGCAAGAAACTCGCAGAAATTATAAAAATAATAGGTAGACTTATCAATAAGTGTTTAGAATTAAAAAATGAAAAAGATTTTTTATCATTAAATTCCAAAGTGATATAAGCTCATTTAATAAAAATAATTTTTAATCAAAAACTATTAGTTAGAATTATTTATAGAGTAAATAATTTACCTTATATATATATATATATATATATATATATATATATATATATATATATATATATATATATATATATATATATATATATATATATATATATATATATATATATATACAAGCTGACCCAGCCACGCGTTGCAGTGGCAGAGTTTTTATAATACATTGAATAAATTTTTTACTAATTCTTGGGTATAATCAAATTAATATTTTCTAAAAAAATTTATAGGTTCATTCATATGAGATTAAAAATAAAACGTTTCGCAAAAATTTAAAAGTAATAGG